>CM017327.1:15646541-15664962 GCA_006937295.1 Carpinus fangiana | reverse complement strand
TGACCTCTACAGATCTGTAAAGATCTATATATAATTACATAGACTCTTAGTTCTAGTTAAACTCAAATACAGGATAAATTAACCCTAGCCGCAACATACCGTTCGGACGGTCACTTGGCGCGTCCGAAAGGCTATGTAAAAATAAAGGCGGAATGTGAGTTTTAACATGGGCCGTCCGGACGGTATACATGGCCGTCCGAACGGTCCTAGGGCAACATCGCTTACTTCCATCTTCTGGTGCGGCGCGTTCAGAGGCGTCCGGACGGCTAGCGAACAGCCAGCGAACGGGACACTCGGGAATTAGTACTGGGAGCTGCAGCACGTCCAAACGGTCACTCTGTCCATTCGAACGGGCTTCGAACGGCTAGCGAACGGCCTTGCGAACGGTGTCCTCGGGTTTTAGTGTTGGGAGCCTTTCACTGCAACACGTCCGGACGGGATAAATGGCCATTCGGACGGTCCTTGTTCCCATGCACCCTTCTATGCCATGAAGCTGCTGTACGATCCTCCGAGAGATGCGAGAAACATAAAAGAGCGATTTACAATGTTTTGATCACCGAGAAATAGCCAACTAAAAATAACTAACAGAAACGGTGGAGCATATGGGCAAGTTCGCTCACAAAAAAAACCCTTTTAGGATGCTTATATAGTAAGAAGAGAGAAAAGAGACACTATTGCTATTTTTCTTGGTTGTGAGAGTAAACATATAACTCAACTATTTATAGTAGTTGATACATGATCAATTATATGCATTTTTCTGTAATTTGCAAATTCGTTCTAGTTAAGTAAAGAATTAGATTCATCATATATAGTAAATAAGCTTTTTTGACTATAATCTCTAATGCAAAAATATTGATATTGTTAATCACTATCATATCTTGTTTGTCTATTATGTTTTTTACAATACATTTATTGCTATGTTATACTCTGCTTTTGGAGATTGAAGTGTAGGAGCATATGGGCAAATTTGCACGTAGAAAAAGAATATTTAGGATGCATATATGGTAAGAAGAGAGAGAACAGACGCCATTGCTGTTTTTCTTGCATGTAAGAGTAAACATATAACTCCCCTATTTATAATAGCTAATACGTGATGAATTATGTGCGTTTTTCTATAATGTGTAAATTTTTAGTAGTTAAATAAAGAATTAGATTCGTTATATATAGTAAACGAACTTTTCTAACTATCATCTCTAATGCATAAATATTGATATTGTTAATCACTCTCATCTCTTGTTTGTTTGTTATGGCTTCTACAAAGCATAGAATGTTATGTTATGCTCTGTCTTTGGATATTGAAGCGTAGGAGCATATGTGCAAGTTTGAACGCAGAAAAAGCCCATTTATGATACATATATGGTAAGAAGAGAGAAAAGAGATGACATTATTGTTTTTCTTGGTTGTGAGAGTGTACATATAACTCCCCTAATTATAACAGCTAATACGTGAACAAATATGTGCGTTTTTCTGTAATTTGCAAATTCGTAATAGTTAAGTAAAGATTTAGATTCGTCATATATAGTAAACAAGCCTTTCTAACTATCATCTTTAATGCATAAATATTGATATTGTTAACAGTCTCATTTCTTGTTTGTCTGTTATGTTTTCTACAAAACATTTAATGCTATGTTTTGTTCTATTTTTGGAGATTGAAATAAAGGAGCATATGGGCAAGTTTGCACGCAGAAAAGGCCCCTTTAGGATGCATGTATGTTAAGAAGAGAGAAAAGTGACGCGATTTCTCTTTTTCTTGCTTATGAGAGTGAACATATAACTCCCCTATTTGAAATAACTGATACGTGATCACTTATGTGCGTTTTTCTTTAATTTGCTAATTTTTAATAGTTAAGTAATGAGTTAAATTCATCGGTTATAATGGACAAGCTTTTCTAACTATCATCTCTAGTGCATAAATATTGATATTGTTAATCACTCTTATCTCTTGTTTGTCTGTTACATTTTCTACAAAGCATATAATGTTATTTTATACTTTGTTTTTGGAGATTGGAATAGATGAGCATATGGGCAAGTTTGCAAGCAGAAAAAAGGTCATTTCGGATACATATATGGTAAGAAGAGAGAAAAGAGACGTCATTGGTGTTTTTCTTGCTTATGAGAGTAAACATATAACTCATTTATTTGTAATAGCCGATACGTCATCAATTATGTGCATATTTTTATAAGTTTTCAAATTCGTAATAGTTAAGTAAAGAATTAGATTCATCATATATAGTAAACAAACTGTTATAACTATCATTTCCAATGGATAAATATTGATATTGTTAATCACTCGCATCTCTTGTTTGGCTGTTATATTTTGCACAAAGTATATAATGTCATGCTATGCTCTCATTTTGGAGAATGAAAAGGAGGAGCATATGGGTAAGTTTGCACGCAGAAAAATCACTTTTAGGATGCATATATGGAAAGAAGAGAAAAGAAATGACATTGTTGTTTTTCTTGTTTGTGAGAGTGAACATATAACTCCTCTATTTGTAATAGCTAATACGTTATCAATTATATGCATTTGTCTATAATTTACAAATTTTTAATAGTCAAGTAAAGAATTAGATTCATCATATATAGTAAACAAGCTTTTCTAACTATCATCTCTAATACATAAATATTGATATTGTTAATCACTCTCATCTCTTGTTTGTCTGTTACGTTTTCTACAAAACATATAATGCTATGTTATGCTATGTTTTTGGAGATTGAAACAGATGAGCATATGGGCAAGTTTGCGCGCAAAAAAAAGCTCCTTTGGGATGCGTATATGGTAAGAAGAGAGAAAAGAGACGCCGTTGTTGTTTTTCTCGGTTGTAAGAATGAACATATAGCTCACCTATTTATAATAGTTGATACGTGATCAATTATTTGCGTTTTTCGGTAATTTGCAAATTCGTAATAGTTAAGTAAATAATTTGATTCATCATATATAGTAAACAACCTTATCTAACTATCATCTCTAATGCTTAAATATTGAGATTCTTAATCACTCTCATGTCTTGTTTGTCTATTATGTTTTCAACAAAGCATTTCATGCTAAGTTATGCTCTGTTTTTGGAGATTGAAACAGAGGAGCATATGGGCAAGTTTGCACGCAGAAAAGGCCCCTTTAGGATGCATGTGTGAGAAGAAGAGGGAAAAGTGTCGTCATTGCTGCTTTTCTTGCTTGTGAGAGTGAACATATAACTCTCCTATTTATAATGGTTGATATGTGATCAATTATGTGCATTTTTCTATAATTTGTAAATTCGTAATAGTTAAGTAAAGAATTAGATTCATCATATATAGTAAACAAACTTTTCTAACTATCATTTCTAATGCACAAATATTGATATTGTTAATCACTCTCATCTCTTGTTTGTCTATTATGGTTTCTACAAAGCATATAATGCTATGTTATGCTCTGTCTTTAGATATTGAAGTGTAGGAGCATATGGGTAAGTTTGCATGCAGAAAAAGCCCATTTAGGATACATATATGGTAAGAAGAGAGAAAAGAGACGACATTGCTGTTTTTCTTACTTGTGAGAGTATGCATATAACTCCTCTATTTATAATAGCTAATACATGAACAAATATGTGCATTTTTCTTTAATTTGCAAATCCTAATGATTAAGTGAAGAATTAGATTCATCATATATAGTAAACAAGCTTTTCTAACTATCATCTCTAATGCATAAATATTGATATTGTTAATCACTCTCATATCTTGTTTGTCTATTATGTTTTCTACAATACATTTATTGCTATGTTATGCTCTGTTTTTTAAGATTGAAGCGTAGGAGCATATGGGCAAGTTTGCACGCAGAAAAAGCACCTTTAGGATGCATATATGGTAGGAAGAGAGAAAAGAGACGTCATTACTGTTTTTCTTGCTTGCGAGAGTAAACATATAACTCACCTATTTATAATAGCTGATACGTGAGCAATTATGTGCATTTTTCTGTAATTTACAAATTTTTAATAGTTAAGTAAAGAATTAGATTCATCATACATAGTAAAGAAGCTTTTCTAACTATCATCTCTAATCCATAAATATTGATATTATTAATCTCTCTCATCTTTTGTTTGTATGTTATGGTTTCTACAAAGCAAATAATGTTATGTTATGCTCTGTCTTTGGATATTGAAGCGTAGGAGCATATGGGCAAGTTCGCACATAGAAAAAGCCCGTTTAGGATACATATATGGTAAGAAGAGAGAAAAGAAACGACAATGCTGTTTTTCTTGCTTGTGAGAGTGTACATATTACTCCCCCATTTATAATAGCTAATACGTGAACAAATATGTGCTTTTTTCTATAATTTGTAAATTCATAATAGTTAAGTAAAAAATTAGATTCATCATATATAGTAAACAAGATTTTCTAACTATCGTATCTATTGCATAAATATTGATATTGTTAATCACTCTCATATCTTGTTTGTCTATTATGTTTTCTACAATGCATTTATTGCTTTGTTATGCTCTATTTTTGGAAAATGAAACATTGGAGCATATGGGCAAGTTTGCAAGCAAAAAAAGCCCTTTTTGGATGCATGTATGGTAAGAAGAGAGAAAAGTGACGCCATTGCTGCTTTTCTAGCTTGTGAGAGTAAACATATAATTCCCCTATTTATAATAGCTGATACGTGATCAATTATGTGGGTTTTTCTTTAATTTGCAATTTTGTAATAGTTAAGTAATGAATTATCTTGATCACATATAGTAAACAAGTTTTTCTAACTATCATCTTTACTGCAGAAATATTGATATTGTTAATCACTCTGATCTCATGTTTGTCTGTTATATTTCTATAAAGCATATAATGCTATGTTATGATCTATTTTTTAAGATTGAAACAGAGAAGCATATGAGCAAGTTTGCACGCAGAAAAAGATCCTTTAGGATACATGTATAGTAAGAAGAGAGAAAAGAAACGCTATTGCTATTTTTCTTGCTTATGAGAGTGAACATATAACTCCATTATTTGTAATAATTGATACATCATCAATTATGTGCATTTTTCTTTAAGTTTTCAAATTCGTAATAGTTAAGTAAAGAATTAGATTCATCATATATAGTAAACAAGCTGTTCTAACTATCATCTCTAATGCATTAATATTGATATTGTTAATCACTCTCATCTCTTGTTTGTCTGTTATGTTTTCTAGAAAGCATATAATGAAATATTGTGCTCTATTTTTGGAAATTGAAAAAGAGGAGTGTATGTGCAAGTTTGCACCCAGAAAAAGCACATTTAGGATGCATATATGGTAAGAAGATAGAAAAGAAACGCCATTGCTGTTTTTCTTGCTTGTGAGAGTGAACATATAACTCCCCTATTTATAATAGCTGATACGTGATCAGTTATGTGCGATTTTCTGTAATTTTCAAATTTTTAATAGTTAAGTAAAGAATTAGACTCATCATATAGAGTAAACAAGCTTTTCTAACTATCATCTCTAATGCATAAATAATGATATTGTGAATTACTGTCATCTCTTGTTTGTCTGTTATTATTTCTACAAAGCATATAATGCTATGTTATGCTCTGTTTTTGGATGTTGAAGCGTAGGAGCATGTATACATATTTGCATGCAGAAAAAGCCCATTTTGGATACATATATGGTAAGAAGAGAGAAAAGAAACGCCATTGCTGTTTTTCTTGTTTGTGAGAGTGTACATATAACTCCCCTATTTATAATAACTTATACGTGAACAATTATGTGCGTTTTTCTGTAATTTGCAAATTCATAATAGTTAAGTAAAGAATTAGATTCATCATATATAGTAAACGAGTTTTTCTAAATATTATCTCCAATGTATAAATATTGATATTGTTTATCACTTTCATCTGTTGTTTGTTTGTTATGTTTTTTACAAAGCATATAATGCTATATTATGCTCTATTTTTCAAGATTGAAACAGAGGAGCTTATGACCAAGTGTGCACACAGAAAAAGCCCATTTAGGATGCATATATGGTAAGAAGAGAGAAATGAGACATCATTGATGTTTTTCTTGCTTGTGAGTGTGAAAATATTACTCTTCTATTTATAATAGCTGATACGTGATTAATTATGTCCGTTTTTCCATAATTTGCAAATTCGTAATTGTTAAGTAACGAATTAGATTCATCATATATTGTAAACAAGCTTTTATAACTATCATCTCTAATGCATAAATATTGATATTGTTAATCACTTTCATTTCTTGTTTGTCTGTTATATTTTCTACAAAGCATATAACGCTATATTATACTCTATTTTTTAAGATTGAAACAGATGAGCATATAGGCAAGTTTGCACACAGGAAAAGTCCCTTTAGGATGCATATACGGTAAGAAGAGAGAAAAGAGATGCTATTGCTGTTTTTTTTACTTGTGAGAGTATACATATAACTCCCTTATTTATAATAGCTGATACGTGATCAATTATGTGCTTTTTTCTGTAATTTGCAAATTCGTAACAGTTAAGTAAAGAATTAGATTTATCATATATAGTAAAGAAACTTTTCTAACTATCATCTCTAACGTATAAATATTGATATTGTTAATCACTCTCATCTCTTGTTTGTCTGTTATGTTGTCTACAAAACATATAATGCTATGTTATGCTCCATTTTTGGAGATTGAAATAGAAGAGCATATGAGTAAGTTTGCACACAAAAAAAGGCCCTTTAGGATGCATATATGGTAGGATGAGAGAAAAGAGACATCATTGCTGTTTTTCTTGCTTGTGAGAGTGAGTATATAACTCTCCTATTTATAATAGCTGATACGTGATAAATTATGTGCGTTTTTCTGTAATTTACAAATTCGTAATAGTTAAGTAAAAAATTAGATTCATCATATGTAGTAAGCAAGTTTTTCTAACTATCGTCTTTAATGCATAAATATTGATATTGTTAATCACTCTCATCTCTTGATTATCTGTTTTGTTTTTTACAAAGCAAATAATGCTATGTTATGCTCTCTTTTTGGAATTGAAACAGAGGAGCATATGGGCAAGTTTGTACGCAGAAAAAACCCCTTTAGGATGTATATATGGTATGAAGAGAGAAAAGTGACATCATTGCTGTTTTTCTTGTTTGTGAGAGTGAACATATAACTCCTTTTATTTATAATAGCTGATACGTGATCAATTATGTGCGTGTTTCTGTAATTTGCAAATTCATAATAGTTAAGTAAGTAATTAGATTCATCATATATAGTAAACAAGCTTTTCTAACTATTATCTCTAATGCATAAATATTGATATTGTTAATCACTCTCATCTCTTGTTTTTCTGTTACGGTTTTTACAAAGCATATAATGCTATGTTATGCTCTGTTTTTGTATATTGAAACAGATGAATATATGGACATGTTTGCATGCCGAAAAAAGCTCCTTTAGGATGCATATATGGGCCACTCCTCCTCCCACTCATCACTTTATTATCAAAGCTGCAGCCATGTGTGTTTGTGTTCTCTCATTTTTTCAAAAATTAGTGATTATTCGAAGTTCCATCCTCCCGAAGTTTTCAGCCCTTGAGTTTCCTTATACTTACTTTACCTTAATCGTTAAGGTTGATGCATATAAACACACAGAAAAGCAATAAATCGGATTTTCTAAACGTTTTAAGGAAAAATCATTATCAGTGAACTTGAGTTGATGGAATTAAACTGGTGGTCGTATCACATGGTATAAAGTTAAATAATTTTATTATTTTTTGAAGTCTTTTCTTGGAAGGTCATAAACCGAAAAAGCTAAAGGTTATTGAATTTTGTGAACAAATCCTTTTTCTTAATTTGGAGAAACATAAAGAAAGCTCAAAAGATTGTAATGGGTAAACCGATCCAAGTTTTTGGCACCCAGTAAAAACTGGGAAACCGGAACTGGATGCATATATATAGAATAATTTTTTTAATATTATATATATTACTTATAGTGATATACAAAAGAGTCAATGCCTCTATAACAGTGATATATATTTGGCTATTTGCCAATTTGGTTTATTTGTTAATGAAGTTTCTTAATGCATATTCTTAAAAAAAATTTAAAAAAAAAATGAAGAAAAGGAAACCTTTGTTGATTACGGGGTGATTATTAAACAATTAAATGATGGTAAAAATGGACAAATAGGTAAATTGGACAAATATTAAAATATATATATTGGACAAAAAAGCTAATATTTTTTTAAAAAAAATGGGCAGATTGTGTGCAAAAAATGGGCTTATTTTAGGCACAATGAGTTGGATTTTTTGGATCTTCAATTGTTTGTGTTTGATGTTATTGTAAATTGTGGATGGCTGATAAATTGTCTGTTGATGAAGGTTTGAATTTTCTGTTGGCTTAATAGATTAGGTACGAGCAAGAGTATGATGAGGTTTGCTAGGGGTTCTCCCCATAGTGTTCTCCTGGCGTTCTCCTAGTCTTACATAGAACATGATTTAAGAAAAAATAAAATTGTAGTACCGTTTTTTTGACAACCGATTAATTTTTATGAGTTAATAGTTAGGTTCTAATGCTTTAAAACTTGTTTTTGGATTCAAAACTAAAATCTAAAGGTGAAAGGTTAACCCTTTAGGGATGATATCACTCAAAATGGATTTGATCATCCTAAATTTGGTGCTAATGCCTCAATTTTGATGCTAATGCCTCACAAATTTGGTGCTAATGCCTCAAATTTGATGCTAATGCCTAAAAAAACCGGTGTGGAGGCCACTACAATTTTATTTTTTCTTAAATCATGTTTTATGTAAGACTGGGAGAACACCAGGAGAACCTATGGGGAGAACCCCTAGCATTTTCCTATTTTTTATATGATTTTTGGCTCATCCATCAATTATTTGTTAAAAAACCAAAACATAATCATCATTAAATACTAACTTTTCAGTACAGTACATGAATGACTTGTATTTATTTAGATAATCCATACATGCTGACCACACTTGATACCCAGATGTAACGGCCCATATCTTCAACTTCTACATACACACACAAGGCATTCTTACATAAACATTACATAGAGGCTCAAAGCCACTTTATTTCACTTTGTGTTCAAAACACCTGCTGGCATTTTCACTGCTGACCCTGAGAAAGAAGAACAGGTTGAAGAGGGTCAGCAGAAAGCACAATTTGCCCAAAGACAAGATTAAAAATCTCTTAACAAAACCAAATTGATAATGCAGTGCACTAAATAGCCGTACTGAAAAGCGGGCCTTGTAGAATTCAACAAGCTCTTTGGGATCAGTTTTTGTTGGCTTATAAGCATCGATCTTGTTTACCTCCTACACAAAGTTAAGCAAGAATAAGTAACATTCAAGAACCAAAGTATGATACACTACAAAAAACACATTTTTTTAGTAACAGACCATTACTAACGTGTCAATTGACACGTTGGTAATGGTTAGTAACGTGCCATTCGTAACGTGTGACGGGTTAGAGATGTAGACGTTAGAACTGAAACTTTACTAACGTGTAAAATTGTGCCACGTTACTGTTTGGTAACGTGTCACAATTTCACATGTTACTAAATGGTAATAACGTGTAGAAATGCCACATCATCCTAGGGGTAACATGATAATTTTGCCACGTTACCCCTAGGGTGACGTGGTGATAAATGCCACATTACCCCAATGGGTGACGTGGTAATTTTACCACGTCACCCCTAGGGATAACGTGGCTGATAAATGCCACATTACCCCAATGGGTGACGTGGTAATTTTACCACGTCACCCCTAGGGGTAACGTGGCAAAAAATGCCACGTTACCCCTAAAATGCCATGTCACCCTTAGGGTAACGTGGCATTTTTGGACACATTACTAAAGTTAAAATAATAATTAAAAAAAAAAATTCAATAATGCTTTACAAGACCAGAGAATTGAAGTCAAAATAACTAAAAAGTTTATTCATCTTTCAATGATGTTTCTGCTTTATAGTTTGCAACTTAATGCATACGCACCATAAAAATCATTTGAGAAACTCTTAGTCCGTGTTCTCTTCATTAGTGGTTGCAACCAACTTCTGCAGGCGGGCACTCTTTGACAGTAGAGGAAACTGCACCAGATATTTCAGATTTGGTATCAAAACATATAAATACTGACACAACATATTGACATGCATTGTCATGAATGCAAATGAGCAGATTTGAGCCAAGTTTGCCCAATTCTGCTTGATTTCATCATTGAGATTGCAAAGTAGATCCCAAAACCGGCTTGTTCCTACTAGAGATACTAAAAATAAGTTAAAGCTAAGTGCCATAAAAAACCTCTGTCAGAGTATTATATCACCATTTCTAAGACAGCAAAGCTCATGCATAGAAATTTACCCTTCTTCAAACTACACAAAGAAAAGCTTCTAGTTTCCAAATCACTCATATATTCTAAAGTGCTACTTGTTCAGATGCATATCACCCTAACCACCACATCTACTATAAGAACAATCATCAAACTACTGTCAATGCAACAAATGAGTGAGCTTTAGGAAACTGGGGGCATAAGAAAACGTGTTGTAAAGCAAAGATCAGATGAACTCTTTTGTTCCTTACAAGAAGAAAAAGATTTGCAAAGATCAGATGAACTCTTTTGTTCCTTACAAGAAGAAATGCTCTTACAAACTATGAGCATGACAAGCACTTATACTATGAGATCTCATGAAACCCTCTAAAAAATTTCATATGTTGGTGGATTCAGAATTGGTATTAAAAAAAATACAAATGTTGTTGCAGAACACTCCATTCTCAAATGGCAAACCAAGCGATATGAAAAAGACAGTTCCATGCTCTAAAGAAAAACACTAGACAATCTAATCAAAAATAACAGACGTTCTCTCTGCCTCACTAAATTGCTTGTTGTACACTAAAATTACATATTGAAGAACAGGATCAAAACTCTAATGTCATTCAAATTCTTCTATAAATAAGTTGATTAGCAAGGACAAAAAACTATAAATTTGCTCAAGCAAACATGTTAAACATTCATTCAACAGATTCCATGATGATAAAACATTGCAAAGATATTTCCCAACACCACAGAGAGCAGAGGGGTTAAAATGTCTAACTGGGAATGGACTTGATACAATATTCTATAGATAAGATGAAATACTGGATATGCTCTTAAAAATACAACATTGGAGACAAAAATATGCCTTAAGCTTTATCATCAAATCCAAATGAGCTGCTTTAGGATCCAGAAATTATCAGTTTATGATAAAAGGAAAAATATCTACAAAAATTCATTAGTTCTCTTTCGTAATACATCAATGAACTTCAAATTTCACATCAACAGAGTAGTTACCAAGGAAAACCATACTTTGACCTTTGTAACTATTAGACCTTTCTACCATAAACATGTTATATAAGGTACCATGTCAACGAATAACAGACTCAAAACTAGTTTGATCCTCTCTAAATTGTTTGAAAGGTCATACGCATGACAGATCTTGATCAGAAAGCCATCAGCAGCATACTTAGCAACATTCTTAACATGACCAATCCATTATGTGTTTGTCATTATCACACAAGGAAATTCTCTTTTCTTGGACAAGTTAAAGAAATTGTAAGATGCAACAATTTGAATGGCATCTAAACCAATCCAAGTATTGATCAAGAGAAGGAAAGCACCTTTGATATCCATTCAGTCACTTCTTTGACACCACGATGCTGAGAAAGAGCTACAAGATATATCTCCATTCTATTGCAGGTGCTAAGAACAGCAGCTTCTTCTATATGATTTAAATTAAACAGCTCCCCAATGGCTCTAGGCCATTCTGCTTCTGGAATGGCAAGTTTTTCACGCATTTCAACAGGGGTAGTGTGAACACTAAGCCCAATTACCACAATGCTACTCCTTTCTTTTGTATATCCTGAAAAAAAAAAAAAAAAAAAAAAAAAAAAAAAAAAAAAATTCTGAACAGTTCAGTAAAGTTTTGTAACTAATAGCTGTTAATGTATTGTATTCCCAAAAGCATTGCAGAACTCTCAACAAAGTATTAGAAGAATAACAAAATAATCAACCTTGCGCACTAATTCTAGATATGTTTTTGAAGTGCTGACAAGAATTTTCTTGGATTTTAGAACTTACTTCTGCACACCCCCACCCCCAGGTTTAATCATAAATCTTAAGATATTATTTGGTAAAGAAAACACTTATTTTGAAGTTCATCAGGAACCAAGAAGGATGCAGAATGATACTCCGTTTAATTGGCAGCATTTTGTGCATTATGGTAATAATGTTTTATCTTCCAGACACTTATCAAAAAAATGTTTTATCTTCCAGACTAAGAACAAAGAGGATAGAGTAAAGAATTAAGTAAAAGCATAATCGTATTTCTTATAATCGACTTCAATAATATCCTAATAACCATATATACAAATGAAGGTGCTTTGGAGCTACTGAATCACAGAGCTGCAGCCATTAAGATTCGAATGGTTGTTAGAAACCACAAAATCTCTCAGGAAATTATTTTTGGCATGTCATTGCAATCGTATCATCAATACTCTTATGATTTCTAGAGATGCAAGAAAATCATCAATTTCATTACTTCTCACCTATAATAGTACCCCTACATAATTGAAGGCAAAGATAGATGGTTATGTCAGAATAATCCAAAGCACACAATCTTAGAGGAACATTCAACTTCAACATACAAAATCAAATATCATAAAAACCGTACATAATAGATTCCACAACAATTTAAATATCTAGAAATGCAATTCACCAAAGCAACATAAAATAAAGAAAAAACTAAAGAAATGCAGGTCAATAATGTATATGCGGCATATGCCAAGAAATTTCCCACTCCAAAATTCAAATTAGAATTCATCACTCATCACAAACAGTTGTTTAGGCAACTTTCATTTGAAGTAAGGGCTTCTAACCGACAAAGAATATAATTCTCCTTCAGTATTTGAAATCTGCCAATGCATAACATCGACACAAGCATGAGCAGTTCCAAACTGATAAATCACCAATAACCAGAAAAAAAAATTAAAAAAAAAAAAAAAAAAAAAAATCCTATATTGGACAAATTTAGACCTTCCACAGAATCCCATCAAATAAACAGCAGCAAATCCACAAAGTCAAAATTTCCCAATATCGAACCCGACTTCCATTCCACCCACTCTTCAACCATTAAGATCAAAAGCTGTTTCCAAATACCCAAATCTCAATCCCTTCTATTAAACAAACTATAATCTTACTTACAAAAAAAAAAAAACCTAATAATATTTTTTCATTACATTTCTCATTCTGATCTCAATAATCACCATATCATGAACAACATAAAATGAATTCACAGCACAAACAGTTGCACACATTAAGAACAATTTTGGAAACCCTAGGAGCAGAGAGAGCAAACAAAACCATAACCTTACGCGAGTTTGTGAGAGTTTCCAAAGAGAGGAGAGGGATAAGGGCGTGGTAACAAGAGAGGAGATCACATACCTGAGGAGAGGAGATCGACGGAGATGCTGAGGATATGCCGGCCGGAGTATTGCCGAAGGGAGAGAGAGTGACGGCCGGAGATGATTTTAGCGGAGAGAGAGCGACTGTGAGACTGGCCGGGCGACGGAGGAGAGAGTGAGTGAGAGAGAAAACGACGGAGAGGAAGAGGGGTCTGCGCGGGATGAGAGAAAAAAAACGAGGGGGAAGAGAAAAAAAAGAGGGGGAAGCTACAGAAAAAAAAAAAAAAAAAAAAAGGTTGTAACGTGCCACCGTTTGCTGACGTGGCATCACCATTGGAAGCTAAAAAAGGGGGTGACGTGCCAAATTGGCACGTCACCAAATGGTGACGTGGCATTGTTGCCACATCACCATGAAAAGCTACAAAAAAAAAAAAAAAAAAAAAGGTAATAATTAATTAATATATAACACTAGATATATATCTTAATTACTATATATATATATATATTATATAGTAAGTTACTATATATATAACCCTAGATATTATTAAGTTACTGTATATAAATCATATTAATAATAATAAAAGCTGTAGATATAGATCTAGGATTACTTAATTTATATATATAGTATAACTATATATATAACCCTAAATATATATTAATGTAGTTACAAAAAAATAATGAACTTACAAAATTACTATTGGTTTAACCAAAAAAAATTAAAAGAAAAATTACTTATATATATATATATGGAAAATGTTAGGGATTCTCTCTATAGTGTTCTCTTGGATTCTTTCAGATTTACGTAAAACATGATTTAAGAAAAAATAAAATTGTAGTGGTTCTACCATCGGTTTTTTTAGACATTAGCACCAAATTTGAGGCATTAGTATCAAAATTATGGCATTAGCACTAAATTTAGGATGATCAAATCTATTTTGTGTGATATCATCCCTAAAGGATTAACCTTCTACCCTTAGGTTTAGTTTTGAATTCAAAAACAACTTTTAAAGCATTATAACCTAAATATTAACTCATAAAAATTAATCTGTTGGCAAAAAAATGATACTATAATTTTATTTTTTCTTAAATCATGTTTTTCATAAGTTTAGGAGAACCCAGGAGAATACTATGGGGAGAACCTCCTAGCAAACCCCCATATATATATATATATATATATATATATTATAGTTGGCAAATTGACGGATCCCCTTTCTCTCCCAAAAAAACCCTAGCCCCACCAAGAAGAACTTCAAGAGGAGGGAATATCTAGATTTAGACTTAGATTTTCCCTCCTCTCCTTTCACGATAGCAGTGTGGTGTCTTCTCTGTAGGTTCCACCGATCTTCGTTTCTGGCAGGTTGCTTTAGATCTAATTTATATATATTAATGAAATCAGATTGATTTTTCCTCAAATATATATATTAATTACTATATTTGTTATATAACCCTAGATATATATTAAATAAGTTACTATATATATATATACAAGTTACCAAATGAATTTTTTTAAAAAAAAAAAAAAAAAAATTGCCATTAGTAACGTGTCATTATGGCACGTTACCAGTTGGTAATGTGTCATTAATAACACGTTACTATTAATGACACTTTAATAATGGAAATTTTTTTAAAACAATTACTATATATAACCCAATTAATATAACAATAATCCAATTAATATATAACATATATATATTAACTAATTATATATATAGTAAGTTATATATAACCCTAGATATATATTAAGTTCCTGTATATTAAGTTACTACATAGATGATCAGTAGTAATGAAATATATGTTTCTTGTTAATTCCAAGTGCCAAAAACAAATAAGTAGCAAGAAACATCATTTTGAAGAAGTGCGAGGGTGTCGTAGCCGTCATCGAATTTGACCTCCGGTTGCGCACCACTCTAGTCTGACGAGTCCTTGATATATATAGAATGGCACTACCTTATAATATATATAGAATGACATATACAAACAATAAATATGCATTTTGGCCAATATCTAGGAAACGGAACTGGATTGACCCTAAGATTAACTGATTTTAAAATTAATATTTAATATTTAATTATTTATTTTAAAAAAAAATTAACATTTTTAAAAATCCCAAATGGTAACGTGTTAAATTTGACCTGTTAATATAGAAAACATGTTAATCAATCAATAAAATCAAGCATGCAATGAATATCACAATTTAAATAAAATAAATAAAATAAAATAAAAATAAAATCAACCCAGCCCTAGTCAACCGAATAACCTTCCAACTACCTTGAGAATTAAGTAAAAAATAAAGGAATAATAAAAAATAATATTTAAATAGAGTAGAGAGAGATTTGGAGAGTTTGTTGTGTGTTGCTTTTGAAAAGTAGCTAGTCAAACTAGAATATCTTCAGTTTTTTAGCCAAATTTTGTCTCAAGAATAGCTAGTTCACTACAAATGCAACGATGCATTTTCTTTTTGTTTCTTTATGTCATCTAACATATGGCTGGATTGTATTCCCAACGAACTTTGCAAGAGTATTTGTTTAGGCCAGTTGCCTCATCATTCTCCTTAGCTAGATGTGTTTGCAAAGGGTGATGCGTAATTTGCAGTCACATTTGCCTAACGCTTGTTTGTTCGCTCTCTCTCAAGCCCTCAAGGTAAGGTTTCCTTTCTACACCTAGTTAAGTTTGCCTTAAATTTTTGCTATTCAATTTAAATTTTATGTGAAATGTTTGAATTTTGCTTTTAAGGTTAATATTAGCTGTGTAGGAGGTTTGTGGAGAGCTATCGTCCAAGCCTTGTCTTGGCCCACATTTTGCTATTGCAATCATTGGCAGTGGGTTCAAGCTGGCTAAAGCCCCTGCACTTGTATGAATTCGTAATTTTTTTAATGTTTTTTATTATGATTAATAACTCTAATTAGTTATTTTCTAATTAACTCCAATATTTGTAATACAACGCCTAAGAAAAAACTCATTTTGGGCTCCCTTGGTTATTTGTACTTCCCTGAGAATAATTGGAAGGGACCTCGCTAATGAACCTACATAGGTTTAGTTCTCTCTTGTGTTGTATTTATAATTGGAAAACTGTTATTTTGGAAATTATAAAATGTTTATGTAGGAGAAATGGGAAGATAAGAGTGAATTGTTGTTTGGAGAAGATGGAGCCTTACCCGACAAAAACATAGGTGTGGTTCTGACTGTCGGTTTTACACCCAGATTGAAGATTTCTTTGAGGCAATTGTTCAAGGTGACATGGTTGTAGTTTGTTTGAGCTCATTTTGTTTTGTTTATTCAAGGACATTGATGTTATAATATTTCTTTATGATATTAGACGTATGGGAATTCGAGATTTGGAGTAGCTTGATTAGTTTGTGAATGATATTAAGTATTTTACATCATCTATATTTAGGGGTAGTACAACACTTGGGATAGTTTTTCTTTTAGTAGTTTTTTCATCATTCTATATATTTAGATTAGTAATTTCTGGCTGTATCACTAACATGTGATGTTGATGTTATTATAAGAGGCATGCTTGGTCAACACAATAGATGTCATTAATAAATTGCGTGAGTATTGATACGTATTTTTATTTTTTCTTGTAATCGGCATTCTTTGAGAGTAAAATAAAATTGAATCATTTTTGGATGCTTGAGAAACAAGAAGGAATAAAAGGGCCAGAAAGGCTTCCTTTGGTCCTTGAAAGTTTTTTTTTTTTTTTTACTATAACAAGGTACTTGTGATAAATGATTACTTCTACATTGTCAACCGGCCATTGAAATATCAAAATGACATTTTTACTTCTACATTAACAACCATAATTGTAACTCATGTTACTTGAATATTTGTAACTCTTGAGATCTTTAGCCCGCATTTTGCTATTGCAATCATTGGCAGCGAGTTCAGGCCGGTTGAAACCCTTGCACTTATATGAATTCATAATTTTTCTAATATTTTTTATTCTGATTAATAACTCTAATTACTTGTTTTCTGATTAACTCTAATATTTGTAATGCAGATAAGTAGAAAAATGTGTCTAAGAAAGAACTCATTTTGGGCTCCCTTATTATTTGTACTTCGCCTGGAATAATTGGAAGGGACCTCGCTAATGAACCTAGACAATTTTAGTTCTCTCTTGTGTTATATTTATAATTGGAAAACTATTACTTTAGAAATTATAAGATGTTTATGTAGAAGAAATGGGAAGATTACCTTTCTACACCTTGTTAAGTTTGCCTGAAATTGTTGCCATTCAATTTAAATTTTATCTGAAATTTTTTAATTTTGTTTTTGAGGTTATTAGTTAGCTTTGGAGGAGGTCTGTGGAGAGTGATGTTCAATCCTTGTCTTGGCCTGCATTTTGCTATTGCAATCATTGGCAATGAGTTCAGGCCGGCTAAAACCCTTGCACTTGTATGAATTCATAATTTTTCTAATATTTTTTATTCTGATTAATAACTCTAATTACTTGTTTTCTAATTAACTCTAATATTTGTAATGCATATAAGTAGAAAAATGTGCCTAAGAAATAACTCATTTTGGTCTCCCTTATTATTTGTACTTCGCCTGGAATAATTGGAAGGGACCTCGCTAATGAACCTAGACAGGTCTAGTTCTCTCTTGTGTTATATTTATAATTGGAAAACTATTATTTTGAAAATTATAAGATGTTTACGTAGAAGAAATGGGAAGATAAGAGTGAATTGTTGTTTGGCAAGGATGGAGCTTCACCCAACAAAAACATAGGTGTTGTTCTAACCGTTGGTTTTGCACCAGGATTGAAAATTTATTTTAGGCAATTGTTCAAGGTGACATGGTTGTAATTTGTTTGAATTCTTGTGTTGTTTGATTTATTCAAGGACATTGATGTTATAATATTTCTTTCTGATTTTAGACGTACGGGAATTCGAGATTTAGAGTAGCTTGATCAATTTGTGAAGGATTAAATATTTTACATCATCTGTATCTAGGGGCAGTACCCCCACTTGGAATAGTTTTATTTAGAGTCACTATATTGTTTCACTACAAAAAAAAAAAAAAAAAAAAAAAAAAAAAAAAAAAAAA
>CM017327.1:15635804-15646441 GCA_006937295.1 Carpinus fangiana | reverse complement strand
ACCACATATCGTCCTAACTGATATAATTGTTGGGATAAGCTTCAAGTTGCACATATCCCCCTTGAATACTATCCAAAATCACCAACAAAGAAAAGAAAGAACTAAAATGGTCCTATGATAACTGACAACACATTTTTAAGAACATATAATTTTTGTGATCAACAGTCTCTTAAATAAAAAGAAAAAGAAAAAGAAAAAAGAGGAAAAATATATATATATATATATTGAAAACAATATGTACTACCACAAAGAATCTTTATTCTCTGTACCAATTTAATGGTCCATGCAGGTTCTTTCGGGAAAGGGCCAAAAAAAGGAAAAAACCAAGCAAACAAACACCGAAGAGAATTAGCAGGTGTACATTGAATTCTACTCCAAACAGCCAAAAATGATAGATTACATCAAAATAATTACTATATTTTTACTAATCTTTACAATCGACTCTAAATAATACATATTAATAGTCAAATGAATAAAAAGTTAGTAAAACCAAAAAAAAAATAACAATATGCTCTAAAATGGTCTAGTAATAACTTATCACATATTTTTAAGAATATATAATTTTTTTATCAATAGTCTTCTAAGTAAAAAGAGAAAGAAAAAGAAAGAAGAGGGGCTATTCAGAGCAAAGCATAAGAACAACTTAAAATCCTAAACAGTGACCTTGGATGTGATTCGTTGAGGAAGGATCGGCAATGGTTTTTTGGGATTTTAGGGAAGAGGAAAGGGGTCTTAGGAGAGGCGGACACTGTAGCACTACCCAGAAAACATAAAAATATATATATATTGTGATTCCTATTCTTTAAGAGCAACCAGAAAGAAGAAGCAAACCTTTTTGCCGCTACTGCCTCAGCTTCTTCACGCTTCTCCAGCCTTCCACTCACAGAGCCAGAGGAAGCAATTATACATCGTTAGGCCCAGAGAAAATAAAAAAAGAAAATAAATAAATAAATAAAAATTGGATATGAGTATATATCACTATATCAGTAATCTGTGTTGAACTTATCAAAAACAAGTGCAATAATGAACAAAACTCACCGTAGGGGGATCACAGACATAGAGAGAGTGTAGAGACGAAAGGAAATATGAATAATTAGGAATAAAACCGAAAAAATTTAGTTCTGGCCGAAGATACAGCCAACTGTCTAGTAGAGTTGATAAATTATATCTTTTTTCTGCATTTTTGTGAAGATTTGGTAAATTTTTTATAGAAATTTGAAGAAGAGATGGAACAGCTCTGCGAAGAAATGGAATGAAAAAGCAGGCCTCTTCGTTGAGAAGAAGAGTCACTCACAAAAAAAGACCACAGTGAACAAAAAGACAAGAAAACGCAAAAATAAAAAATAAAAAATAAATTGTTTTTGTTTTTGTTTATTTTTTGTTTTTATTTTTCCAAATATTTGAGTTGTAAGATAAGGATGAGAATAGGTAACAGGAAAATGGCATTAACGTCCATAATTTATAACATGACACAACAATGAGTAAGACAAAAAGACTAATTTTCATCATGTGACTCATGTCTGACGCCTAACCAAAAAAGAGAAGATGTCTTTCTCTCTCTCCCACAATCTTATCTTCTGGAGTACCCGAGAATCTTATTTTCTTGTTTTTCTTTTGTTTTATTTTCTCTTACATTTGAGGTCACAAATAAAATTAAAAAGACGTAAATAACCTTTCTTTATTTCATTATAATAAAAAAAAGTAAAGGAAAATAGTCTTTCAATATAAAACAAAAATTCAAGGGCAAAATAATATTTTAGTATGAAATAAAGTTTTCTCTTTCCTTACTTTTACATTCGAGGTGGTCCCTGAAAAATAAAATAAAAATGACATAAACAACCTTCCTGCGTTTCAACACAATCAAGAATGTAGAGCTTTTTTAGGGTTATCCTTCTCGTCTTGGAGGAGTTTTTCAGTGCGATCTGCTTCAAAATTTGGTAGATGAGAAAAAGGAAAAGAAAAAAATAATTTGTACCAAAGTTGACAACATTTGGGTAGTTTAACAAAGAAATCAGTGCAGTTTAGTATAGACACTTAGATTAGTGTCTACACAGTGAAATAGTGAAACTGAAAGCACAAAAAACAAAACCAAAACGCAGCATTTGCACACTTATGTATGACGTTGTGTACATGGAAAGAGGAGAAAAGAAAGAAAAAATTTGAGTGATGTTGTCGGCAAGTGGGAGAGAGAACAATTTTTCTTTCGTGGTGCTTTTTGTTTAATTACATATTTTTTTATATGATTTACTAACTCTATCAGACAATCAAATGAATTTTTGCTAAAAATTCGGTATCTATTGTCGCTGAAGATAAAGTAGGAAAAATCACTTCCCCTCATCCTTTCTATGTCTCTGAAGAGAGAAGCATGAAATCTCTCCACTACGAGGCTTACTTTTCTCTTAGATTTGGGTTATTCGTTATTCTTTCTTTATGGTTTGCTTTTCAGAATAATATGTGAGGTTTCTTTCTTTAATTGCTGCTTTTGTTTTTGTTTTTGATCATTGTTTTTTGTTTTTTTGTTTTTCGCTTTGTATTGGTTCTTATACCTGAGATAAATGCAGGAATGTTGAATAAATTCAGTATGAGAATGGCGGACGAGGTGGTTCTGCTGGATACCTTTTCTAAGCATGTTTGAGTATAATGGAATCAAAGAGAACCAGCTGCTCCAGCCACTGATCGTCATCATTGACGGATGAGAGGAAAACCGGTGTGGAGGCAAAGAAAGTAAGAATTTTGTTCCTTTAATTATTTAGATTTAGAATGTTAACTTGGAGATTTCCATTGTAGTTTAAACTTTTGCTTCGAATTGGTTCTTATACCTAAGATTTCTCACACTTTGTTTTGAGTAAATTTATGTTTGGGTCTCAGGAAAGTGTGAGGGAAAGTTGCAAAGANGAACTCTATATTTCGTCAACAGGTTCGTGGGGTGGGGTGACCGACCACCTCCCTTATGCCACAATTCTTAAATTCTGGTAAATAATGCTAAGTTTAGAAAGTTTTGATTGGACAACTTCTTCAAAACCCATGGAAATTAGAATTTGCGTGTTATTGATATGTAGTAAGATACTAATTAACTTTGATGGTAGCTCTTTGGCCAAAATATTGTAATATTTGTGATTGAATTTTAGAATTCATTTTTTTTTTTTTCTTTTTTTCAAGCAAATTGAATGTAACTTTCTTACCCTTTCATATATATTAATCTTCCTAGATGTCGAATATTCACAATATTGATGTATTAAAGTTCAATTTAACCTAGATGTATGGACATTTTAGATATAGTACTTTCAAAATACATTTTCTATTTCTCTATTTTTTTTTTCTTTTTTTCTAAAAAATGAAAAATCCAAAAGTATTCTAAGATAGGGATTGTTTTTGTTGAATTTTAACGATCAAACATAAATTATTTTATATTAATATTTTTATATTGTGAATAAAAATTATATTTTATAGGTTAATATAATTAAATTAAAATATGATGAAAAAAAAATTGATTTTCCGTGCGCGCGGGTAAACACCGTAAAATGTTTTCGGCGGAAAACATTTTCAGGAAAAATGACTGAAAACATTTTCAGGAAAAATGACTTTCTTAAAAATATTTTTCGACGGAAACCATTTTGAGCCTTAATCTTCTGAATCTTGAGGTTTTTTTATTATTATTGATTTTTGGGAAGAAAGCTCACTGCAAACAAATTGTGAAGAAAGCTCACTGTAAACGGGATGGAGCCATCGGAGAGCAATGGTAGAGGTTGGTGGAAGCCATCGAGGCGAAGCTTTGAGGGAATGTCTGTGCTAGAGCTGTATTTTATTAGCAAAAACAAACAAGAATGATAAAAGTTGAACATGTGTAACTGGTATTTGATCAATTGTTACACATTACCTGTATATTCCAGTGTCGATATAAATTTCCACTATTTCTGTATTATGCTCTAAAACCATATCAATTGCTCCCTGAATAGTTAGACCACATATCGTCCTAACTGATATAATTGTTGGGATAAGCTTCAAGTTGCACATATCCCCCTTGAATACTATCCAAAACCACCAACAAAGAAAAGAAAGAACTAAAATGGTCCTGTAATAATGACAACATATTTTTAAGAATATATAATTTTTGTGATCAACAGTCTCTTAAATAAAAAGATAAAGAAAAAGAAAAAGAATATATATATATATATATATTGATAACTATATGTACTACCACAAAGGATCTTTATTCTCTGTACCAATTTAATGGTCCATGCAGGTTCTTTCGGGAAAGGGAAAAAAAAAGGGAAAAAACCAAGCAAACAAACACCGAAGAGAATTAGCCCTATGTATAAGGTGTACATTGAATTCTACTCAAAACAACTACAAATGGTAAATTACATCAAAATAATTGCTATACTTTTACTAATATTTACAATCGACTATAAATAATATATATCAATAGCTAAATGGATAAAAAGCTAATAAAACAAAAAAAGAAAAATAGCAATATGTTCTAAAATGGTCCAATAGTAACTTATCACATATTTTTAAGAATATATAATTTTTTTATCAATAGTTTTTTAAGTAAAAAGAGAAAGAAAAAGAAAGAAGAGGGGCTATTCAGAGCAAAGCATAAGAACAACTTAAAATCCTAAACAGTGTTAAAACAGTGACCTTGGATGTGATTTGTTGAGGAAGGACCGGCAATGGTTTTTTGGGATTTTAGGGAAGAGGAAAGGGGTCTTAGGAGAGGCGGACACTGTAGCACTACCCAGAAAACATAAAAATATATATATATATATATATTGTGATTCCTATTCTTTAAGAGCAACCAGAAAGAAGAAGCAAACCTTTTTGCCGCTACTGCCTCAGCTTCTTCACGCTTCTCCAACCTTCCACTCACAGAGCCAGAGGAAGCAATTATTACTTTCATATATATCGTTAGCCCAGAGAAATTAAAAAAAGAAAATAAATAAATAAATAAAAATTGGATATGAGTATATATCACTATATCAGTAATCTGTGTTGACCTTATCAAAAACAAGTGCAATAATGAACAAAACTCACCGTAGGGGGATCACAGAAAGGAAATATGAATAATTAGGAATAAAACCGAAAAAATTTAGTTCTGGCCGAAGATACAGCCAATTGTCTAGTAGAGTTGATAAATTATATCTTTTTTCTGCATTTTTGTGAAGATTTGGTAAATTTTTTTATAGAAAATTGAACAAAAGAGATGAAACAACTCTGCGAAGAAATAGAATGAAAAAGCAGGCCTCTTCGTTGAGAAGAAGAGTCACTCACAAAAAAAGACCACAGTGAACAAAAAGACAAGAAAACGCAAAAATAAAAAATAAAAAATAAATTGTTTTTGTTTATTTTTTGTTTTTATTTTTCCAAATATTTGAGTTGTAAGATAAGGATGAGAATAGGTAACAGGAAAATGGCATTAACGTCCATAATTTATAACATGACACAACAATGAGTAAGACAAAAAGACTAATTTTCATGTACAACAGTCATGTGACTCATGTCTGACGCCTAACCAAAAAAGAGAAGATGTCGTTCTCTCTCTCCCACAATCTTATCTTCAGGAGTACCCGAGAATCTTATTTTCTTGTTTTTCTTTTGTTTTATTTTCTCTTACATTTGAGGTCACAAATAAAATTAAAAAGAGGTAAATAACCTTTCTTTATTTCATTATAATAATAAAAAAAAAAGTAAAGCAAAATAGTCTTTCAATATAAAACAAAAATTCAAGGGCAAAATAATATTTTAGTATGAAATAAAGTTTTCTCTTTCCTTACTTTTACATTCGAGGTGGGTCCCTAAAAAATAAAATAAAAATGACATAAACAACCTTCTTGCATTTCAACACAATCAAGAATGTGGAGCTTTTTTAGGGTTACTGTGGTCACCGAACGTTGCTTTGCTCCACTACCTTCTTGTCTTGGAGGAGTTTTTCAGTGCGATCTGCTTCAAAATTTGGCAGATGAGAAAAAGGAAAAGAAAAAAATAATTTGTACCAAAGTTGACAACATTTGGGTAGTTTAACAATGAAATCAGTGCAGTTTAGTATAGATACTTAGATTAGTGTCTACACAGTGAAATAGTGAAACTGAAAGCACAAAAAACAAAACCGAAACGCAGCATTTGCACACTTATGTATGACGTTGTGTACATGGAAAGAGGAGAAAAGAAAGAAAAAATTTGAGTGATGTTGTCGGCAAGTGGGAGAGAGAACAATTTTTCTTTCGTGGTGCTTTTTGTTTAATTACATATTTTTTTATATGATTTACCAACTCTATCAGACAATCAAATGAATTTTTGCTAAAAATTCGGTATCTATTGTCACTGAAGATAAAGTAGCAAAAATCATTTCCCCTCATCCTCTCTATGTCTCTGAAGAGAGAAGCATGAAATCTCTCCACTACGAGGCTTATTTTTCTCTTAGATTTGGGTTATTCGTTATTCCTTCTTTATGGTTTGCTTTTCAGAATAATATGTGAGGTTTCTTTCTTTAATTGCTGCTTTTGTTTTTGTTTTTGATCATTGTTTTTTGTTTTTTGCTTTGTATTGGTTCTTATACCTGAGATAAATGCAGGAATGTTGAATAAATTTCAGTATGAGAATGGCGGACGAGGTGGTTCTGCTGGATACCTTTTCTAAGCATGTTTGAGTATAATGGAATCAAAGAGAACCAGCTGCTCCAGCCACTGATCGTCATCATTGACGGATGAGAGGAAAACCGGTGTGGAGGCAGAGAAAGTAAGAATTTTGTTCCTTTAATTATTTAGATTTAGAATGTTAACTTGGAGATTTCCATTGTAGTTTAAACTTTTGCTTCGAATTGGTTCTTATACCTAAGATTTCTCACACTTTGTTTTGAGTAAATTTATGTTTGGGTCTCAGGAAAGTGTGAGGGAAAGTTGCAAAGTAGAGATTTGGTGCTTGATAATATTTTTGGTGGGTTTTTTTTGTTAGTTTGCTTTAGTTTTTGAACATGTGCTTAGTAGAGATTTGGTGCGGTTCTTGGATTGATTCATAAAAAAAAAAAAATGATTTTTGTGTGTGTGTGTGTGTGTTTATTTATGTGGTTGATGGTTTTTTTGGTGGGTTTGCATGGGTTTTTGACATTTTTTTTTTTGAGATTTCCGTGTTGAACTTTTAGGTTTTATCTTAGAGTTAGTGTGAACCCTCGAGTGGATTTTTATACGGTTTGGCTAAATGGGTACTATGTTTTGAAGTTTGATTAGTAGTCTTATCTTATATTGATATTCTGGGTTGTTTGGTTGAATGGTTGTGAGGATATAGGGTTGAATGTTATTTACAAAATGTTTCTTGTGGGATTGAAGTTTAATTCAATTAAGCTATATGAATTTCTTTGGAAGTGTTTTGTTAGAGGTGTTGCTATGGCCAAATTTGAAGAGTTTTGGGTTAGGTTCGCTGGAAGTGTTTTGTGTTATAGGGAGGAAAAAATTCAATTAAGACACATTGCGGCTACCATTTTTCATGGTGCCTTTCAAACTTTTGCCCTTTTGTATGGGGGTATGTGTGTATGTGGTTATTGTCCATATTTTGGACGTTGTTTTTAAGTATTTGTTTTAATATTTTTTAGACCTTTTCATGACTATAAATCAATTCTGGCAACTACTCGTCAACTTTTACTTATATGGATTGCTAAGATTTTTCTTTTCTTTTTTTCCCTACATACTTCTTAAAGCATTAGCATGTTTCTATTGTTTGGTTAGATTGTATGCTATCTAGTTGTCTCTACCCAATATTGTGGCAAGTTGATAGATATGATGTTGAAGCCTTTTTGTTTTGTTTTAGTAGATTTAAAATTAACATTGTGTCTATTTTAGTTAATTCTTTTAATTTGTAGTTAATAAGGACTAGGACAGATTTGTGTAACTCTAGCAAGTTTGGAAAACTTTTAATTATTCTAAGATTTGGTTTATTATAATGCTAGATTTTATACAAGTCGAATAAAGTTTGGTTTAATTTGCAATATGATTGCTGATTGATTCACATCTTAATATTTTTTGATAAGTAATATGTTGAAGATCATTTTAGAATATGATTTACACTTTGTGTGCTTATTTTCCTTCGTTCTCCTCATTAACAAACAAATTGGTGATATGTTGTGATTCCCATTTTTGTTTGTGTGAAGGAAAGTGATTTGCACACAAAGTTTATTGATAAGATTTTGAAAGCAGCAAAACCAATTAGTTTGGAAGTTCTAAAGGCAACTGTAGAGTCGAAACAGGCCCTATGCAAGTACTAGTCAACCTGAAGGTACTATTATAGTTCATTGTTTTTCATAGTCATTGTGTTTGACTCAAATGTAAAGATTTGTTTCGATATGTACTGGTAAGATTGTTACACGTACAATAATTGTTTGGTTCTCTTTCTTTAGTTCTTTTTTTGTTAGATTGTATGGTTACTATTCTAATATATTTAAAGTTGTACATGTACTACAATCAGATACATTACTAAGGAGATCAATGCTCAGACAAAGGGAGTGAACAAAAATTGAATGCAAGAGAAGATATTGGCACACGAACTTAGGGTCTTTTGAAAACAACTAAAAGACAAACAAATACATTTTTGTTATATAGTATATTAATTTATTTTCCTATAATATCACATAAAGAATACAAACACATGATCTCTTTTGTAGTTATAATATGTGTCTGCCCTTTAAAATAACTTCACTTTTGTAAGAATTTAAATCTGCACTTGTTTAAGGACTAGATATTAAATTTATGTTGATACTTTTTATAGATATTTAGATTTTAATTTTAAGTATCATGTAATGAATTACATGTATTATTATTGAACACGGGGAATCAAGCACGTGCCTACACTAATTGAGGGTTTCAAACTTTTGATTTTGGTTTCAAACTTTGAGATAAAGATTCAAAAAGTAGAGTTTTAAGTTAATGTTGTACATTCTTCAAGGTTTTTTTATTTTTTTATTTTTTTATTTCATTCGTACTTATTCAGGCAATGAGGTCTGATTAAAAATTTTCGTTTATTTTTTTTTTATGAGTAATAGTATTTGATTTAATGACAATGTGGTCAATAGAAAGAGTTATGTATTTGAAATTAATTGTTATTTGATGTCACTATTGAAGTATTTTTTATAGTGAGATGAATAATTCAATTGTATGTTATTGAGGTTATTTAAAGGACAATTTTTTAGAATGGATTAATAAGTTTATGAAAATATGATATTATGGAATAATTTTGTTTATGAAATTATTATGGTTAACGTTAAGAATCATAAAAATACAGTACACCGGGAAAATGTTTCTTGTGGGATTGAAGTTGAACTCAATTAAGCTATATGAATTTCTTTGGAAGTGTTTTGTTAGAGGTGTTGCTATGGCTGAATTTGAAGAGTTTTGGGTTAGGTTCGCTGGAAGTGTTTTGTGTTATAGGGAGAAAGAAATTCAATTAAGGCACATTGAGGCTATCATGGAGCCTTTCAAACTTTTGCCCTTTTGTATGGGGGTATGTGTGTATGTGGTTATTGTCCATATTTTGGACGTTGTTCTTAAGTATTTGTCTTTCAATATAGGATTTGTTTTTCGAGTTAATCTTCAACTTTTGTGTATTAATTTCTAGGGTTTTTTTTTTTTTTTTTTTTTTTTGTTTTGTATATTTTTCTCATAATCTTCTTGATTAATCTTAACCTTTTTTTGGGTATTGATTTGTGTTTTTTTCGATTTTTTTCTCTCAGTCTTGAGCTTTTTGGATATTTATTTTCTTAGTTTTGACTAAATCTTGAGCTTTTGAGTATTGAATTGATGTGTTTTTGTGTTTCTTGAGTTTGGCCGAATTATAAATGATTATGGGTTAATCTTGAGCTTTTGGTTATTGATTTCTATGTTTTTTTTTCTTAATTTTCTGGGTTTAATCTTGAGTTTTTTGATTTTTTTTATTAATATTTTTTCCTAAATATTTCCGTGTTAATCTTGGTTCATTTTGTGTATTAATTTTTGAGTGTCTTTTAATATATATTTTTTTGTTATTATTATTATTTTTTCCCGTATATTTTCCTCCCCATGCACACACCCTTGAAGAAGAAAATTAAAAAAAAAAATGAAGAAGGAAAGAAAAGAAGTGGGAAGAGGGAAAAAAAAAATATTGGGAGAAAAGTGAGAAGAAAGAAAAAACGTGCTGTGTGCATGGAAAGAGGAGAAAAGAAAGAAAAAATTTGAGTGATGTTGTCGGCAAGTGGGAGAGAGAACAATTTTTCTTTCGTGGTGCTTTTTTTTTTTTAATTACATTTTTTTTTTTTTTATGATTTACCAACTCTATCAGAGAATCAAATGAATTTTTGCCTAAAATCCGGTATCTATTGTCGCTGAAGATAAAGTAGCAAAAATCACTTCCCCTCATCCTTTCTATGTCTCTGAAGAGAGAAGTAGGAAATCTCTCCACTACGAGGCTTATTTTTCTCTTAGATTTGGGTTATTCGTTATTCCTTCTTTATGGTTTGCTTTTCAGAATAATATGTGAGGTTTCTTTCTTTAATTGCTGCTTTTGTTTTTGTTTTTGATCATTGTTTTTTGTTTTTTTTTGTTTTTTGCTTTGTATTGGTTCTTATACCTGAGATAAATGCAGGAATGTTGAATAAATTTCAGTATGAGAATGGCGGA
>CM017327.1:15594760-15635697 GCA_006937295.1 Carpinus fangiana | reverse complement strand
TTTTTTTTTTTTTAATTACATATTTTGTTTTTATGATTTACCAACTCTATCAGAGAATCAAATGAATTTTTGCCTAAAATCCGGTATCTATTGTCGCTGAAGATAAAGTAGCAAAAATCACTTCCCCTCATCCTTTCTATGTCTTTGAAGAGAGAAGTAGGAAATCTCTCCACTACGAGGCTTATTTTTCTCTTAGATTTGGGTTATTCGTTATTCCTTCTTTATGGTTTGCTTTTCAGAATAATATGTGAGGTTTCTTTCGTTAATTGCTGCTTTTGTTTTTGTTTTTGATCATTGTTTTTTGTTTTTTTGTTTTTTGCTTTGTATTGGTTCTTATACCTAAGATAAATGCAGGAATGTTGAATAAATTTTAGTATGAGAATGGCGGACGAGGTGGTTCTGCTGGATACCTTTTCTCAGCATGTTTGAGTACCATGGAATCAAAGAGAACCAGCTGCTCCAGCCACTGATTGTCATCATTGACGGATGAGAGGAAAACCGGTGTGGAGGCAAAGAAAGTAAGAATTTTGTTCCTTTAATTGTTCTGATTTAGAATTTTAACTTGAGGAAAACCAGTGAACGGCTCCAATCTTCTGATTTTCTGTAAGAACCAAATGTCGACAAATATTTTCATTACTAAAATTATTTTCAAAAAAAAAAAAAAAATCCATTTTACTTCGAAATAAACCAGGCCTAAGAAAAAATAGTATAAAAAAAGCTTAAAAAAGAAGAAGTTAAATACCCTTTTGCTACTTGAGTTTAATATCATAGTTTTATAGGAAAATTTTGGGTAATTATGGGGTCTAACCATTGAGATTAGCAGGTTTGTAGGCCAACCCTATTCAAAAGATCAATGAGGAAGTTCAACGTAGCATGGTGGGCTTATCCTTTCCCTTTGACGGTCCTGGCACTGGCTGCAACCAAGTATGCTCAGGAGGTGAAGGGCGCCAGAGCGCATGCCTTGATGCTTCTGCTATCAGCTGTCTCAGTTTTGGCGTCTTTGGCCTTGATCATTATCACTGCACTCACTTCTAAATTCTAATAATATCTTTTCACAAACTCCCAAGAGCACTCTGCTTAAAATTCCCAATCCTCCTACTTAAAATTCCCATTAATTGGAAAGCTCCTCTTATATATTATCCTTGGAAAAAATATGTAGAAAGAAAAATTTCCTTCTCCCACAAAAAATGAACCTGCTTTGCACACATACCTTTATTATGAATTTCATCCAAATTTACTTTTACACACAAAAATAACCTACTTTAAATCACTCTTTTCATGTGATCAATGCTTATAAAGCAACAATCTCGATGAGGAATCTGAAACTGACACCTTCAATTCTACTTATTTTTGTAACCAATAGTATTATGTTTTTAAGCTATATAATTTGATTTAGTTAAAATATTGGAGGAAATTAAAATCCTAGACTCAAGCGACTCACTTCAAATCTTTTGACTGAGTACAACTCAATCGCAGTGCCCACTCAAAGATCTAGACTCGGCTTATTTTGTCTACGGCTATTGGCATGTTGATAACAACTTCTTCTTCTCCACTTGGAAAAGTAGTTTTGGTCTGCATGACGCCACAAACAAGATGTTGAGAACATCTGGTTTGCTTCATGTCCTTGAAAGAGTATTCATGTGCATCAAACCACAATAACCGTGCCTTCAAGTACTCTCCATTATTGTAAAGGAATTATACTTCAATACATTACTCAACGTTGAAAATGATATGAAATTAGAGTCGAGGGTGAGGCAGGGAATAGTGGTATATCCACATGTTGGGGTGGTCCCTCTTTATGTGACGACCAACCACGTGGACAAACAAAGGGTTAAAACCCTTTGGTTTGGTATATGAAGGAACGCGCAGTGCCCATCCTTATGTGAAGAAAAAAAACAGAAAAAAAAATAATAAAAAAAAGAATAAGAAGAAATGAAAGAGTGCGGCGCCGTGAGAGAGAGAAAAGAGAAAAGAAGAAAAGGTTTTTTCTTAACCACATCCGTCAAATATTATTAGAGATTCGTTTGTTGTCCAATCTTGATGCAATTTTAGTGTGTTGCTTTTGACGATAAAAGCTACGTATTTTTCTTTTTTGCAAACACCGTTTGTTTCATCATAGGTGACAAAAGATATGTATTGACTGGTGTCGATTGTTGAGATTCTTGTCCAGTTGCTTGATTGTTAATACCTACTTGGTGAGATCTTTCTTTATTCTTGTTAGAATCCACTTTAGGGTGATGAATTTATGTTTAATCCAACAATGCATGTATTCTTGATGCGGTGATAACATCAAGATTTTTCTCTAGGAAAGACAATTGTAACTCATTATTGTTGATAGTAGAAGATTTAATTGGACTAGGTCCCATGGTTTTTACCTTCGCATTGAAGGATTTTCAACGTAAAAATTTTGTTGTCTTGCTTGTGGGTTGTTAGATTATTATTTTGCTACTGTGACTATTTAATTTGCACAATGAGAGGTAGATTAATTCCGCTGTAACATCTGAAATTAGTGTTCAACCCTAACACCACAAAAGTCCTATTAATATTTTGCTCATTATCATAACCTAGGGTATGATTTGAAGCTTATGGGTGTCGTTCAAAAGCAAGCACTTTTTTGGGTTCAACTGATACACTTTAATCTCTTGCTGTAACCATACGTAATTCATGAAGTTGATATATATCAATAAGAAATATATATATATATATATTTAAAAACTTAAGATTTCTTCATGCTTTACTAATTATCGAAGAATTTATAGCTTTGGTAATTATGGGGGAATACTATTTGGAGCTCTAGAAAAATTTACATTTAAAAGTCAAAATTCACCATTCCAAAGTACTAGCAAATACATCAACAAAATACAACAACCACGAATGAAAGGATTTTGGTAAAAATAGAGCCAACTCAACAGATTCACTCTTTGCGTGCGTGTTGACGTGTTGTGGCCCAACTCAACACATCAATCATTTTCTTTACTTTTACGCTCGTCGATGTTAGCAAATGAAGTTGCCAAAAATGCTAATCAGGCTCATTGTCCATCTAACCTGAAACTAGGTATTGATTCTGTAATACTCTAGTCCCATATTAGAAAGATGAGAAACAACCCACACAGAGTGGGTGATTGATAAAGGTAGTTTTAAGTCGCACATTGTCTAGTTATTAGGTGAAACTAGATTTTATAACGAATTCTAGAGAAGCTCCAAATTAACTCATTCTTTTGGGGTAATAGCACAGCTGTTACTAGCGCTTTTCTTTCAGACATACTGTCATGCATGTCGAAAATCCTGATAATTTGTTGCCTTGCAAGCTGCTGTCTAGTCGCTTGGAAGATATGCCAACCATCATCGATAGTGACCGTGGGCCAGCATGGTAGACAAGATATTGTCCAAGGGAAGAATGCTGGTCTACAAGAACTAGTGAGCATTAAGCTAGACGCTCTGATCAAGAGAGTTAGAGAATCTGTGAACCTGGAGGGTGACACTGAGGTGAGTGATATTAGTCCTGTTTGCTTTTGGTGAAGCAAATTGAAGAAGTGGTGGCTTCAAGCCAGCAGAAGTGAGTAGCCATTCTAAAGGATTATAATGCCCACAATTGCATTTGTCATCTTGCAATATGTAGTTAAGCATTAGTGCACATTTTTGTTACATGAAGTAACCAATTTTGCCTCTTCACACTTGAGAAATGGATGGTGATGATAGGGTCGGATCAATTATGCTTCCTGATGTGGAAAAGATCATCTAACCACTTTCCTCACCTGTGAAATGAAAACAAGATGAAATGTTGTTCTTCAACAAAACCTTTTTTCATTTTCTTTACTTTTCTCTTCTCTGTTCGACTGTTCATGCCGGAAAAAGGACTATGCAGAATGAATAAGTGTCCAACAAGGCCATTTTCAGCAATATAAGCATACACTTTCCCCTCATTCTCCTTAATAAACCCTATATCTATTACTCATTGCATATGACACAAAGTTTACACCGTGTGGATTCGTTTTGAACAAATACAAACTTTATAATATGTAGGAATCGCAAGCTAATTCTTAAGAATATGTTTGAGATTGCGTTAGAGAGTTTAAAAAGTACTTTTCGTACTTAAAAGTTGTGTCAAATAGAAGTTGGCATGTTTGGTAAAAAAATTTAAAAGTAATTCTTTGACTTTTTTATTTAAAAAATTATCAAAACATACTCGTGCACAAATACGGATTCCAAATGATGTGTCACAGTCCTATACAATCTATTATGTTGAGAAATGTGTCATCATTTCTTGGGACTGTGACACATCATTTAGGAGACAAAATTTGAAAAATATTGCATTTTTGGTCTTATGCTTTTAACATTAATCTACATTAAGAGAATTGATGAATCAGTTTACTAGGATTTTCACAATTGCCCTCGTCAAATTTATTTCAGGTTCGCCCTTATAAAGACGGCATCGCATTATCCTATGTTGGACTTGTTCGCATGTTTTTGTATGAGATGCCAATAGCGAGTCATTGAAATGCCATAATACAACGGTTAAAGTAAAAGAAAAAATATGTTACTGATTTGGGACCCGTTTGTTAAATCTTTTTCTCTCCCCTTAATATTATTCACTTTCTTTTCCAAAAAAATCACATCAAAACATTTTCATTTTTTTTTCTTTCACTTTTTATATCACATACTCACCTGAGAGGGATGAGTCTGTATTCTCATTTTTATGGGGGTGATTAACCCCATTAAAACTAGATCATCCACTTCTTTACTTCGCTAACTCTAATCGGACCGTCCTCCCTCTTCGCTCCCCTCATCACTGCCACCAAGTCCATTTAGTTGTGACTTTGTGTCTAGCTCTTATTAATCGTATCACAGTTTCCACTACAAAAAGGAAGTTCTTACTGGCATTTTTTAAGTGCCAACAAACTGGTTTTAAGTACCAAGAAAATTCATCTTGGCATTTATTACCGACATAAGGTATACATCGGCAATTCCAGTGTCAAGAAAATTATTTCTTGGCACATAAACTAAATGCCAGTAAATTTTAATGGCACAGAATATATGTGTCACGAAACCAAGAAAATTATTTTCCCGGCACATAGTTTATGTGGCAAAAAAAATTGAATTTCTTGGCACATATCTTATGTGCCAAGAAATTTGAATTTTATGTGACAAGAAAAATTGAATTTATTGGCACATAGGCTATGTGCCAAGAAATTCAGAAAACTTGAATTTCTTGGCACATATTCTATGTGCCAAGAAACTTAAATTTTATGCACCAAGAAACTCAGAATTGCGGGTGTTTCCTTTGATGGGCCTAAAATTGCTTTTAACTCTCAAAAAGTTTGTTTGAAGAAAAAGTATTCGTTTGGTAAAAAAATAAAAAACACCTTTAAGGGTCCAAAATGCCTAAAAATAACTAAAACGCACTTTTGGCAAAATCTTAAAAACTAAACTTTTACCCAAAAATTCTTTTTAACTTAAAAGCTCTACTTCTCAAGCAGGCTCTAAGAGAAATATCTGAAATGATGAACAACTTGCAATTTTGTAAATTGTATCCAATTACTTGTCAAATTGTCAAATGAACCAACAAGAGAAATACAATGATTAAAAATGGAGGAAACCTATAAAACCTAGAAAGAATCTCAGATAAGTATAGTAATTACATGGTAATATTGAGAGAAGCAACTATAAAATTGAATTGAAGTGGGTAACAACCAAGTTCTGAAGATTCAGTTATCCATCTACTATATTGACAAAACAACAAATTTGTCTTCTTAAATGCTCCTAAATGCATACCTGAACAGGAAAAAAAAAAAAAAAAAAAGATCAACAGTTTAAAATAACATGTAAAATGGTCCACAAACGCTATTACTTTTAATGTCATTACAATTTTTAAAGAGATTATTTGAATGTGCATAGAAATAGATCAGCCCAACCAATCTGATTAATTAACATACAATATTTTCCAACTAGATTGATGAATTGAGAGCTATGAGATTCATTTGTCATGTGTCTAAGTAAGGCATACAACATGGCACTCGATTGTACTAAAATAGATACTCAATATTTCATGATCCACAAATTAACAAACAAAAAAGAAAGCACGTCCAATTCTGGGATTAAAAAAAAAAAAAACACAAAACAAAGTTGAACTTGTAGAGATCTCAACAAGACATTAAACATTTTTAGCACTGCATCCGCCGGTTAGGTAATAACAAATAGGTATAGTAAGTAAAGAAAATCAATTCTCATTTTCATCAGCTACCGTGCCTTTCTCACTAACATAGATACCATCAAGGAATTTTCTAATCAATCTGGTAATCTATTTAATCAACTCATACTAAAGAAGCTTATTTTATTTTGCTCCACTAACGAAAACAACCTGAGGCATTCAAAGCAAGACTACCAAACTAATTTAGGTTGCATTCATAACAAGATTACCAAACCTACAGCACAAAGAATAATGAGAAAAAAGAAAAAAGAAATGACAAACACCCACATCACCCTTTCATGGGCAGATTGAGACACCGACACCTCGGACATTCCTTGAGGTCCAAAAACTTTCAGGTTAGATTGAAGGATAGGTGTGGTGTATTATGTTATTTAGGTAGAATAATAGATGAATGAGGGCAAGGCGTGCTACATGTGGACCAACTGATCGCTAGGGCCTAGCGGGTGATGCGTCTACGGCCGCTGTACCTCTCTCGGTACCTTTGAATGACATATTTTAATCCATTTTTACTTTACGCAATCATATTTATTAGCGGTGGATAAATTCAAAGACTGAATCGGTTTGGATCTACTATGATGGTGTGTGCATTCTAGAATAGTCAAAGTTTCAACCAAAATTAGCAAATCTCACAATCTTGAGTTTCTAAAACTTACTAGATAATAATAAAAGCATACTAATTGAGAAAAAAAAAAAAAAAAAAACAATAATTCTATAATTTAGAATACCTATAGAAGCCATTAACTGATCATGATCATGTGAAAAGAGTTTTCCAATATATAGAGAGGAGAGGGATCTTGGATGCTAATGAAAAAAATTTGATGCAGCAACGCATGTTCTATTAGAGGAACATCATGCTGATGAACTACATTCACAATCACAGGTTAACCTTTTAATAAATGGTGGCATCTTAGATCTGGTATATGTCTAAATTTTCTTCCCCTACATTTCTTGTAAATTCTAAGGATCTTGCATAAAACTAAAATTTCACATTTTTGCACAATTTACATATCAAGCATGTTTGGCACCCAATCCGGTAGGTGTTCAAACTTTTAATACAATAATGTGGCAACAAGGGAAGGAAGGAATGATATGTTTTAAAAGTTTATCAGTGAAACCGTAAGAAATCAAAACATACTTTGTTGATAAAGGAATGACATACAAATCAACACAAGCATCCTCAAGTAACATATTATAGCTTCACATGATGTGGGGATTTGGAAAGGATGGCAGTAAATAAAACCTCAGCAAAGTTTCATCATTCATCAATTGTGGTGATTTAAAAGAAAAAATATCAAGTCCTTTAAATACTGATAATCTAGTTAAACTTACCAAACATTGAAGTAAGAAAACCCATGTCAACTGAATTTTGAGGAAAGCCAAATGAAAAGAATCTCATATGTAAATGAGCCAAGCATACACAAAGGAATGTTGTTCGATCTAGAGATTAGCCAATAACATTGCATATATTGATAAATCTACTTGTAAAGGAATAGGGTACATTTCTGCTTCTATCCTTAACAAATTGATTGAAAATTAATTTTACATCATAAGACAAGAGTAAATCCACCAACAACCTAATTGAAGCTTCATGCACCCTGATTTTGACCATAAAACCAGGTTTCACAACAATCTACAAGCATTAAATTCACTCACCATGTCATGTAAGAAGAGGACATGTGTGAGGACTCAAAGTCCAATATGTCTTTTTATCACAAGCCATGCAGTACTTCAATCTCAACAGGCACTATAAATAGAGCACAAATGGTGCAGAATTTTGGAAATGAATTTCCAAAACCCAAAATCCAGTATACCTCAATATAAACAACTAGCCAATAAAAACAGAGCAACAACAAGAAATTTCCACATTAACCAATAGTGAAAACAGTCCAATGATTCAAATTTCTAATTTCGTGGGAACATAATGAAAATGAGAAAGAAAAAAAAAAAGAACAACCGAAGCCACAGATATTGAATATTACTCACCATCGACGACCAAAAGACAAAAAACAGATCAGCAGCAAGAAACTCCCGAGTACTCCAAGAGTGAAAGTCAGTCTAATAATGCAAATTTATAGAGAAGGGAATGGCCAACTGCTAGGGGTGGGCATTTTCTCCGCATGTCACCTACCGGCCGTGTGCCGACCGTCGGCCGACCGTGACCGACCGTCGCCGACAATACACCGGACGGTAGGCGGTACAAATTTTGCTCTTCCGATAGAGTCGGTTCGGTAGGCGGTAGGGGTTTTGGGGAAGTCGGTTTTCGACCGACACCGCCCCGACATTACCGACTTTGGCCGCTAACCCAGTAACCTTTGCCGAGACTCGAGAAGTCGCGAGAACCTTTGAAGCTTCGACATCGGCGCATCGCAGATCTGCTTCGAGGCTTCGACATCGGTGCATCACAGACCTCCTTCAAGGCTGAAATTACAATATGTGAGTATCAACGAAACCCACAAGAAAAAAACTAGATTTTTACCTTACATTCCAATCCTTTGTCGGTAAAACTTTGGTCTGAGTGTTCGAATTCAGGTGAGGCTGCTTGGTGTTTGAATTCCGGTGAGGCTTCGACATCGGTATTTCGGCCCAGCCCAAACCGACTTCAACCGACCGAAACCGTAACCGATTTGCCGGTGTCGGTCGGTAGAGTCGGTGAAATTACCGACTTTACCGACATCACTGCGGTCAAAAAAAATTTCTTCCGACTTTCTCCGACACCGACCGATGCCCACCCCTACCAACTGCCCCAATAAACTATAGTCAAACAAAAACCACACAAGCATTTCTCACTCTTTGAGGCATTTCTTCAAACACCTCACCCTCACATATGGTCCTCCACCCATACAAACGCCCAACATTCCATTTCACGCAAGCAAATAACAAAAAAAAGTTTGAATACACAGCAATAAGAAGAGAGATCCAATGAGCAACGACAACGCCGATTGCTTGCAACAAGAATCGCCAAAATCGAAATTAAACCCTAAATTGAAATCCAGCACATTTAATCAAAGATAAATCATGCATACATGGTGGAGGATGAGAGAGTGTGAAAGAAAACACACCAAAGGCGGCTGGCGATGGAGAGGGCGGCTGAGGGAGGAGACGACGGAGAGTTGCAGGAGACTTGTTTGAGAAATGAAAGAGTTTTCTGTTTTGTTAGGAGAATATTCTGAAAACTAAAATGTAATGAAATGAAATGTTAGAAAAATGTAGTACGTACTAGTGATTAATCGTGGGAGAACTTTGGTTTTTCTCAAAAAGGGTAAATATGTAAATGTAGAGAAAAAATTTTTTGGCTTATATGCATAAATGCCGGTAAATTTCCTAGCATATATGTGTAAATGCAAATAAAATATTTTATCCTAGTATTTACATAAATGGCAGTAATTTTTTTTGGCATTTAAAAAATATATGCCACCAAAATTTAGAAAAACTTGGCATTTATTATAAATGCCAAGTAAAAAAAGCCAAAAAAACTCATTTTGGTTGTAGTGTTTTAGTAGCTTTTTTATCATTCTATATATTTAGTAGATTAGTAATTTCTGGCCGTATCACTAACATATGATGTGAATGTTATTACAAGAGGCAAGCTTGGTCAACATGATAGATGTCATTAATAAATTGCGTGAGTATTGATATGTATTTTTATTTTATTTTTTCTTTTAATCGGCATTCTTTGAGAGTAAAATAAAATTGAATCATTCTTGTATGCTTGAGAAACAACAGGAAATGAAAGGCTTCCTTTGGTCCTCGAAAGTTGTTTTTTTTTTTTTTTAATTACAAGTTACTTGTGATAAATAATTTCTTTACATTAACAACCGATCATTGAAATAGCCAAATGACATATTCTTGTCACTTGAATTCTTGTAATTCTTGTTTCTTGAGATCTTGACATCTTGTAACTATTTTCTCTTGAGATCTCGTAACTATTTTTTCTTGAGCTCTTGTAACCATTGTCTCTTTGAGCTCTTGTAACCATTTTCTCTTGAGCTTTTGTATCCATTATCTTTTGAGCTATTTGTAACTCTTGTCTTAATAGTGATGTCATTTTCTAAGATCATAATTTAATGGTAAAATTCTAGGTCTCTTGTTTCAACTCATATGCACTTGCTTCTTTATGTATTATACGATGATCAATCAATTCTACTTACATTTTACATATTCATCAAAATATTATAATGCTTAGGCTAAGTAGAATACTGGAAACACTAAACTTCCCTGATTTCATGATCTATGGACCAATTAGCTAATTTTCATCAAGTGTCGGAAAATTAGGAGGTAATTTTCCGTATGTTTCGCTTTGAATGTGTGGATTTTCTTGTTCTTCGTATAATTTTTTGGTTTTCACCTCAATTTTCTATATCAATGGAGTAATTATGAAGTGGTTCAATCACCATCAAGTGTGTAGCTCAATGAATCTTATGATGGCATATACCCCCGTTGACTCTACTGCCAACCCCAATGCCATCCCTGCCCCGCTTGAAATGATTTCTCCTTGTAATAACTGTCACATGGGTTGGTGGATGAATATTGTTGTGTCAAAAACTCGTATATTTGTATTTTCTACTTTTTCTAATTGTGGATACTTGTTTGACCGCTTGAAATACTTTCTCCCTGTAATAACTGTAAATTTGTATAAATCTCACATGAGTCTACAAATTTAACGACTGATCCAACAAATTTGCAAAAAGACTAAAATATAGTTGTGGAACATGCCTTTACAAAAAAAAAAAAAAAAAAACTTAAAACTCATTACGATTAAAAAAATAAATTTTATTATTATTATTTTTTACATATTCAACCTGAGAAGTTTCAAAATTCAAAAGTAATATTATCCGTACAAAAATTGCATTTTAAAATAGTATATATATATGTATGTATATATGTGTGTGTGTTTTTTATTAATATAATATTGGTATCAACTATACGACAATGCCTAGCTCAACACGCCAATTTTTTGCAACAACATCAAGTATTATTAAGTTATTAACAACAATTTTTGCGATGCCAATGATTGTTATAGAGACTTTTGTGATCATTAATAGGCATCGTTGCTAGATTTTTCCCAACCACATTTTTTTGTTGATAGTTTTTTTAAAATATATATATTTTTGGACCAAAACAATGTCTAGCAAAAATTGGACCAAAAATTATAAATTGGCATATAAAAAAAATTAATGAGTTTGGCATATAAAACACTTTCTCAGCAATTTACTTTTTATTTAGTAGGAAGAGATGCAATGTAGTTTTCTTGGCTTATTTGGAACTAGTTTCATTAACAGCTTCTTATTTTCCTATGTAGACACATATACCTTTTGGGCTACAAACCCTAGCGTACGGACAATTTGTCCAAAGCAGAACACATGTAACATCTTGGTGACAATATATTACATTTGCCTAAGCACTTAGTAGCATTGAGAATAATACACATGTTATTAGTATTTCATTAGTCAATATGATCATGTAAATCCCAAAAATAAATAAATAAATAAACTAATTAATTAAAAAAAGCTAGGGTTATTAACACAAAGAAGACGAATAAAAAAGTCATCTTGAAAGAAGTTTTCTCCATCATCTTCTGATTATCGAGGTTGGAGAGTTTGTGATTTGATTGAAGAGAATTTTATTTGCTTGTAAATAATAGTTCAACTCCTTACTCAATATTTATGGTGTGTCAGATTTTAATTTTGAAGACAAGGAAAAACGAAAAAAATGGAAGATCCAATAAATTTAGAATCTAAAGACATTCATAATCTAATTAAATACAACGAATCACTCTTTAATGAAAGAAAATCATTTTCAAAGAATTAATTCTTTACAAAGAAAGAAGATTCATCAAACCAACAGGGGATTTCGATTCTATCCATTTGTAGAGAAGGGAAATTATTTCATTGTAAAGTAATTAATGACCCTTCTTTTGTATGAAAAAAATCTCATTTTTTATTGTGTAGTAACTATTTCTTCTCTTTTTATCTTTTATCATTTTTTTTTTTAAGGGAACTATTTCTTCTCTTTGTAAAATAGAACTTTCATTTCATGTATACCCCTCCCTCATCTTTTATTCTCTCTATCATAGCTATGTTTTTCATTATATGCTCATATAAATTATACATCTTTCATTCTTTGCAGTTTATTTGATGTTATGATTATTTTTTTAACCACATTATTTTTTCTTAAAGTATATGTTTTGTCCTTGAAATATTATTAATTAGAATTTTAACTTGTCCGTTGAGAATTTGAAGTGTCAAGTTTGTTCCTCTTCCTATAAAAATATTCATTACGGAAATTCCCTTTTGATTTCCATAATGAATATTTACTACACAATAAAAAAGAGAATTTTTTTCATACAAAAGAAGGGTCATTAATTACTTTACAATGTGAAAAACGCTTAACCGACTTCAAAAATTTGTTTATCACAATTTATGCGGAATTAATACTATCAAGTAATAAACAATTCAATCACCAAAATATATAAAGAAATAAAGAGGTAGACACATATATTTTGGTTACGAAGAGGAAACCTTTTAAAAAAAATCTAAAAGTAAAATCTCTTCGGCGCAGCTAAACCCAGGAAATTACTATCAAAAGATTATCCAGATATTGCAAACACTAGGAACACTTATAACCCTTTGCAAGACCTTGCTTTGTAAGATCGACAAGCCTACAACTCGTCTCCTTACTCACAATCTTCTTCAACGTGATTCTCCTTTACTGGATCCTTCTAATAGACTTCTCAACCATAGATTTATCAAAAGAATAACTAAAACTCTTAAGAGATTCAATTTAACGCTCAACACATATGATCTCTCTTAGCACAGCCTCTGACGAACTCTCTGGGGTGAAATTCGTACCTCTCATTTTCTATAGAGGTGTATTTATAATAGCCCCACAATCCCTAAACCTAGGACACAGTTTGAAATCATTTAAAATTGTTTCAGGTACGTGGTGTCCGGACAGGCTAATGGGCTGTCCGGATAGGGCCTTACGGAGTAGAAACTGAGTTTCTGGAGTTGCTGTTTCCCCCTATCCGGACAGGGCTTGCAGAAGGTGAAAATCAGCAATCATCAGCAATTTGGAAATTTCGTCGGTCCTTGATCAACAGCTTCGATCGATCGGTGTTTGTGGTCCGATTAAGCTAAAACTTTTCAGTGACGTTCATGACACATGAATCCACATTATGAACGGTGGAGATTGAATTATGAGCATTCTATATCTATGTTTCAACCCATGGATAGTAGCATTTGTATTTTGGAACCGAATTAAGCCAAACAAAAATACTAACAAAATGAAATAATTTCCCTTCTCTACAAATGGACAGAAACGAAATCCCCTTTTGATTTGATGAATCTTCTTTCTCTGTAAAGAATTAATTCTTTGAAAATGATTTTTTTTTTCCTTAAATAAAAGAGACTGATTCATTGTATTTAATTAGATTATGAATGTCTTTAGATTCTAAATTTATTGGACCTTCCATTTGTTGCTTTTTCTTGCCTTAAAAATTAAAATCTAACACACTATAAATATTGAGTAAGGAGTTGAGCTATTATTTACAAGCAAATAAAATTCTCAAGTCCTCAATCACAAACTCTCCAACCTCAATAATTAGAAGAAGACGATGTAGAAGACTTCTTTCAAAATGACTTTTTCATTTGTCTTCTTTGTTTCAACTTTAGTCTTTCTATCAAATAACCATTTTTTTTTAAAAAAAAATATGATAGTCGTTATCTTTCTTAAATACAGCTTTTTTTAACATTTATTTATTTTTGTGATTTACATGATCATACCGACTAATGAAATACTAATGATAGGTGTATTATTCTCAATGCTACCAAGTGCGAAGGCAAACGTAATCCATTGTCACCGGGATGTTACATGCATTCTTCTTATGCATAAGTGTCCGTACATTAGGGTTTGTGGTCGAGATGGTATTTGTGTTCTGCATAGAAAAAAAAAAAGAAGCTACTCTGAAGGTTAATGAAACTACTCCCAAATAAACCAAGAAAACTAGGGATGTTGTAAGTGGTTATCTTTGCATATCTTCCTAATAAATAAAACGAGCTTATAACCCATGCTATGCGCGGTCGATCTTTCATTATAATTTAATTTTAAAAATTTACACAAAAGCAATTACAATGAATTAGAATATTCAAATCAGCAAAAGTCATTGCAAAAAAGAACATCAATCAAAGCAAAGATGTATATATCAACAATTTATGTCTGCATGAATATATTTGCTTTAATTTTTTCTTCTTAAAAAAAATAGAACCAATCCACCTTCTTTTAATTGTATCTTATAATTTTCTTTTGAGTTATGTTGTGATATGATGGCTTGAATTTTGAGTTTTAAGAGAAAGAACTAATAATAATTTACCTTGAGGCATCCATGACATAAGAGCATCTCTACCGGTAAGAGGTATTCTACCTAGTTAAAAAGTAAAATTTTATATTTTAACTACCCATTTTTTTAAAATAATACATGTCATTATAACCGTTTTCTCTCTTTTCATTTAAACGACACCAAGAAGAACTTAAAGAAGAGAGAAGATCTAGATCTCTAGATCTTCCCTCCTCCCATTTCATAATAGCAGTGCTCAGTGTCTTCTCTGTAGGCTATACTGGTCTTCGTTTTTTGGCGAGCTACTTTAGATCTAGTTTGTAGATCTAGTCTCTTCAACCTTATATCTGATCGTCTTCTTTAGCCAATGTGTGTCTTCTGAAGGGATGTCTACGATACTGTGCCCCTCCACTGCTGCTTGTAGGTTTTTGTTTTTCTTTTTTGTTCTTTATTTTGTGGTCCTGGCAGTTGGACTGAGGATGTGAATAATGCTTCTGGCTTTCGAGTCGAGAGGGGAATGATTTGGGTGTGGGTTTTTTGCTCATGCCTGGGAAATGGCTTCATGTGCCCCTGAAAGGAGTCTGCATTAACATATATGTTCTATAAACTGAAGATCGGGATGTGATAGCGAATGATTGATGCCATAGATTGGTTTTTCATTGTAAGATCTGTATGTTTTTTACTTTTATGACGTGTAATCTTTTAGCTTCGGCTATAATCTTGCAGAATTGTATGTTCTGTGATTATAAAAGCTTTTATGCTCTTGACTATTATTAATGGAATTAGTTTGATTTTTCCTCAAAAAAAAAAAAAAAAAAAAACTACCCATTTTTTAATACCAACTCCAGCAGATTCTCTATTCCATTAGCTACTTGCTTTAAAATATTATTTCTCATTATTTTTTTATTATATTATTGCCAACACTTAATTAAAGGGAAAAGCAATCACATATATAGAAATTATTAATAAAAACAAAAATAAACACATATGAAGAACATTCATCTCACATGTAGGTACTAATTCTTAAAATTAATAACAAAAATAAATATATACAATATAACTAGTAATTGTTAAGATTGGCCATGTGATTCCCACATGTGTTCCACCAGGTTAGATTGCAGCTAAGAATGAATTTGACGGTTTCTAATGCTCAAATGCCTTTGAATAAACTCGACAAATTCATGGGTATGCTCGTGAGAAACTTGTTTTGGGAATGGGAAGAGAATAAATAAATGAAGAGGAAAAAGACAAGGGTTTGAGGGAAAAGGAGCAAGATCAATACTCAAAACAAAGAAAAAGCAATATTAGAAATAATATTAAATTAAATAATATTATATTCAATTTAGTGTGCTATAGTGAATAGCTGTAAATTGCTATTCACTATAATAGTTAAGGTATAATAGCTAATATAAAGCTACTCTGTTTGAGCAAAAAAAATGGTAAAAATAGCTAAATATAACTAATATCTCCATTTTAGCTACATTACTGGAGATGCTCTAACAATTAAAACAATGTAATATTATCCCAAAGCAGAATTATGTTGTCAAAATAAACAAAGACAAAATTAAGTAATAACTCTTGACAAAAACAACTGTGGTATATGATCGTTGACAAAAACAATTGTGGTATATGATCGTGCAAATGAAAAAAATAAGTTTAATCATAACTTATGACTCCGTAAATTGAACCCATAACTCAAAATTTTGAGCAACATTCATTCCTAAAATTATTCACAATATAACAAAAAAATAACTATTAGATAGATTTCAGTCATCAACATTAGGGGTGAAATTTAAAACCGCCTAACCGCATCCGCTAACCGCTAACCGCACTAACCGCTAACCGCTTTGAAAGCGGTTAGTGGATTTTGAAAAACCGCCTAACCGCTAACCGTTAACCGCTAACCACCTTTTTAAAAATAGAATATATATTTATATTATATATATTTCATATAATAAATAGGAATAAGTTATTGTAGCCTAGTGGTTATTGTGCACCTATTTTACTTAGGAGTCCCAATTTCGATTCTCCCCACTTTATTTTTATTATTTATATAATATAGAAGTGCAAAACGACGTAGTTTTGCACTTCTATATATTCATTTCTTCCTAACCCAAAAGAATAATTTTATTGTAATTTTATTCGTATGTTATATGTTGTAGAAGGTGAATAACAAAATTTTGGTATAATGGTCTAACATATAATGCTCACTTTAAACCAACAATTTTTAATGCTAAAATGGCTATGATAGAGGAACAAAAAATGTTTAAAGTGAGCAAAACAAGGGTTTAAAGTGAGTCAAAAACCGGCCAAAAAAAAAAAAAAAACCCAATAAAAAGCGGTTAGTAGAAAAAGCGGTTAACTGCATCCGGTTAACCGCTAACCGGGCGGTTAACCGCCTAGGCGGTTAACCGCTACCGGTTAGCGGATGCGGTTAGTAGATTTTACTAACCGCCTAGGCGGTTAGCGGTTAGCGGTTTTAGCCACTAACCGCTAACCGCAACCGCTATTTCACCCCTAATCAACATAAATTTGATACAGACATACAAAAGTCTATGTGCTTTCAGGAAGCAGTGTATTATTCTTTTCCTATTATGTGTATGTTATTGCTAAACAAATACAGAATTGATTGGTCTTTTTGGTCTTTGTTGACTTTAGGTTCAACTCTATATCATGAAGTTGTTGCATTGGCAAAAGAGATAATAATCAAGTATTACAAAATATGACTGATCAAGGAATTATATTTGCCCAAACACTAAGTGTAGGAAGAACACAACAAATGCACAATGAAACAATCAAATCCAATTCACTAATACATGAAACGAGAAATTCTTGAGCGAATGCACAACTTGCATTAGCGATGACAGAATGAAATTTTACAAAAACACAAATGACAAAGCTAATCACATGCAATGCCTATAGAAGTGTTTAGATTTAGATTCTCTCATCTCTTTCAAAAGTTATTGGTTGGTCATTTTCACATTTCAAAGACCTAATCTCGTAAACATGTTTTAGAAACTCCTCTTTTTATGTATTATAAAATTATGTGATGTACAAAGCAAAATGATGACTTCTTTTTTATTAGAAAACTCCAACTGTAACTGTTGGAGGCAATCCTTAGGCAAAATCTCAGAAAACTTGAAGCCCTCTTCTCTACATACCTTCAATACTTAAATCAGAGGAAAGAAATCAGAAATGCTTTGACGGATTCGAGGGGTTGTTTGGTTCCCTCGTTGTGAAAGAAGTAATCAAAGGAAAGCCTCAGGTCAAACCTTTGTTGTCTGTATAGCTTTCTAGAGCAGAGATTGGAAACGCATTCTAGGCATAGATCATTGGTATTGGATGCTTCGTTAGATTGTGCCGAGTAAAATCTTTTCTTTTTTTTTTTTCTTTTTTTTTTTGTCGTGGCAGATAAGATATCCCTTTCCTCCGCTTTCAGAAATGATGAACATGAAGTCCATGGGGCTAGTAGATGGCCGAATGATGAGTTGGATTTTTTGGATCTTCAATTGTTTGTGTTTGATGTTATTTTGAGGTTGTAAATTGTGGAAGGCTGATTTGTTGTAGTTAATGAAGGTTTGAATTTTCGGTTGGCTTAATAGATTGGGTACGAGCACGAGTATGATTTTTATTTTTTATATGATTTTCAGTTTATGCATTAGAGGAAATTGAATTTTATTTCTTTGAACTCTTGATTCTTGATGGCGTACTTTGGAAGAAAAATACTCAAAATAGGACTCCTCTGGACATTGAAAAGCTTTGCTTGGTTCAACCTCCGTCCACATATTTTCCGTAGAGATTTTCTTTTGCTTTTGCTAGATATAATAAGAATTATGAATTTTACATGTAGAAACTCCTTCAACAATTTAAATGAAAAAGAAAAAGATGAGTGATTTTTAAACATAATAAAACGTAGGAAGTGATTTGTTTCTTTCTTTTAATTTTATTCTTTTTCAAGAGAGTTAAAATTTCACAAAGTTGATTTAGCGACTTGTTCATGCCACATCAAAAGATTTAAAACTAATCCATCAATTATTTGTTAGAAAACCAAAACATAATCATCATTAAATACTAACTTTTCAGTACAGTACATGAATGACTTGTAATTATTTAGATAATCCATACACTGATACACTTGATACCCAGATGTAGCAGCCCATATCTTCAACTTCTACATACACACACAAGGCATTCTTATTCTTACATAAACATAACATCGAGGCTCAAAGCCACTTTATTTCACCTTGTGTTCAAAACACCTGCTGGCATTTTCACTGCTGACCCTGAGAACATGTTGAAGAGGGGTCAGCAGAAAGCACAATTTGCACAAAGACAAGATTAAAAATCTCTTAACAAAACCAAATTGATAATGCAGTGTACTAAATAGCCGTACCGAAAAGCGGGCCTTGTAGAATTCAACAAGCTCTTTGGGATCAGCTTTTGTTGGCTTATAAGCATCGATCTTGTTTACCTCCTACACAAGGTTAAGCAAGAATAATTAACATTCAAGAACCAAAGTATGATACATTGGGACTCATGCCTCTTTCAAAGCTATGTTTAAGGTGAAGATAATATAAAAAGAAACAGCATGAGTGCATGAGTGCCCTGTCATGCAGCAGGTGGGATGATTGCTTCTAAGCTTGCATAGAAGAGTAAGATCAGATTCAATTAACTATGCATTTACAGCAAAAGGTATAAACCACTAGGACATCATGAGCATCAGTACAAGATATCGACCACCCATCGGCATCAATCCACATTCATTTACAGCAAAAGCAGACATGATACTACCTCTTTGGAGGCAAGGTGAGGCTTTTGTCACAACTCAAAACTCACAAGACTTTAAACCCCGTGGTGCTCTGCTTGTTAGAAAAATTTAAATATTATGGTTCAAGTTTATTTCCTTATTTGGTCTGGGGTTTCTTATTCAGCACTCCTAGGCTCTCTATAAATAAAGACCATAGTAATACAAATTATGATACTTCAAAATATTCAAGATGTAGCCCTAACAATTCCATCAAATTCTTTCTCTCTTGCATATTATATATCCCATTATATATTTCTAGAGTGCTACCTTAGACCCTAAGTTCTAAGCCTCTATCATAGGTTCCTACCAATTTTGTGCTAACAAGCCAACTTCTAGAAATAATCACTTCAACTAGTGTAGAATGTAGATGCTGTTGACTGGAAGATTCAGCAAATTAACTCAATGGGAGAGACAAAGACCAAGGAGTAGAACTTAATGGTAACTGGCAATAGCAATTGTATGGTTTTAGTTTGTACCTCGATCCATTTTGCAAGTTTAGGCCTTCCTGCTGTGATATCATACTTCCACGCGTCTGAAAAGAAGACTTGGAATCTTTCAACAAATGGAATGTAAGCAATGTCCACCTGAAGATCATCACAGACACATAGTTCAATCACATATCAATGAGGGAACACTAGAATCATGGAGAATACTGTTCTATAACCATATTATCCACTTTCCACATATAAATCAACATGATCATTTTCTGTAGTATAATACTAAAAATACACAATCTATAAATGTTAGGTCCAACATCAAGAAGAAGCATGCAGTCCGCACTGAAAAAAAAAAAAAAAAATACCATAATCAAGAATTCAACTTACACCACTGAATTGGCCAAGAAAGAATGGCCCATCATCGAACTTATGAAGAGCCTTTTCCAAGTGATCAAAAGCAGGCCCTGAAGCGAGTTCAAGGTATTAGTCGACTCAGTCTCTACACAAAATGCTATCCCTAAAGGCAGCAAGTTCTAAATCTTACCAGCTTCTTTTACTGCATCTCCTTTGAATGATGTAAACACTGTCTTGTTGAAGGTGTCGGTGTAGGCTATCAACTCTTCACCAAACTCTTTTTTCGCAGGATCCTGCAATATTTTCCAGCATTACTTTAGTCAATTTCCAGGAGAAGCAGAAACTGAAACAGAACGATAGAGCCGTTCTTGAACAAGGGCACAAAATCTTACATTGGGCGAAACAGAAGGCCCCTCAAAGTTGCTGTCTATATATTTAATTAAATCAAGACTCTCCCCAATGACTTTGCCATTGTGTTCCAATGATGGCACCTGTTAATATAGAAAACGTGTTAATCAATCAATAAAATCAAGCATGCAATGGATATCACAATTTTTATTTTTTTTCTAAACAAAGAAAATCAACCCAGGCATGTCTTCTCCAAAATCATCACCTTGTTTTCGGGGTAGACTTTCTCCTTGTACCAAGCAGGCCTGTTTTGAAGGTTGATTGGGACTAATTTAATCTTCTCTTGTAATCCCTGCACCAAAAAACAATTGAGCAACATTAATATTAAGTAAAAAAACAAAAAGACAAGAAGGAAAGGACAAATTATCCCAAAAGGAGTAAAGGGTCTGCCTCTTAATCCAAATTAGGAGTCAGAAAAGCAGTGTCAGATAGCTTGAAAATTGAAGTCTATAGACAAATTAAGAAATGAAAACAAAGAGTACAAGGTGAGGAAACAACCTTATAATTCCTGGTAATCCACGCCCGCTGTGCATATGGGCATGTGTAAGAGATGTACAACCTTCGAGAAAACAAAATCCAAGTTCATTTTAGCACACGGGGTCAAAACTATATATAAATCCTAAACAAACACAGAGTAAGGACAGTGGATGGGACAAAAAAAAAAAAAAAAAATTAGGAGAGCAGAGTGAACCTCGTAGTTCCATCAAAGAGAGGAGGTGGGTGGGAAGTGGCATCCAATGGTGGGGGAAGATGCCCTCGCACACTCCTGTAAAACCCAGAAAAGTTAAGTAAACAATCTTACAGATTTGGACAAGAATGCACAAATTCAGAGACCCCAAACGGAAAACCCAATTGAGAAAATGGAAAATTTCGAATTCCTAAGCACTTACGCAGCAGCCATTGATGATGATCGTGGTGGTATCGTCCCGAGAGTTCCAAGCTTAATTTTGTTCGTACTTTCTACACCGATGCGCAATGGTGTCTAGGTTCACGCGGCTCCCCTTTATATAGTAGTTCCGATCCCTTGAAGTCGCGAGCAGTGACGAAACGTGATTGCCACGTGGGCGTATCCGGCAATTTTGCTGTCGGATTATTTGGAATTTGACCCGTTTTTGAGACATGTTCATCCATAGATACAGGTCACAACTTCCTAAAAAGTAGTTCATTTGATTGGAACGAAATAAAAATTACTAATTTGAATTCATTTTCTCCTTTTATGTGAGTATATTTAAAAAAATATATATATACAGGTAAAAAAAAAGTATTCACGTTATTTTAATTTTTAAATAATTAAATATACTCACAAAATGAAGGACCCGATTTTTCTATAAATTGGAATGTAAGAATTCTTACAATTAAATCCTCTAAAAAAGCAAAAAAAAAAATTTTACATTTGTCTTTTAACTTGTGAGAATTACATATTTTTTTTAAAAAAATTTTATACTTTTCAATACTATTAATACAAAAATATGTACTTATTATATAGTTAAAAATAACGTACTTCATTTTTTAAAGGCTAAATTATAAAAAATCTTACAATTTAATTGGTAAAAAATTTCTGTAAAAAAATAAAATTTAGACTTTAGAATAAATTTTTATGTGTCGTACTCATAGGGGAATTGGAGAGGGCTGGTTCATGATAAGGTTGTGGCGGCTCTTATTTCTATCCGTTTGTATTGGTTAACCATTGAAAATGTTTTGAATCCAACGGTGGGCTGAATCCCGACCTCTTATCGTAGTTCATAAAAGTCACAAATCTCACGTAATATAATATAGGGTTAAATGTCTTTTCGGTACCTGTGCTTTGAGTCAAAATCAAATAGGCACTTCGATTTTCAAAAATATCATAAATGATACCTATGGTTATCAAATAAACTCACTTAGTACTTCTGTCATAATTCCGTTAGTTTTTTTAACGGAGTGCCACGTCACCCTTACACATTGTGTGGTACCTGTGGTTTTAAGACACCACGTGGTGTGATACCTGAGTTTTTGGATGTCATATCAGAATAAATAATATTAAAATTATGTAAACAAAAAAATTAAAAGAACCTGTAAACTTCCTAAAAAAAAAAAAAAATCCATCATCCTCTCCATTCTCCTTTCCCCCAACCACTCAGGTTTTTGCAGACCCAAATACCATCTTTGTCATCCCTCCCTCAATGATGATTCAGAGGAACTCTCACAGCAGACTATTAACAGTAGTCGACAGACGTACAATCAGAAAGCAGACACTAAATTAAATAAAAATTCAAGCCCAAGGATCCCAATTACAAACTTTGTTGTAGACCCTAGCGATTCTGAGGAAGATCTTCCTAAACAAGGTTCCATCGGCAATGCTCGTCCAATTACCGGATTTTCTCGACGGACAAAAGCCTCTTCTCCAAATGCCAGTAGGAGTTCTTATTTGAAGGCTAAAGGTATGTTCGAGGCATCATCAACTCCGAACTATGGAGCATAAAGGAAATCATCTTCAACCGAAGCTCTATGAAAGCCCTTGTCTCAGACCCAAATACCACGTCACCCTTCCTCAGAGAAAATATTTTCCCCCATTACCCTTCATCTGAGGTAAGTCTGTTTCCCACTGTTTTTACAATTTGTTTTGATAAGGTTCATTTGCAAAAATAGATTTGGGTTTGCAAAAACCTAAGAGGTTGGGGGAGAAGAGAATGGAGAGGACGATGGGTTTTTTTTTTTTTTTTTAGGAAGTACACAGGTTCTTTTAATTTTTTTTTTACACAATTTTAATATTATTTAATATGACGTGGCATCAAAAAACTCAAGTACCACGTCACGTGGCGCCTTGAAACCACAGGTACCACGTCATGTGTAAGGGTGACGTGGCACTCCGTTAAAAAAACTAATGGAATTTTGACAGAAGTATCAAGTGGGTTTATTTGATAACCAAATGTACCATTTGTGATATTTTTGAAAACTAAGGTGGCTATTTGATTTTGGCTCAAAGCACAGGTACTGGAAAGGCATTTAACCCTATAATATAATATAATAATAATTCTGTAAATCTCACGTAATCTGATTTCATTGATTGCGTCACGAGGAAATGTGCAAGTTTATAATTTTCTCTGATTTTGATTTTATACTTCATTAGTTCCTAGAATTTATAAATTTTATTTTTTCCTTCTTAAAATTTAGAAAGTGATAAAATTAGTCCTTGTAATTTTAAAATGTGATCAAGTTAATCTATCTGTCAGTTGACTGTTAATTGACTTAACGGACTGACATGTTGATTAATTAGAAGTTAACACGTAACCACCTAATTAAATATTTTATTTTTAAAAAAAAAATTAAGAAAAAAAAAAGAAGAAAAAAAAAACCTGAGGTGGCTACGGCCACCCCTTAGACACCAAAGGATAGCTCGGCCACCCCCATGGAGCAAGGGGGTGGTTGAAACCACCCCCAATGAACGTGGGCACGTACATTTTGCTTTCCAAAGAGATCCCACTTCTCAGCATGCCTTCCTCATCGAGCTGGCTACTCCAATTAGCGGCCTGGTTTAGGAAATGGCGTTTGGGTTGGTTCGAATCGTGCTGGCGTGCGATAAAGAAAAAGAAGAAGAAAAGAAAGGTGTGAGACTGCTTGAAGAGTTGGTGTGGAGGACTTATTGCAATGGAAAGAAGAGTGGATTTGCAAGGAGGAGAGAGTGCGGGCCTAAGGAGTGGAAAGTTTTGAAGGCTGTGGTGCCAGTTTCAACGGGTGCTAGCGTTCTGCCTGGGAATGAAGCTGAAGATGGAGAACTCATGTACACGAGGGCCAAGTTTGAGAGAATTGTGAGGTCCACGGAGGGTTTTTTTTTTCTCTTTTTTTTTTAAAAATAAAAAATTTAATTCGATTGTCACATGTCAACTTCTAATTGGTCCACGTGTCAATCCGCTAAGTCAACTAACGGTCAACTGACGGATGGACTAATTTGATCAATTTTCAAAACCACAAGGACTAATTTGGTCACTTTCCAAACCCTAAGGAGGAAAAAATAAAGTTTCCAAACCCTAGGGACTAATAGAGTATTTAACCCTTGATTTTATTATTTCAGGAAAAAATATAATTTAGCCCTCAAATTATTAGTTATTTTCATATTAGCCCCTTAATATTCAAAAAGTGGTAAAATAACCCAAAACTACTAACTAGTTGCAATTTGGCCACTCTGTTAGTCATTACCGTCAAATAGGATGAAAAATTCAATATTACGTCGTTTTGACAAGGTTAAGTTACTAAAATGTCATTTTCGGGAAAAAAAAAATCAAATTAAAAACTACGTCGTTTTGAATTTTTCAAAAAGGCTAACGGAGTGGCCAAATTACAATTGGTTGGTACTTTGGGGAGCTACTTTATCAATTTTTCGATATAAAGAGACTAAAATGAAAATAGCTGGTAGTTTGGGAGGCTTGTTTTTTAATTGAATTTTTTTCCCAAAAGGGCATTTTTATAACTTAACCTTTCCAAAATGACGTAGTATTAAATTTTTCATCCTATTTAACGGTAATGACTAACGGAGTGGCTAAATTGTAACTGATTGATAGTTTGGTGGCTACTTTATTACTTTTTTAATATTAAAAGGCTAAAATAAAAATGACTAATAACTTGAGGGGCTAAATTATATTTTTTCCACTATTTTAATACATGACCGAAAATGTTTGGAGTCTTGTCCGTGTACCGTAGCATTTGCTAACCACCCCTTTTTCTTTTTTCCTTTTTTCACGATAAATGAATTTTAGTTTTTTTTTTTTTTTGAATAAAAAGGTTTTAAGAAAGGGCAAAAGAAGAAGCTCAACAAACAGATTTTATTATATTTATTTTTTTCACAAATTGACAAGATAATCATAATTAATAAATTGATTAAAAATATATGGTTGATAAGTCGGTTACTAATTAATTATGTTAATAAATATTTTTTTTTGTAATTATTTCACCAATTATAAACAATAACGAAAGTTGTAGTATACTCTTAGTAGCAAATGTGTCATGCTCATCTATTTTGTTAAGTAAAAGAGAAGTATTTGCCAATTAATTGCCAGAATGCCGGGGATGAAATTAAAATTTTCATATCAAGAGCCAAAGCATATATATATATCCGCACAAAAAAAGGAGGATGGGCCAAAGCATATATATATATACTAGGATGAGGGCACGTGCAATTTCTTGCATCCTAAATAAACGTATTTAGTGTATCCTAAATAGCATCAACTCTAATCCAGCTTCTCTCATTTTAGTGAGAAAAGCTCCTCCTTCTCTCTAGGTAGAGAATATACCACCTCCTTGTGAGGTTATCCACCATCGTCGGTGTGGTTTTCCGGGGAGGAGGGATCCTCTTCCTCCTCCCCCTTCCCTTTTTTTCTTCTCCGGCTTTGGTCTTGTTCTTTTTGTTGTCGTTTTGTTGTTACCCGGTGTCTACACTGGGGTGTCACTCCATCCTCTGCCGCCATCCGTGTTGCTGCCCTGGGTTGCTCGCCTCCTTCCACTTTTGGCCGTTCGCCGCTCACCATCCTCCACAAAGCAGCCCAGATCTACTTTGGTTCTTAGATGGGTTTTGGTAAATCTCCGATCTACTTACCTCAAGCTGACCCGGGCCTACACGCACCACTCCATCGTCTTCACCGGCCTATCAGCTCTCCACCAACACCTCGCGATCCGCCGCCTGCACTACACGCGCCTGAGCGTGGACCTCACGAACCGGCGTGTGTTCCTCACGCCTCAGGCAGTAGCTCCCTCTTGCAACCTCCTCCCCTAAACTGTCCACCCGTCTGGCCGTTCCTCCACCTTCATCACCGCCACGACTGGTTGTTGGGTTTTTTTGCTGTGTTCACGCTTGTCTTTATTTTTATGTGTTTTCATGTTCCTATCTGTTGTATTTTGTTGTTCTGTTGTATTTTGTTGTTTTTATTTTCATGTTGTTTTGTTTGGGTTTTAGTCTCCATTTGGTTTTAGGGTTTATCTTTGTAGTGGAGACTAGTGCTTTCGGAGACAGTACTCCCTTTTTCTTTGGTCCTAGATTCGGATTTGATCAGTGCCTTCCCTTTATTGACTTCCTTCGGGTGGTTGATGTTGTTCCTTGCTAGGAGTGCAAATGGGTTTGGACCTCATGGGGTTCTTACACTTGTAATTAGGGTTCATAAATCTCATGAGATTTATGACTCTTCCTGCATTTCTTTTGCCTTTCAAACCGCTATATGCGGTCCCTTGGAGAGGATCGGGCTATTTATTTGGCTCATTTCCTACTTTGTTCTGGTTACTTGCATTGTTTATTTTTGTGTTTGGGTCTATTGTAAGGGAGCCCACCCCTTTTCGGTATTTTGAACACTTGTAACCCTTCCCCGATTTGCTTAAAAAAAAAAAAAAAAAAAAGTATCCTAAATAGCAATTTCTTGTATCCTAAATGTTTATTTGTATTCGGTAAATAAAAAAATTGAAATGATATTTATTAACCTTAATTTAGGAAATTTTTTTATATTTAAAATAATATTACAACATCAAATAAACTGAAAACTTTATTCATTTCCTCCTAAAAATTGTTTGTCGAATATATGTTCTTCTTAGTACTGTCTATAATTAATATTGTACATATGTCTTTTATTAATTTCAGTCATAGCCTCATGTTCTTCTTAGTACTATATCTTGTCTTTAATTAATATTGTACATATTAATTTAAATCATAACCTCCTGTATATATTTAGCAACGTATCTTTGTCATCATTTAAGAAATTTTTTTTTTTTTTCAATTCTTTTGTCATCAATTAAGCAATTTTTTTTTTGTTTATTTTTATTTCAATTCAATACAAAAACTTTCATATTATTTTTTGTCTTCGCATGATATCTCTCCTTCCATTTTCTTCCGCTCACATTTATTTATTTATTTTATTTCAATTTCTCCTCAACTTGGCCGACACACCACTTTACCAAAATTTTTTTTTCTCAACCACTTGCCAACAACATCACTCAATTTTTTTTTTCTTTATTTTCTCCTCTTTCCATGTACATAGCACGTTTTTTCCTTCGTTTTCTTCACTTTTCTCCCAAATTTTTTTCCCTCTTCCTCTTCCTCTTCCTCTTTCCTCCTTTCACCATTCTCTCCACCCACACGCAGCACCATTCTTCCTCTCTTTCCTTCTCTTATTCAAGGGTGTGCTCGTGGAGAGAGGAAAATATACCCAAAAATAAAAAATCAATAAAAGAGTATATTAAAAAAACTCAAAAATTAATACAAAAAATAAACCAAGATTAACACGGAAATATTAGGAAAAAAAATATAGAAACAAAAACAAAAAACAACATCAATTCAATACCCAGAAGATTAAGGAAAAAAACACACAAATCAATAGCCAAAAGCTCAACATTAACCCATAATCATCTATAATTCGGCGAAACTCAAGAAACACAACATCAATTCAATACCCAAAAGCTCAAGATTTACCCAAAACCAAGAAAATAAATATCCAAAACAAAACCCAAAAGCTCAAGATTAAGGGAAAAAATCCAAAAAAACACAAATCAATACCCAAAAAATATTAAGATTAATCAAGAAGATTATGAGAAAAATATGCAAAAAAAAACCTAGAAATCAATACAAACCCGAAAAACAAATTCCAAAAAATAATACCCAAAAGCTCGAGATTTAAGAGAAAAATATACCAAAAAAAAAAAAAAAACCCAAAAATCAGTACCAATAAATCTCAAGATCCAGAAGATTTAAGAGAAAAATGAACCAAAGAAAACCTCAAAAGATCCAGATGATTAAGAGAAAAATGAAAACAAAAATTCCCAAAATCAATACCAAAAAAATATCAACAGTCAGAATATTAAGAGAAAAATGAACCAAAAGAAACCCACAAATCAATACCAAAAAAATCTTAAGATCCAGAACATTAAGAGGAAAATGAAGCAAAAAAACCCCAAAAATTAGTACCAAAAAAACCTCGAAAGATCCAGAAGATTAAGAGAAAAATAAAATAAAATTAAAACTCACAAATCAAAACCAACAAATTCTCAAGATATAGAAGATTAAGAGAAAAATGAACCAAAAAAAATCCCAAAAATCAATACCAAAAAAACCCTCCAGATCCAAAAGATTAAGAGAAAAATGAACCAAAAGCTCAATTAATGAATCCTTACCGGTGTGTGTAAAAGCTGAAAATTAACCTGAAAAACAAATCCCAAAATCCAATACCCAAAAGATCAAGAGATTTAAGAGAAAAATATTAAAAAAAAAAAAAAAAATCAATACCAATAAAATCTCAAGATCTAGAGGATTAAAAGAAAATGAACCCAACAAAAACCTCAAAAGTTCCAGACGATTAAGAGAAAAATGAAAAATAAAAATAAAAATTCCAAAAATCAATACTCAAAAAATCTCAAGATTCAGAAGATTAAGAGAAAAATATACAAAAAGAAAACAATAATCAATACCCAAACCGTGAGTGTGCGTGTAGAAGAAAAATAACCAAAAATCAACAACAAAACCGGGTGTTAGAGAAGAGAAGAAGAGAGGGAGACCGTGGGTGAGAAGAAGAGGGGGAGGGAAGGAGAGAGGCAGGAGGCGTGGAGATAAGAAGGAAGAAAGAAAGAGAAAAGTAAGAGGGAGATTGGGGTAGTTGGCAACTTGCGTGTCAAATAAGGAAGAAAAGAAGGTAAAAAAAAGAAGTTACGTGTCAAATGAGGAAGAAAAGCAAAACTTACTATTCAGCCATGTTGAAAAAGACAAAAATTACCCTCTTAATTCAACTATGAAGAAAGAAAAAATAAGGCATAACCGTAAATCTACACCATCAAACAAAAAGTAAGTGAGGTGAAATACCCAAAAACCCTGTCAAACAAATATAACTCTTTTGAAACGCATTGGGTAAAATATTATTTTACATAAAAGACAATAATACCAAAACAACCGATGAGATATCTAATTCATATGAAGACTAATGAGGGCAAAATGGTCCCTCCATATCAAACATTTCTTGCCATTCGCTCTTCTTTATAGACAATAATACCAAAACAACCGATGAGATATCTAATTCATATGAAGACTAATGAGGGCAAAATGGTCCCTCCATATCAAACATTTCTTGCCATTCGCTCTTTTTATATAAAGAAGAAAAGAAGATATAGATATATTGGTTTGCCGCCCTAGTCTATATACAATGGTTCATAGTTTATTTAATATTTAAAGAATTATTGTCGAGAGCTGGAGGCCCAAAATTCGATTTTTTTTTGAGAAAATGAAAATTCATTCTTATTCATCATCAAATAATCAATAGTACATAATAAATTCCTTTCGATACAGCTCAGGAAAAATGGAAATATCATCATGTCCCACCTTTTACACTCTCCTTAATGGAATACAGACAATAACAAAAGCCACCTCAAAGACTACCCCAAGTTGCTGCCCCCTTTAGGTTTATTGGCAACTAGGACATCATTAGGACCATTTGCAGTAGAAAAATCAGAAATGGCATCCTTAGCTTGTTGGACCAGCACTATTGGGTGAGTGAAAGGACCCCCGAACTATCTCATTCCTATGGAACCATACCCTTCGCGCTATTCCAACAAATAGGTGCATTTCTTCTTCATTGCACGTTCGAAGCATTTTATCCACCACCTCACGAAAAGTTGGGCCAGCAAACGAATTCTTATGAAATTTTTTAATACTCCAATTCCACACATCTCTCGCCAACAGACAGCTCCACAAGATGTGGAAGCACATCTCTTCTTCAAGAGCACAAATAGGGCATAAGTCATCCGTGGTTACCTTCCTCCTATATAGACACGCTTTTGTTGGTAGAATGTCATTATATGCCCACCATAAAAAAAAAATTTTTAAAAAAATTCCGCATTAGGAAGATGTAATTTCCATAGCCTTCTCCACACTTCCACATCGACGCCCTTTGAGGAGCTTTCAGCCTGCTCTTGTAGTGCTCGTCTCATAGCCCCGTGGTAGGCACTCTTGACGGTGAACACCCCATTGGGAGTATCCCTCCAAACTATCTCGTCCTCCTTGTGTGGTCTAATGGGAATTTTAAGAATGGCATTTACCTCCTCCAGATGAAACAAGTTCTCTAGTTTCTCTCTATCCCATCCAAGGTGATCATGGTCAATAAGCTCCACCACTTTTGCTTCACCATCTAACTCCCTAGGAGCAAAATGGATGGCATAAGTAGATGGGATAGGAACCCATTTGTCTCCCCAAATCCTTGTATTTTCTCCATTGCCAATCCTGCAAAATAGTCATTCCTTAAGAATGTCACATGCCCCCAAAATACTTCTCTTTGCATATGATGGGTTAGCACCTAATTTCGCCTCTAAAATGGTGCTATTTGTATAATACTTTGCCCTCAAAATCCGAGACACAAGGCTGTCCGGCGACCTCCAAAGTCTCCAACATTGCTTAGCGAGAAACGCCTTATTGAAATAATTGAAGTCCCAAAAGCCCATACCTCCTTTTGATTTTGGGATGCCCAGTTTGCTCCACCTCATCCAATGTATGCCCGAGGCGCCCCACCAAAATTGTTGCATGAGTGAATTGATCATTGAGCACAAGGTTTTGGGAAGCATGAAGACACTCATGCAATACGTCGGGATGGCTTGTATCACCGCTTTTATAAGAATTTCTCGCCCCGCCTGAGATAGGATTTTTAATTTCCAATCTTGCAGACACTTCCATACTTTATCAATGATACTTTTGAATTCTTTCGTCCTGGACTTCCCTACCAATGCTAGCAATCCCAAATACATGTCATACCTCTGGGAGCTTGGGATTCTTGACTCCTTAAGTATTTTTTGTCTAGTCTCTTGAGGAATATTGTGGCTGAAAAAAATTGCAGTCTTGGAGGTATTTAATCTTTGACCCGACGCAATTTCATAGCTCTTCAGTAAATTGGACAACCAACTCCAATGGCTCATATCTGCTCTGCAAAAGAGTAAGCTATCATCAGCAAAGAACATGTGATTTAAGCGAGGACCCCTTTTAGAAGTAGGAACCCCCTCCAAAAAACCTTCTCTATCCACTTTCACCAAGGATGAACTCAAAGCTTTAGCATAAATCAGAAATAAGTACGGAGATATTGGATCCCCTTGTCTAATTCCCCAAGTAGGAATTATCTTACCCGTCAGTATACCATTTACCAAGACAGCATAGTGAGCCGATGTCACACACATCATGACAAGTTTTATCCAATTGGGAGTGAAACCTATTCTCTTCATTACCACCTCCATAAAACCCCACTCCATCCTGTTGTAGGCCTTACTCATGTCAATTTTGACCGCATATAGCCCTTTTTCTCTTTCATCCATGTGTGCATCGTATGTAGTGTCTCATAAGCTGCCAAAATATTATTAGTAATAAGTCAACCCGAAATAAATGCACTTGATATGGAGATATTATGGGGGGAAGTATCACCTTCAATTGATTAGCCAATACCTTTGAGATCATCTTATACAAGACATTACACAAGCTAATCGGTCTAAACTCTGTAACACAAGAAGGATTATTCAACTTAGGTATTAGAGCAATAAAAGTTGAATTTAAATCACTATCAAGCGTTGCATTATTAAGAGGGTAGAGAGTAGCTTTGCAAACCTCGGGTCCCACAATATCCCAATGTTTTTGAAAAAAATCTGCATTGAAGCCATCCGGACCAGGGGCTTTTAGAGGAGCCATTTGAAACAAAGCAATTCGGACTTCTTCCGTCGTGAATGGCCACATCAATGACTCATTCATGTCTTTAAAAATCCGTGCCTCCAATCCCTCAAGGCCTTCATCATAATTGGCATCACCTTCAGCCTTGAATAGATTGGAAAAATAATTTTCAAAAGCTCCTCCTATACCTTCCTAATTCTCCTATGGCTCACCATTTTCATCTTGGATTTGCTCTATTTTATTTATTTTATGTCGTTGGCTCGCACACGCTTGAAAAAACTTCAAATTACAGTCACCATGTTTGAGCCAATCCATCTTCACCCACTGCCTCCATTTTAATTCTTCTTGCTCCATAAAAATTTTTAATTCCTTTTGGATCCCAACAGCCCTCTCCACATCCATCTCATTTTCAGCATCATGCAGAATTTCCAACTGTTTAGTTTGCTCAACAAAAAGCCTGTGTGGTTTCTCTAGCTCATCATGCTACCACCGTACCAAAGACTTCCTACACTCATCCATTTTGCCTCCCAATTGGTGCCACGGGTCTGCATCATTTGGTCAGTCAACCTCCCACGAGTTGGCTATTAGTTCGCGGCATTTGGCATATAAATCCCACCCTGCTTCATATATGAATTTACGTGGGTGTTTCTGCTTGGAATGGCGGTCCTTCATTATCACAAATAAAGGAAGATGATCTGAGCATAAAGTCACCCCCACCACCACCTCCATTCCATGATGCAATTCACACCAATCCCCATTTGCTACCGCTCTATCCAGTCTCTCTTTTGTGAATTCAGCCCCTCCTCTACCATTATTCCACATATATTTAGGCCCTCAAAGCCCTAAGTTCGACAAACCACATCTCTCCAACGTCTTTTGAAAATTTTCCATTAGGCCTCGTTATCGCCGGTTCCACCATACTTTTCATTGGCACTTAGGATTTCATTAAAATCACCCAGACAAACCCACAGAGTGGGATCCATCCGAGCAATGTAGTGTAATAAACTCCAAGCTTCCGATCTCTGACTAGGATCTGGATGCCTATAAAAACTAGTCAATTTCCATAGCGGCTTATTTAAGGAAGAACACTCCTTCGTGTTGATATGTCGACGACTATAAAATTGAATTTCCACCCCCACGTCCACCATCCAAAGCAGAGCCAAACCGCCACTCTCGCCCACATTATCAACCACAAACATGTATTCAAAGCCCAATTGCACCCGCACCCTCTCCATTTTATTCGTACGTAAGTTAGTTTCCATTAAGAAAACTATGTTGGGTTTCTTCTCATTCGCCATACGGCGAAGCTCCTAAACTGTCCGAAGGTTCCCAAGCCCTCGGCAATTCCAACTTAGTAAACTCATTGCGGTCGGCGGGGCTGGCCTCCGCCATTCTTAATCCATTTTTTTCCATTTTAATTACCACCCCAGTTTGCTTAATCATCCGTCCCCCTTCAAACAATTCTTTTTCAGAGCAACTTCCCTTCTATCATAAGGTTCACTCATTTTTCGTTTACCACGAGCGTCTCCACTATTACTCATTGTTTGTTTGTTTGATCCTTTTTCCTCCATGTATCATCACTGGCCCGACATACACCTCCTGTTTCATGGGAGATAGCACGTTGCATTTTCTGTTCCACATCAATTAGAGTAAAAAATTTATTACTCGAGGCTCTGGACCGTTTTGCCCTTTTGCGCCAGCCTTCCTCATTTAAATTTTCTTCAGCTGCACCATCTTGCTGTCCCTCTTTGTTTGCCAACTCAGTCAACTCATTCGCTAGAGTCCTTTTTTGCCCACTTGGCTTCTGTCCCCTTTCAGCCGAAGAATCCTCCACGTCATCCATATTAAAAGCTGTATTGAATGCTTTCATCTAAGGGTACTTAAACGGTTATAACTGGCGGTTATTGGCAATAACCGCAACCGCAACTGCCTTGGGCGGTTATCGATTTTTAATAACCATAACCGCAACTGCTTAGACAGTTAGCGATTATTTTATAACCGTCGGTTAGAGGTTATTTAATCTAATAACCGGTAATTTTATAACCGCTTTTTTTATATGGGCTTTTGAGTTTTTTTAAGTGTTTTAGGCCTTTAATGACCTATTTTTTGGCTTATTTCATGGGATTAGCCTATTTTTTGGGTTTATTTTAAAGGTTTAAGGCCAAAATGTTCTAAAAAAGATAAAGGAAAAATATATGATTTGAATAAGGCTTAACCTAAAACATCACATACCACATTATATATTTCATATACATAATCATAAATAGCACAAATCCATTAATCCAAATACAAATGAAAAAATCAATATATATTTTATTAATATAAAATATTTAATATATATTTATATTTAGAGCTGGCTATTGGTCATATCTGTCCGGTTAATAGAGTTATCGATTACCGACCGATAAACTATCGGTTAACCGATTCTTGACTGATTACCGCCCGATAAGCTATTGGTTAATCGGTCATATCGGTAATCGGTTAAATCGGTTTTTGTTAACTTTTTATTGAGCTTTTTACTAGTTGCTAATTAGGCCAAGAATTAGTTGTTTTGAGAGCTCAAATACTTTTTGTTGAGCTAAAGCCTAAAATAACTTATTAAAAATTAGTTGTTTTAGCCCTTTTGGGGGCCTAAATATATATATGGCTAAAATAGCTTATTGAATCTTTTTTTATATTAATCATATCGGTTAACTGATAATAAATTCTTGACTGACCGATTATCGACCAATAAGCTTATCGGTATAAATTTTTTAACCGATTACCGACCGATAACTATCAGTTACGGTTATATCGATCCGGTTAATATCGGTAATCAGTCGGTTAATCGGTAACCGGTTAATTTGCCCACCCCTATTTTTATTATTATATATAAATGAATGCGGTTAGTGGTTTTTAATAACCGCCCACCAAAACAGTTAATGATTAGCAGTTATAAGCGATTTGCAGTTATAATCGCCCCGTTTGAACAGCCCTACTTTCATCTGCTCTATCGTCGGCTGCTTTATTTTTTCCTTACTCAAAATATCTCCTTCTGGCCGGACATACCTTCCTCACTTACTTTGTCATAACCACTCCCACGATTTTTTCCTTGTATATCTCCATGCATATCCTCAGCATATTTTTTCTCCCCACTCCCATCCTTGTTTTGCGCCTTTTTCTGTGGATATTTTCCAGAACCTCCAATTGTCGTTCCACGTTTGTTTGTTGTTTGTTGTTTGTTGTTTGTTTTTTTTTTCTTATAGACGAATAGACAGATGTCTTAACTTGTATAACTTTACTATCAAATAAAATAATCATATATATGCTTTTATTTTTTTTGTTTTTTACATGTCCACAAAAGGGAAGGAGAATAGTCAATTTAATAAATTTGTAGTCAAAAGCATCCTCTCTACGGTTTTCGCTGTGAAACCTAGTAGGTGAGGGAAGTCTTCTACTGCTTTGGCAGTGAAGGAGGGGAGTGATTGGTCGAAAGGAAGAATGGCGGAGGAGTTAGAACGTTTGTGTAGCAACATTTCTCTTACCGATGGGGAGAAAATTGGTATTACGGTGACAAAAAGGGAAATAGCAGACATTCATGAGAAAGGGGCGAATTGTTTGATAGGCAAGTTATGGACGGAGAAAGCTATTAATAAGGAAGCTTTCAAAGATGTGTTGTCCAGGATTTGGCGGACGGTAGGGCGAGTTGTTTTTAAAGAATTACAAGATAATTGCTAGCTCTTTGAATTTTCTGGGAATGAAGATAAAAGAAGAGTTCTTGAAGGGAGGCCCTGGTCCTTTGATCGTTTTGTGCTGGTACTAAATGAGTTTGATGGTAAAACTCCACCCTCTCAAATGCAATTTCGGCATTCACCAATCTGGATTCAGATTCATGATATGCCGCTCTTGTGTATGACCAAAGTTGTGGGTGAAAAAATTGGGGCTTCTTGGGAGTGCTTGAAGATGTTGATGCTGCAGGTGATGGTGCTGGATGGGGACGGTGCTTGAGAATACGAGTTTTTATTGATTTATCTAATCCTTTGGAACGTGGTAGAGCAATTAGTCTCGGAAGGAAATCGCACTGGGTTAGCTTTAAGTATGAAAAGTTGCCTCTGTTTTTCTTCCACTGTGGACGTATTGTGCATGAAAAACAGGGCTATCATGTTCGTCGTTCTCCACGTATTCATGCTGATGAAGGGGATAAACAATGACGAATTTGGTTACGGGTGGATGATCCACGGAGGGAGAGGGGGAGGAAGGATAAGGGTAGAGGTGGAGGATGGTTCAGTAATACGGCGGAGGATTCAGCTTCTGATAGTGGTTACAGGGCAGAAACTCCATCGGAAAAGGATAGTACCGGTGGTATGGGAACCCATAATTGTGGTGGACAATGTGGCACCATGGAGTTACAAAATGCAACTGCTGCGTGGGGTAGTGGAGCAGTTATGCATGGTCTGTTTCAGGGAAATAAGGAAGTTATGCGGCAGGGCAGTTATAAGGAGCGGGCGTCTGGGACAAAGAATAAAGAAAAAGCGCAAATAAGGGAGTCTGTATCCACCTCATCAAGGGCCAATAAAGGAAAAGAGCAAGTAGGGGAGCCTTTATCCACCTCATCAAGGGTCAATGAGCACAGAAGGCCTTTGGAAACAGAAGGGATGGTCCACAGATCTGACGTGGAGGCCATTCATAAGGTGGAGTCTTTACTAAAGAATAGTGGGCATATTAATGAGCTGAAAATGGGTGCTGATAAGGGGGAAAACTCTCATCTGGACCTTGTTCTAGGTTCAAAGGGCAGCAATGGTAAGGTGCTTCACAATTCCTCCACAGTTATGCCAATGATTGGGGTGAATTTAATGGTGATAATGTTTTAGGAGATATGGGTGGGAAGAGTATTCGAGGGTGGAAGAGGTAGATACGGATTACTAAACACCCGGCTCAATCACCGGCAAGAGGAGGGTCTACTGCAAGAAAAAAGAGAGGTAATGTGGTGGTGGGACCAAATGTGAAGGAGGGCTGTTAGGGAGCTAACATGAAGCGTAACAAAATTCTAGGAGCAGAATTTGAAGAGTTGGCGGAGGTTGTGCTACAGCCCCGCCAACAGCCATGAAAATCATAAGTTGGAACTGTCGGGGGCTTGGAAACCCTAGATAGTTCGTGACCTTTGCCAGATGGTTAAGGAAAAGAGGCCATCAATTTTGTTTCTTATGGAAACAAAATGTAGACAACATAAAATGGAAGGTATTCGTGTTAAGTTAGGATTTGATGGTTTATTTGTGGTGGACCCGGTAGGGAAGAGTGGTGGACTAGCACTACTATGGAGCGAGTCAGCTGGGCTGGAAATACAAAATTTTACCCATCGACGCATTAATGCGGTGATCAACCTTCCTGGCCAAGATTCTCCTTAAAAGCTCACTTGTTTCTATGGGCATCCGGATAGCTCAAAAAGACATGAATCATGGGCCTTACTAAAGCATCTTCATTCTTTTACTTCGAAAACATGGCTATGCATTGGGGACTTTAATGAGGTTGTGGAACAAGTAGAAAAGGTTGGTGGATTCCACCAAACGAAGAGAAAGCCAGATGGATCAATTCCGTGGGGCTCTTGAAGAATGCAACTTAAGTGATTTGGGGTACATTGGTTCTAAATATACTTGGACTAATTGCCGTCAAGATGAGACTTTTATGAAAGAGCGCCTAGACCGGGCTGTTGTGAATAAGGAATGGTGTGAACTCTTTGCTAATTATGAAATTAGAGTGCTAGCAGCAAGGACATCAGATCACAAACCTTTACTCTTGACCATGGCAGATACATATGACTCTCACATACGGTATCATAAAAGCTTCAAGTTTGAAGCTAGTTGGCTGGAAGATGGAGAGTGTTTGGATGTTATTAAAGAGGCTTGGGAATTAGGTGTTGATGGGGGTGTAGGCATGCAGTCCACTCGGTTACGTCTGGCTCAATGCCTAACTAGTTTGGTACGGTAGAGTACACGTAAATATGGTGATGTAGAAATGCCACTGAAGGAAAAAACTAAGCAATTGGAACTCATGCAGCAGCAAGAGGGAAAGGCGAACTGGGGCGAAATTATAGCATTACAAAGGGATATTAATCTCATTCTAGAGCAAGAAGATGCTAAGTGGAAACAGCGTGCCAAACAACATTGGTACCAAAAAGGAGATCAAAATACTCCTTTTTTCCATGCTTGGGCGAACCATCGCCGCAGGGAATGGAAGAAGCAACATGAAATAGGCCATGCTTTCACACGTTTTTTCCAAGGGCTGTTTTCGGCAGGGGAAGTGTCAAGGACAAATGTCTGTTTGGCTGGTTTGGAACCCAAAGTTTCGGATAAGATGAATAGAAGCCTTCTTCGTGAATTTACTATGTGTGAAGTGGAAGCTGCTCTCAATCATATGGGACCTCTTAAATCCCCAGGCCCGGATGGTTTCTCGGAATGCTTCTATCAAAACTCATGGTCTACAGTGAAAGTTGAGGTATGTCAAGCGGTACTTGGATTTCTTAATCATGATATCTTTGATGTGGACCTCAATTCTACTCATATTGCGCTTATTCCTAAGATAAAGAATCCTTCTAGAGTAACAGACTATAGGCCCATTAGTTTGTGCAATGTGCTTTATAAACTTATTTCAAAGGTTCTTGCAACGTTTGAAATAAGTTTTACCCCTTATCATATCTCCAACCCAGAGTGCTTTTGTTCCTGGAAGATTAATTACAGATAACATTCTTATGGCCTTTGAGGCAATCCATACAATGGATAGAAGGATGACAGGAAGGGAGGGATATATGGCCTTAAAGCTTGACATGAGCAAGGCTTATGATAGAGTTGAGTGGAGTTTTTTGGAGGAGGTGATGAGGAAGTTGGGGTTTGCAAGTAGATGGATTCAGCTCACTATGATTTGTATTAAAACTGTAACTTACTCAGTGTTAGTTCATGGCAAGCCATATGGAAAGATTGTGCCAACTAGAGGTATTAGACAAGGAGATCCTTTGTCCCCGTATTTGTTTATCATGTATGCGGAAGGGTTGAGTTCACTCCTTCAAAAGGCGGAGTCAGAAAGGTGGATTACAGGTCTTCCTATAACTCGAGGGGGAACGCGACTTAACCATTTGTTTTTTGCAGATGATAGTTTGCTTTTTTGTAAAGCAAACATCTTTGAATGGTTGCGCATTCAACAAGTTTTGGAGATATATGAGAATGCTTCTGGTCAGAAATTAAATAGAGATAAAACCTCTATTAGTAGAAATACAAGAAGGGAAGCTAAGGACCATATCACTTCCATAGCAGGGGTAGGTTCCACATGGAGGTATGAGAAGTACCTTGGGCTGCCAACCTTAGTGGGGAGATCACGTGTTGGAGCTTTTTCAGCTATCAAAAGTCGTATATGGGAGTGTATAAATGGGTGGAAGGAGAAATTCCTTTCACTAGCAGGCAAAGAAGTCCTTCTAAAAGCAGTTATCCAAGCCATACCAACTTACACAATGAGTGTTTTCCAATTACCCAAGACTTTGTGTAAAGATATTAATGCAATGATGTCTAAGTTTTGGTGGGGGCATAAGGAAAATCAAAACAAAATCGCATGGTGATGAGTGCCAAATATTGCATATTTGGGCCCTTTAGCTTGTATTTGTTAAACCCTTAGTTTTGTTATTTTCTGATGTTTTTGGTTAGTTTTGGTGTTTTAGTATTTTGCAGGTTGCTAAGGTACATCTGGGGCTAACCACATTAATTCTGGGACTTAAGACAGTTCGGGAAGCATTGGAAGCAAATTTGAGTTGAGCGATGATTCGCACCCGACGAGTCCCACCAAAATGGCCATATCTAGAGTTGTAGAACTCGGATTGGAGTGATCTTTGCGTCATTAGAAAGCTAACTCGAAGATCTACAAATTCATATTTCACAAGTTTTGGCCAATTCTAAATCATATGCGAACGATCATACATTTAGTGCGATCGATCGCACTTGCACCCATCAGCACTGAAAATGCATGCTCGAGTGCGAACGATCGCACCTAAAGTGCGATCGAATGCACTCGGCCGACCTGGAAGCGTTAAAACCCTATAATTAGCTTATAAATACATTTTTTTCATTGTAAACATAGAGGGAGGCGCCGTAGAGTCCAAAACTTCGACCTAGAGTCGTTCTTGAGCTTTTCAAACGCTTTTCTTTGTAAGTTTTTGTTTCTTTATGATTTCATTTGATATGTTTATGTCTGTTGTCATCATGAGAGACTAAAACCTTCAACTAAGGTTGAAGATGAAGCCTCATCATTGATAAACTCGTTATTTCTCATGTTTTTGTTCGTACAATTCTGAATTTAATATGAAGTATTTTCGTTTCAATCTAGTTATGTGACAAAACTTGTATTGATTGTTGTTTATAGAATTATTTAAACGTTGGATATTCGTTGTGTTTCATCCAGCGGATACATCGAATCTTTTGATTGAAATTGGATATCCATTGTCTTTCGTTGTTCAAACGGATACATTGGATCTTTTGATCTCAATTGGATATTCGTTGTCTTTCGCAATAGAGTTGGATTCATCGAATCTTTCAATAAGATTTTATAAAAACAATAGAAAATGCTTAGGGTTTAATTCTTGACGAATGTATGAACAAAACATGAGAGTGAGTTTTGATTTGATAAGGTGGATTCAGAAAACCTTAGTGCCTTTTTATTATTCAAGCAATTTCATTTTTACTTCATTTATATTTTTGCACGACCAACTTCGAACTTCGGAACTAGGTTAAGATAAA
>CM017327.1:15526073-15590605 GCA_006937295.1 Carpinus fangiana | reverse complement strand
TTTTTTTCATTGTAAACATAGAGGGAGGCGCCGTAGAGTCCAAAACTTTGACCTAGAGTCGTTCTTGAGCTTTTCAAACGCTTTTCTTTGTAAGTTTTTGTTTCTTTATGATTTCATTTGATATGTTTATGTTTGTTGTCGTCATGAGAGGCTAAAAACTTCAACTAAGGTTGAAGATGAAGCCTCATCATTGATAAACTCGTTATTTCTCATGTTTTTGTTCGTACAATTCTGAATTTAATATGAAGTATTTTCGTTTCAATCTAGTTATGTGACAAAACTTGTATTGATTGTTGTTTGTAGAATTGTTTAAATGTTGGATATTCGTTGTGTTTCATCCAGCGGATACATCGAATCTTTTGATTGAAATTGGATATCCATTGTCTTTCGTTGTTCAAACGGATACATTGGATCTTTTGATCTCAATTGGATATTCGTTGTCTTTCGCAATAGAGTTGGATTCAACGAATCTTTCAATAAGATTTTATAAAAACAATAGAAAATGCTTAGGGTTTAATTCTTTACGAATGTATGAACAAAACATGAGAGTGAGTTTTGATTTGATAAGGTGGATTCAGAAAACCTTAGTGCCTTTTTATTATTCAAGCAATTTCATTTTTCTTCATTTATATTTTTGCACGACCAACTTCGAACTTCGGAATTAGGTTAAGATAAAGTCAATTTGATTAGGAAATTGATTTTTACAAGAACACAAATTCCCTGTGGATCGACCTCGCACTTGCACAACACTTTATTACAAACGACTCGTGCTATTGCGAGTACTTTTATTTTTGTACATCACATGGATGAGTTGGAAAAAGTTGAGCATGGACAAAGAGAAGGGTGGAATGGGATATAGAGATTTGGAAAGCTTCAATATGGCTTTGTTAGCCAAACAAGGTTGGAGACTTTTCCAAAATCTTAATTCAATGGTGGCAAGAGTGCTCAAGGAAAAATACTACCCGGGGGGAACTTTCCTTGATTCTTTTTTGGGAAATCAACCCTTCTTTGCATGGCGTAGTATCTGGAATTCTAAACAACTTTTGAATGAAGGGCTGCTGTGGCGTGTTGGTGATGGGACCTCAATCCGAGTATGACAAGATAAATGAATTAATGTGCCATCTACCTATTCTATACAATCTCCAGTGAGACTCCTCCATGGTGATTCTACAGTTTCTGAGCTTATAGATGGTGAGACTAAATGGTGGATGCTAGACTTAATTCAGGAAATTTTTTCAAAGGAAGAGGCGGATATTATTTGTGGGATACCAATCTGTCCAGGAAGGCAAAGTGATCGGAGGGTTTGGGCTGGCACAAAGAATGGAGATTTTTCAGTTCGAAGTGCTTACCATTTGGTGAGAGAGATGTATGAGGCTGGCAGAGGAAGCTATTCGGACAGTTCTGTACGTATTCAGCAATGGAAGTATATATGGAGTACTCAAGGACCTATGGTGGTAAGAACCGTCTTATGGCAGGCATGTAATGAAATTCTGCCCACACGGGGCTAATCTCTAGAAAAGGGGTATAATTTCTGATTTGTTGTTGTGTCCTATTTGTGAAAGGAGTAGTGAAACCGTGGCACATATTTTATGGACTTGTCCTTCTGCTGTGGATGTGTGGACAGAATGCTTGAAATCAATTCATAAATGTAGTTTTGCTGATGACTCCTTTCTTAATATATGGATGATGCTTAGTAGGCGGCTGGATGCACATGAAATGCAATTTGTGGCTGTAGTAGCACGGCTCATTGGTTGCGTAGGAATAAATTAATTTTTGATGGGGTGTTTCAGTCTCCATCTATGCTGTACAGAATGGCTCAAGAACAGATGGCACAATTTGATGAAGCTGAGGCATGAAGATGTGCTCCACAAATTTTGCAAAGTCCTATTCCAGTTAATTGGGATGCTGTTGTTGATAAGGAGGGGCAAAAAATGGGGATAGGCATCATTGCACGTGATCATAATGGAAATATTGTTGCAATCCTGGAGGCCTCGTGAAAGTTTATAACCAATCCAACAACTCCTGAAGCGCTGGCTGCTTGGAAGATGGCAGAACTGTGTGTGCTACTGCAGCTGGATAATGTTGTTTTAGAAGGGGATTCTATGGAGGTTGTTCAAGCTTTGAGTAAAAAGGAATGTTCATGGGCCCGATATGGTACACTGATCAATGATGCCAAATTGATGTTACTCTGTGTTCAACAATGGAGTATCCTTCATGTGAGATGGCAGGCAAATGAGGCAGCCCATATGATTGCAAAAATGGCTCTTACTATGAGTGATGAGTGTGAGGAGCGATTATGGACAGAGGACTTTCCTGTGTATGTCCGAAACTGTATTTCTTGAAGATGGTTTTCATCGCTTAATGAAATTTGATCTCTTTTCAAAAAAAAANTGATGGGGGGAAAGGAGAAGGAAAAATTCAAATTTGTGACTTTCACTCTATTAGACGTGATTCACAGTCGATTGAACTACCCATTAGGTATTATATGTATGCTTATTTTCTTATTAATATGTGACACATTTTCTTTCATTAGCGACGGCTGACGACTGTTGTCTTCGTAATTCTTGTATATATATATTCATATTGCATGTCCCCTTTAATATGTAATGTATGAATAGTGCAACCCTTTTAAAAGGGATGTGTGATTAAAAATGTCCAATTTTTATTGTTTAGACGTTTCTAATTTTAATTCTAGTCATTTTACTTGAGACATTTGCAAAATGTCCCTATTTGAGTTCCCTAATTAAATAGAGACGTATTTTAACCTTAAAATATCACATTAAAAATGTCCCTAAATCATTTTATTTATTTATTATTATTTATTGATGGTTTTCGAATCAAAATTGGACTACTTGTTCTATTGAAAAAATTGGGAACAAGATTGTTGTTTGCCAAGACAAGAATCATTCCGTTTTAGCGACCAGGTTCTCAATCTTACCAATACAAAAGTTGCCACCGGAGACAGGAGTCTTTATAATGAACATTAGTGGCAAGTTCTTTGCCAAAAGCTTAGAAAAATGGTAAAGCTTTTACTCTCGTCATTTTTACATTTTTTTTATTTAAAAAATAATAATAAGGGAAAACTTCAGTTTATCCTCCTGAACTTTCAGCCAATTGTACAAACCCCTTGAACTTTCAAAACTCTTACTTATGCCTCCTGAACTTTGATTTGCTCTCACTTTGGACCCTTCTGTTAGTTTTAATGTCCAAAACGGTGTCGTTTTGGGTTGAGTGGGTGTTGAAGTTTGGGGCCCAAAACAGTGTAATTTTAACGTGATGGATTCTAAGTGAGAGCAAATCAAAGTTCAGGGAGCCTAAGTTAGAGTTTTGAAAGTTCAAGGGAGTTTGTACAATCGACTGGAAGTTTGGGGGGACAAATTGAAGTTTCCCCTAATCATATATAATATATAGGGGTAATTACCTTTTGCCCCCATGAACTACAGCGTATTGACACTTTCTCCCCATGAACTACCAACTATGACACTTGACCCCATCAAACTACCATCTTATGACACTTTCCCCCTTTCGTCAGTCAAATGGGTTAAATCTAACGGTCAACTATTTTAAATTTTTTTCTTTCCATTTTTGCTCTCACTTCAGATCAATAAAATGACTTTTATACCCTTATAAACTCTAATCCAAAAATCTAAAGTGAAGGCAAAAATGGAAGGAAAAAAAAATTAAAATAGCACATGCAAGTCACATGACCGTTGACCGTTAGTTTTAACCCCTTTGACTAACGGAAGGGGGGAAAGTGTCATAAGATGGTAGTTTGTTGGGGTTAAGTGTCATAGTTGGTAGTTCATGGGGGGAAAGTGTTAAAGTACTGTAGTTTATGGGGGCAAAAGGTAATTACCCCTAATATATATATAAAAGCTAAATCACTCTTAGAAGTGCCTTAATATTGCGACATGTGGCTTAAACCCTTTTTATTTTAATGCTAAACCGGTTTTTTATGGCATAATTTGTGAATTGATTTTTTAAGAGTGAACCATTTTTACTTAAAAAACAGATCATTAAATTAGCGTAATTAATGCGTTTAATTATATTTCAAGAGTTTTCCATATATAAATTATTCAACAAATTAAGTATTATTAATGTCAAAGTCAAATAAAGAAACAAATAATACAAATCAAATTAATATGTATTATTATGTTTAATCACTTTAATATGTATATAACATAATATTATATGTTATAGTTGAACTCTTTTTATTTTAATGCTAAACCGGTTTTTAAGGCATAATTTGTGAACCAGTTTTTTAAGAGTAAACTTGTGTTTTTAAGTAAAAATCAGTCATTAAATTAGCGTAATTAATGCATTTAATTATATTTCAAGAGTTTTCCATATATAAATTATTCAATAAATTAAGTATTATTAATGTCAAAATCAAATAAGGAAACAAATAATACAAATCAAATTATTATGTTTAATCACTTTAATATGTATATAACATAATATTATATGTTAAAGTTGAACCATTTTTATTTTAATACTAAACCAGTTTTTTATGGCATAATTTGTGAACCAGTTTTTTAAGAATGAATCGGTTTTTTAAGTAAAAATCGGTCATTAAATTAGTGTAATTAATGCATTTAATTATATTTCAAGAGTTTTCCATATATAAATTATTCAATCAATTAAGTATTATTAATGTCTCTAGGACATAATTAAGAAAAACTTTACAAAAAAAAAAACTTTTTCTCTCTAGGACACGAAACCCTAGGTGAGAAGTAAACTTTGCTTCTAGTTGAGATTCTCGACTGAGGAGGAAAAATTTTGTAGATCGTGAAGAGTACTGTAAGATGGCGGAAGAACTATCAAAACTGTGGGGTAATCTGTCATTATCAGAAGAAGAAGGGGGAGGCTTGGTGATCAACGACGTTGCGGTGAATGAAATGGTGAATAGGGGACAACTGTGCTTGATTGGTAGATTAGTAGCGGAGCGGATGGTTAGCAAAAACGTTGTCAGAGCCAAAATGATTCAAGCATGGAGACCTACTGGTAACTTATCATTCAAAATCCTGGGTGAAAATTTATTTCTTCTTGACTTTGAATATGATTGGGACAAAGAGAGGGTATTGGAGGGTCGTCCGTGGACCTTCCAAGGGGACCTGTTTGCAGTGGAAGAATTTGATGGCACCTCATTGCCAAACGAAATTGATTTCAATCATGTTGCGTTTTGGATCCGGATGTTCAATCTTCCCCTGGCTTGTATGAGCCAGAAAGTGGGGACCCAGATTGGCTCATCGGTAGGAGAGGTTTTGGAGGTGGATACAGATGGAGAAGGGCTTGGTTGGGGAGAGTATCTTCGTATACGGATTAAAATTGACATCACAAAACCACTGCCTCGTGGTAGGGTGCTAAAGCTGCAAGGGAAAACAGTGTGGGTTTATTTCAAATTTGAAAGCCTTCCTCACTTCTGCTTTCACTGTGGTTTGTTAAAACATGGCTCTCTGGGGTGTTTGAAACGAAGAGGGTTCCGGGCGCAGGAGGTAGTGACAGAATTTGGCCCATGGTTACGGGTGCAATCATCATCCAGAAGGAAGGAGTATGGGGGGGAGCCGAGGGGTGATCGGAATGGTTACCAGCGTAGTCATTACTTTGAGGAGACAATGGGTGGAAACGGACAATCCAGCGAAGTAGGCAACCAATATGGGCGTTCCAAAGAAGAGAAGGGGAACTCATGTCACCAAGAAAACCAAGGCCAGTGGTCGGTGGCGTCTAGTGGTGATGGCGGCGGCCGTCACAATGAAAACCCTAGCTCAGGAAAGGAGGGAGAAGATACCGTTATGGCAAGGGACAGCATTAATTCCGGGAAATTAAATGCAAATGATGCGGTTACGGTGGAGCAAACGTTTAAAATTTTTGAGGAATCCTCGAAAGGGAAGGAAAGCATGGATGTAGGAGATTTGGGGGGAGAAATAGGTGAGGGCTTAAATGACGGCGTGAACTTGCATGGAAAGGAGCTGGAAAAAAGATTCAAAGGAGTTATTATCAGTGAGACAAACTTGGAAAGAGGTATGCCCTTTGAAGACACGGTTTTGAAGTCAATGGAGAGAGAGGAAGGGCTAGTGGGTAGCCCATGTGGGTCTTTTAACAAACTGACTAGTGACATGGTGGGGGCCTATCACAAACTCAGGGATGCACCCATTCAAGCAGCTGTGGAGACCAATGAAGTGGGCCAGCAACCCACTAAGGGGACTTGGAAGAAGCGAGCAAGAGCTAGACAGCAACGATTTCAACACAATGGTATGCACCATCTGATTGGGAAGAGAAAAACAGGGGACATGGAAACTGAAGGGGAGCACAAACTGTTCAGGAAAAAAGGCAAGTCAGTAGGGGGAACTCTTTCCAGGAGGCGGGTTTTGCGAAGAGTGCTAGTGTGTGGAAGGAGAAAAATGGATCGGGGTTGGCGGTGGCTGGTAAGCAGCCCCGCCCACCGCAATGATAATTTTGAGTTGGAACTGCCGAGGGCTTGGGAACCCTCGGACAGTTAAAGTCCTTTGTCAAATGATAAAGGTTAAGAAGCCCACTGTGGTTTTCCTTATGGAAACCAAACTCCATCATAAAAAAATGGAGAAAATAAAAACACGGACAGGTTTTCGTAATTGTTTTGTTGTGGATAGTGTGGGAAGAAGCAGGGGACTTGCACTACTTTGGAATGAGGAGACGAATTTAGAGATCCAAAACTACAGTCGACGCCATATCCATGCAATTATAAAGTCCTTGAATGGGGGTGTCCCATGGAAGATGACAAGTTTTTATGGCCATCCGGAGACACATAAGAGGCATGAGGCGTGGGGAATACTGCGCCATATTGCCTCTTTTGAACCAGACCCGTGGGTATGCTTTGGGGATTTCAATGAAATTCTTCAAGTTGATGAGAAGCGGGGCGGAGCACCTCGGGCAAGAGGCTTAATGGAGGCTTTTCAGTCTACTCTGGATTATTGTGCTCTTACAGACTTGGGAGCTCGGGGGCCAAAATTCACGTGGAGGAATGAAAGAGAAGGAGAAGAAATCATACATGAGCGTCTTGATCGTGTGGTGGCAAATGCAAACTGGTGCACCAATTATCCGAACGCGGGAGTGACTGTAGAAGCAGCGATTAGCTCTGATCATGCTCCTTTATGGTTGAAATTATTTGACCAGAACAGGAGAAGAAAAGTAGTGAGAGCTTTTAAATATGAAGCTCACTGGGCCCTACAAAAGGACTGCAAAGCCATTATTTCCAAGGTGTGGCGTGAGAAGGCTTATCAAGGGTGAAGGTGGGTGAGATTAATTCAAAAGCTGCAGTCATGTAAGAATGAGTTGACTTGGTGGAATAATAATACCTGTATGAAAAGTGAATGGGAAATAAAACAAAAGATGGACCATTTAACGATGTTGCAAGGTGAGAAGGAAGAATATGATGGGCAGCAAGTGGGGCAACTTAAAGAGGAAATTCACACGTTGCTTGAACAGGAAAGTATTCGGTGGCAGCAAAGGTCCAAAGAATTGTGGTTGAAAGATGGGGATAGAAATACAAAATACTTCCATGCAAGTGCCACTCAAAAAAAGAAGAGAAATAGGATTGAAAAAATTACAGATGTGAGGGGAAGTATGTGGGACAGAGAGGAGGATATTGAAAATGCATTTATTAATTTTTTCAGGAAGGTGTATACTTCTGAACAGTCTGGGGATATGACAAGATGCTTGCAAGGTGTTTCTGGACGCATTACTCCAGAAATGAATAGTAGACTTACTAGAATATACACCCCTGAAGAGATACAAGAAGCTGCGTTTCAGATGTCTCCTTTGAAAGCTCCTGGACCAGACGGATATTCGGCTGGGTTTTTCCAAGACAACTGGCCCATTGTGGGTGAAGAGGTCTGTCAAGCTATTTTCACTTCCCTTAATTCTGGCATTCTTAATACAGATTTGAATTTTACCTATATTGACTCATTCCAAAAAAGCAAAATGCCTCTGTTGTTTCTGATTTTAGGCCTATAAGCCTTTGTAACGTATTGTATAAGATTATTTCCAAAGTGCTTGCCAACAGGTTGAAAGAAATATTGCCATAAATTATTTCTGTAACTCAAAGTGCATTCATTCCGGGGAGGCTTATTACCGACAATATCCTGGCTGCATATGAAACTCTCCATACAATGCATTCCCGAATGTATGGGAAGAAGGGATACATGGCAATAAAGCTTGATATGAGTAAAGCTTACGACAGAGTAGAATGGCATTTTCTGGAGGCTATTATGGTGGCAATGGGATTTGCAGAGGAGTGGGTAAAGTTGATAATGATGTGTGTTCGTACTGCAAATTACTCAGTGTTGGTGAACGGTAGACCGGTGGGAAAAATTTGGCCGACTAGGGGGATAAGACAGGGGGACCCCATATCCCCTTATTTATTTCTATTATGTGCAGAAGCATTGAGTTCTCAATTGTCACAGGCGGATGAAATGGGTGAGCTCACGGGGGTCCCAACCTCCAAATTTGGACCTCGCCTTAACCATTTATTTTTTGCAGATGACAGCTTGCTCTTCTGTAAGGCGGATTTAACCCATTGGGAACGGTTATCAAGGATTTTGGATAATTATGAACAAGCCTCGGGCCAAAGATTAAACAAGGAGAAAACGGCTATCTTTTTTAGTCGAAATACACCTTTGGAGGTGAAGGAGAAAATTGTGGAAGTTATAGGGATCCCCTCTTCCCAGCGATATGATACATATTTGGGACTACCGGCGCTTGTTGGAAAATCAAGAGTTAGTGCTTTTCGAAGCATTAAGGATCGGGTTTGGTCTAGGCTACAAGATTGGAAGCTTAAGTTTTTGTCCCAAGCCGGAAAAGAAATTCTTATCAAAGCGGTTATACAAGCAATTCCAACTTATAGCATGAGCGTTTTTTTGCTCCCAAAGTCACTTTGCAACGAGATCAATTCACTTATGCAAAAGTTTTGGTGGGGTCACCAAACTAATGACACACGCATACATTGGATGAGTTGGATACGAATGGGAATTTCAAAGGATCAAGGAGGGATGGGATTTCGAGATCTCCATGTTTTTAACAAAGCTTTGTTAGCCAAGCAAGTTTGGAGGTTATGGGCGAACACAGATAGCCTCATGTCTCGGATTATGAAGGCAAAATACTACCCGAATTGCTCGATTCTTGATACAAAATTGGGTAATAAACCATCTTTTGCATGGAGAAGTATGCACAGTTCTGGAGGGCTGATTAAGGAGGGATTGATTTGGAAGGTTGGCAATGGCCAAAGCATTAAAATTAGGGGTGAGAAATGGTTGCCAATTCCCACAACGTATAAGGTTCAATCTCCTTTGACCACCATTCATGAGGAGGCTCGGGTGTGTGAGCTAATAGATCAAGATACGCATTGGTGGAATGTAAGCCTTATCAAGGAGGTGTTCAATGATGAAGAATATAAGGCAATCCAAACGATACCTCCTAGCTTAACTAATCGGCCGGATGTACAAATATGGAGAGGGACCGCCAATGGTGAATTCTCAGTAAGTAGTGCTTACCACTTGGCAGTAGAGCTTGAAAAAATGGATAGGGCAGAGAGCTCAACACGAAGGGGAGAGAGTAAATTATGGTCAGGTATTTGGGCATTGGATATTCCAAATGCCTGGAAAAATTTTATATGGAGGTGTTGCCATAATTTACTCCCGACGAAAGAGAATTTGGTAAAGAAAAAGGTTATTAGGGAGCCTGATTGTCCAATTTGTAATCAGGCACCTGAGACCCTTCTTCATATCCTTTGGGAATGTCCTTCTGCAGTGGATGTTTGAGGGGCGAGCACGACGTTTTTTCAAAAAGCTTGCCACAGGGGAACTGATTTCTTTAATCTGGCAGAAAATATCTACTTGAGGGGTGATAAAGAGGTATTTCGTGCTTTTATTGCAATTTCTCGTAAACTGTGGTTCCGTCGGAACAGATTTATTCATGAAGGGATTTTTTCCCATCCAAATGAAGTGGTCCGTGAAGCTTTAGGAGCAATTGATGACCTGAGCAGGATTCAAAAGCAGGGACTTACGCACTCTGTGGAGCTTGGGGCGGAAAGCCTAAAATCCTGGAAAAAGCCCCCTATGGCATGGGTAAAAGTCAATTGTGATGCAGCACTAGACAAAACCAGGGGTCTATTTGGAATGGGTGTTGTTGTGCGGGACTCTGATGGGAGGTTGTTGGCTGCAAAAAGCTTAGTTCGAAGAGGTAGAGTAGAACCAGCTGTGGCTGAAGGTATGGCCTTTTATTTTGGCGTGAACCTGTGCATAACTATGGGATTCCAAAACGTTTGGCTTGAAGGCGATGCAAAAGTGATCTGTGATGCTCTGAGTAAAAAGAGTTCTGTATGCAGTAGGTATGGTCACTTGATTGAGGATATAGGAATGGTTTTGCTATCTCTCAACCAATGGAAATGCACTCATATTAGTCGTGAAGGAAATGAAGCAGCCCACATTCTTGCCAGAGAAGCCTTGTGTTGGCCAGGAGATAGATCGTGGGAGGATTCTTGTCCAGATTGTATCAAACAGATTATCTCCACTGAGCAATCTGCTCTGGTTTGATTGTACCCACAAAGTGTTTTTCACTTTGTTTTTTCTGATTCTATCAATGAAAATCTCAGCAATTTTTCAAAAAAAGTATTATTAATGTCAAAATCAAATAAGGAAACAAATAATACAAATCAAATTATTATGTCTAATCACTTTAATATGTATATAACATAATATTATATGTTATAGTTGAATTAGATGAACTAAATTAATGATAGGATGTAGAAACAAAATAGAAAAAAAATTCATTGCGTTATTAATAAAAAAAAAATAAAAAACCTGTTTTTTATTAGGCATAATGATTATTAATCAAAAATTTCATTACATTATTTTTTTTATTGTATAGATTGTAGATTTTTACTCAACATAATGATTAGGTATTTATTTTTAATTTCATTAGCAAAAATAATTTTTATAATATATATATGGTTAGCATCATACGAACAATTGTATATTTGATGTCTAAATCAAAGTGTAAAATCACAATGGTCATCTTAAGGCTTATTTTTGCTTAGTGTCCATTAGTTTATAAAATCGTTAATTGTTCGATATAACATGCTTCTTATTTGATATTTTTTCAAGGCCTATTTGCCTATTAAATATTTTGTTTATTTGTATGATTTACCTGAATTTATATGTTGAATAATATATTGGTGTATAATCTTTAGTATGTCTTTTTTATTTAAAAATGTGTGATTTTTTTTTTTTTTACAACCTATAAAGAAAAGTTCGATAGAATTGTGTTTAAATTTTGAAATTAAACTATAACAAAGAATCTCGCATGTACTTTTTTCTACAACCAAAGTACTTTTTCGAATATTCATAATTTTGAGTTTTATTTATATTGAAATTTAATAACTATTACACCAACAATATTAGAAATTCTTTCTAATTTTATATTAGTGTTTTGATTAAGCAAAATTCAAGTTTTCCTCTTACAATTATGAAAAGTAAATTTCATGATACTTATAAAAAGTACGATTATAATATAACCCTCAAAATCCCGTGCATTACGCGAGTTATAAGCTCGTATATATATAAAAGCCGAATCACTTTTAGAAGTGCCTTAATATTGTAATATGTAGCATAAACCCATTTTTTTTAAGACTAAACCGATTTTTTAAGGCATAATTTTTTAACCAATTTTTATATGAAATGAATTTGGGGTAATTATATTTTGCTTCCATGAATTACAATACTTTGACACTTCCTCCTCATGAACTACCAATTATGACACTTGACTCCATCAAACTACCATCTTATGACACTTTCCCCCATTCCGTTAGTTAAAGGGGGTTAAAATTAACATTCAACGGTCATGTGAATTGCATGTACCATTTTAAATTTTTTTCCTTCCACTTTTGCCCTCACTTCTCATGTGTTGAATTAGGGTTTGAAGTAAAATAATGTGTATACCCTCTTAAACCCTAATCCAACACATGAAAAGTGAGGGCAAAAGTGGAAGAAAACAAAATTTAAAATGGCACATGCAATTCACATGACCGTTGACCGTTAATTTTAACCTCTTTGAGTGACAGAATGAGGGAAAATGTCATAAGATGGTAGTTTGATGGAGTCAAGTGTCATGGTTAGTAATTTATGGAGGAAAAGTGTCAAGGCGCCGTAGTTCATGAAAGCAAAAGGTAATTACCTTAATGAATTTAGGGTGCGTTTGGGAGTGCGTTTTTAAAAAAATAATTTGCGATTTTAAACCAAATCGTAATTTTAGAGTGTTTAGGATTGCGATTTGGAAATCGCAAATTTTTTTAACGTGGAAAAATCTGCGATTTCCTTAAGCTGATTAGAGGGTGCTTATTCAAAAAAGTGCGAATTTAAAACAAAATCACGATTTCTATTAAAAATATATTTGGCTCAATAGTTACCTATTTTGTGCAGGAATTAAAAAAAAATACCAAGAATACCTATTTAAAACATATAAATCCTTCTTGTCTCTTTCTCTCTGAGTCTCTTCTTCCTTTCTCCATTGTTGTTCATCCTCTCTCCGCTCCTCTACCAGGTAAAAATCTGACCTTACTATTTTTTTTCTCTCCATATAACTCTTTTGTGTTTGGTGTTTGGTGTTGTTTTTTATGGTTTGTATGATTATTGTGCCTTTTTATATATGCTTTTATGTTCTTCGACCGATTTTTATAGAGTAATAAGCGTTTGTGATTTTTTTCTCAAAATTTTATTTAGATTACTGTACAAGTATAGTGTTGGCAATTTTTTTTTTTTTTTTTTTTTTTTTGGCAGTGTACAGTAACAATTTGTGATAAATTTTTTTATTTTATTTTTAAATGGGTAGTCCACTATAACAATTTGTGATTTTTTTTAATATATTTTTTAATGGATAATGCACAGTGATAATTTGTGATTTTTTTTTAATTCTTTTATTGTGCACTGCACAGTGATCCGTCACTATGCATCGGATCACTGTGCATTGCACAGTAACAACTTACAATAATTAATGACTTTTTAATTAGTTTTTTTTTGTGATGTTTCGTTTCAATGTTTGTAACAACTCACATGTCCATATATGAAATACTAGTGAAGGATAAATTATAATTCAATGTTTTTATAATTCATATTATTTTTTCCATAGGTGTTAAAAATAGATGCATATAGACAATGTTAGTTATTTTACTATTATAACGAATTGTCCTTATTAGTAATTTGGCTAAGAAACCGCAATTATATGCTAATGTTATCCAAACACTCAATTAATAAAAAAAGTACTTTTTAGCATGTTTTACCAAACGTCTGTGCAATTTTAAAAAGTAGCGATTTTAAAAACGAAATTTTTTAAAACGTAATTTTTAAAATCGCACTTATTAAAATCGCACTCCCAAACGGGTCCTTACATGAATATAAAGTTTAAAACTCCAATTAAAATCCCACAATCAAACTAAAACAGCAATTTCTTCCAAGACCTCCACAACTTGTTCCATGGAGGGTCGGATTTTATGATCAGACTCTAGGCATTTTAGAGTAAGTTGTGCCGCCTGCAACGCAGCCACAGACGAATATTGGCCGTCCATCCGCGTATCCATCATGGCTTTCACCATTCTCTTGCTCGAAAGCCATGGCTTCCGCCAATTCACCAGAGATTCCTGTCCGTCTGGCCTCTTAGAATCATACGCTCGTAGGCCTGTTAGCATTTCAAGCAGCACTACACCAAAGCTATACACAACACTCTTCATGCCCAAATGACCTGTACGTTGAAGATTAATAATTAGTGCAATGGAAGTCATAAATTCTTAGCATTTGTTTAGAGATATCATTACTTACCTGTTAGAATATATTCTGGAGCGACATATGCTCCCTGAAGGATAACCGTCCTGCAGTCAGTAGTACTACTAGAACGCTCCGATTTGGCCAACCCAATTGAGACTTTTGCATTGTAGTTCTGTGGGACAAGTATAAATAATATAAATTATTATCACTATATATGTATTGGGTGATGATGAGTATATTACTATATGGTAGAAAACACCAAGTTTCAATGTATTTTGTGTCACTAAAAAAAACAATGATTTAGTGACGTTCTGTAATAGGGTCGTTTTAACAAGCTCAGTTGATAAATAGAAAAGAAGATACGTATCAAAGGGAAACAAACCCCATCGAGAAGTATATTTGAGGCCTTAAGATTCCAGAATCTGACTGTGTTTTCTACACTCTGTACAAAAGCCAGGCCGCGAGCTACTCCGATGGCTATTTTCAGTCGTATGTCCCAAGAAAGGGGTTCAAGATTCCCTGCTCGATCAAAAAAGATCATTTAGTTTACACAATAATCCAATATTTAAGCAAAAGCAGTTCTATATATATATAGTAATCTCAATTATTTTCTCCTAATGAAATTCATACTTTGAAAAAGATGATTCTCCCAGCTTCCCCTCTGCAGGTGCTCGTACACAAGGAGCAGCTCTTTATCCTCCCAACAGTATCCCAAAAGCCTGACCAAGTTGGGATGATCATAGAGCCTTCCTAACAAATTTACTTGTGACTGCACAATCAAATGGATAGGGAAGAACATATTACTATCTAAATATATAGATATAGTGAGATTTGGAAGGTCTAAAACAAGCAGCAAAGTAGCTAGCTCTATGCAACAGGAAAATATCTTTGGTCAAACATCCCTCTCCCTCCACAAAGCCCTGCCTCCTATGGGTTGAAACCCAGGTACCTAATTTCTGTGTCTTTTAATTAGTGATGGCAAGAATTGCACTTCAGACATTTTGTGCCTATAAGAGAATGTCAACAATATAATGGTATTCACTTGCACACAACCCAGGGTTTTAAAGCTTGTTGACTCATTGAAGTAACTCACAAATAGTGATTATTGCAACTTCCTAATCATCAAACCATTCAATTATAAGCTGCAGGAGAGGAAAGTGGGGCAGACAAAATAACCATTTCAGGTGGTTGATAGTGGAGCAAAGACCGGATAAAACGTGGATAGGCATGCCTTATGATCCAGAATGATGTAGAAAATGGATGATAAGTGATGCAGGAGAAAATTGATAAAACTATTATTTTAATTATGCATGTGTGTTTTAGTTTCCTTCTTCAATAAGGATTAAGTTTTTCCTTTCCTATTAGGATTTGTTTTTCTTTTCCTATTAGGATTTGTTTTCATTTTCCAATTAGGTTTGCTTTTCCTTTTCCTTGTTAATTTAGGAGGTACCTAGCCTATATAAAGGCATCTAGTCTTTGTTATAGGGAAACTCAGTATATATTATCAATTTAAATTTAAGTCTTTCAGAGTTATTTCTCTGTTTGCTTATTTGGGGCAATTAGGGACTTTCTCTTCCCTACTTGTTATTTTCTTTCTTCCTGAATTCCCTTTTCTATCTTCAATTCTTAGCTTCTGCTGCGAATATACGCTGTCAGAACATTCTTAGTTCTGCACGGCGTCAATAAGGGATATATGATTAACTCTACAGCTCACAGAAATTGGAAGTCTTACAATAATAATGAGAAGTTACGTGAGATAAAAATCATGGAAGAGTTTGTAACATGTAGCGGAGAATTGTTAAGGTTTAGAGTCTTACTAAGTGTACTAGTAATGTGTAAGAACCGATGTGGACTTGCTTGTGATTTATTATAAATAGAAGACAATTTCGCCCATTGGTTGATGGGAGTCAAATTAAAACCCAAAACCTTGTGTTTGATCATATAATTATAATTAATAGAGAGAACAGGGAGCAAGGCTGATATGGCTATATGAATTTCAAGTCCTTTTTGAAACATATAATGATTGAAGTAACAGTAGATTAAGAAAGAGTTGAAACTGCAGATACCTGCCAATCTGGATAATCTTGCAAACTTTCTGAGTTGAATTTCTTGATAGCTAATGCCATTCCAGTGCCGACCTTAGAAGGTGTAAGCGCCTTCTCATCCATCCAACCCATGAAAATTTTTCCAGATTCTCCCTCGCCCAACAAACTGTCGATGTTGAAATTTTTAGTAGCAATCTTCAACTCCTTAAATCTGAATTTTTTCAGGTTGGGTGTCTCCAAGATTTTCCCATCACCAGCTTCCACTGTAGTGCTACTTGATGCCACTGGGAAATGGAAAAACAACATTATCGAATGAAGCCAGCTTTATATATATATACAAGTTAAAAAGATTGAAGAAATGGAAAAATTACTGCAAAGATAGAGAGAATTTTGGAGTGCTCTTGTACCTGCAGGAATGGCAGGATGAGGCTCATGAGAGAGAGATAAGCAAAGACCCATCTTGATCAACACCCTGTATCAGAAGCATAACACAAAAGAAAGTGTTTGATCAATAATGGTCCTACATTAACACAAAACATGGATTATCACTTTTCTAAGCATATATATATATATATATATCAATAAACTTCCTTAATTATTATCGTCCCACAAATTGCTCAATTCCAAAGGATCCAACTCAACAAAAACAAAAAACAGTCATGAAAATGAAGAGAGAGACCCGGGTTTTGGATTGAAGCCCTGAGAATCCTAGCCCTAAATTCTTCGTCGCAAAATAAACAGATTGTCTTGGAAGTAGCAAATATATGAATGGATGGCAGGAAGCGAGCCAAAATGGCATCTATATATATAAGGGAGAAGAGGGGGCTTGGTTCAATCTGCTTGATGGTGCTAATTAATCTTGACGTGACAAATTATATGTTCTTTATTTACGTAATTGATTAATTAATTAATTGGTCAATTGAGTCGAAGTCAAATGATAATATATTGGGTTTACAGTCATTCACATGAGAGGGACCCAATACAGCCAGGCCAACGCGCGTTGATGATGTTTTAGCCCTTCCATGCTTTCTTTCCAAACCCAAAATGGACAGCATGGGTCAATGGGCAAGGAAGGACCTTCCTAAAATGGAAAGGATTAGCCCCCACAAGGCATCTAATTTGTCTCTTCGTGGACGTTAAGGTGGTGAGAGAAGAGACTGCAGTAGTGGACCAATCTGGAGCCGCTCATCAAGCTTCCTTGTCATCAAATACTACGCGGAGGGAATCCAGAGGGTTGAGGACAGTTGTTTCTTTCCTTTCTTTCTGTCTAGTACTAGTGTTTTGGTGAGTCAAATTTCAGAATTTTCCTTTTTTGGTATGGGTATTGAAAACTGTTTCTTTGTCCAACGCCAGATACCCGCTCAGTTTACTTTGACCCGAACTACTGTTTGTTATCGTAGAAACTCACTCGATTATTAAATGATACTTACCCGACTTGCTCGAGAAAACTTGATAGGAGTTCACGAGTTCAACTCATTTAAAGCTCGACCATATCGTTTATCTAACTCGTTAGCTCGTTCATATATTTTTTATATATATACATATATATATTAATATATTACTAAAAATTAGGTATATAAATTTAGGTATGCGTATTAGTAATTAAGTAAAATATGTCATATATATTACTTAATATTTATATGTGTGTAATATTAGTTAACATATTGCTTAGTTACTTAATATTTAATAGCTTAACTTGAGCTCAATTCAGCCGAATAACATTCTCAACGAGCTCGAGCTTGCCCGAGCTTTCAACGAGTTAGTCTTGAACACATATTTCATAACTCAACTTGAATAAGCATCTTCATAAACGGACCAGTCTTGAAATCCTAAAGCTCAACTTGACTCAACTCAATTATAGCTCTATTTCTATGACTAAAAATGATCGTGAAGGCGCCCGTAGGAAGGGGGATATTTCTTACATAAACAAAATTAATTCATTGATTTGAATTTCAAGTTTTCAACCTTCCACGTTGAATGCGTCTAATTTCAAAAGAGAATAACTTCAAAAGAAAAAAAATTAATTAATTAAAATTAAAATTAAAAAAATGAAGAAAAAATGTTATCTTCGTGGAAATTAAGGTGGAGAGCGAGAAAGAATGTGCGGGGGATCCGGCTTGTATGTTATAGTTAAAATTACAACATACATGCTGTTAAAAAATTAAATGGTGGGGATTTAATTAAAGTAAGGGTTAAATACTTAATACCCCTAGGGTTTCATTTCTTTATTTTTCCCCTTAGAGTTTGATTTTTATCACAGGAAATCCTTGTAGTTTTGATAAAGACCAAATTGGTCCTTCCGTTCATTGATCGTTAGTTGACTTAACGGAAGTTCACGTTACTGACACGTGGACTAATTAAAAGTCGACACTTGGCATAAGTGGCCACGTCATTAGTGATGACGTAGCCCCCTAATTAAATTTTTTATTTAAAAAAAAATTAAAGACATTTAAAAAAAAAAAAAAAAAACAATTGGGGTGGTTTCAGGCACCCCCTTGGCTCCATCGGGGTGGCCGAGCCACCCCCAAGGGCCACCCCCCTTGGCACCTTGGGGGTGCCATGGGGTAGCTATGAATTTTTTAAAAAAATAAAAAATTTAATTTAGTGGTGACGTGGCCACTTATGCCAAATGTCGAATTTTAATTAGTCCATGTGTCAATGACGTAGACTTCCATTAAGTCAATTAACGGTTAATGAATGAAAGAACTAATTTGGTATTTATCAAAATTACATAGACCTCCTGTGATAAAAATCAAACCCTAGGGAGAAAAAAATAAAGAGATGAAACCCTATGGGGTATTAAGTATTTAACCCTTAAAGTAATTGAAGGGTTCAGATATGTCATAATAAATATCAATTTTCTCTTTCATCAATCACTTCATTTATTTATTGGTATTTGTTATGATAAATCTAAACTCTTCAATTATTTTAATTATTTATTATGATAAATCTATATCATTCAATTTATAACAGCATGTATGTTGTAATTTTAACTACAACATATAAGCCAGATCCGTGGGAGACAGTTCTATTTTCTTAGCGATAGCGGACCAATCAAGAGGGAATAGACGGTTCTCTTTTCTTTCTTTTTTTTTTCTTGTGTTTTGGTGAGTCAAATTTCAAAATTTTCCTTTTTTGGTGTGGGTATTAAAAATTATGTGTTTGTTTTATGATCCGCAAAGGACCGCAATTGACTTTTTTTCCTAGCTAGGTGAGGGCACACGTAGGAACTAGGAAGGGGATGTTTCTTGCATAAACATAATCTGATTTCAAATTATTTGAATTTCAACCTACCACATTCAATGCATCTAATTTCAAATGAGAATAACTTCTTTCGTGTAAACTCATTTCTTTACAATTAGGGTAAAAAAAAAAAAAAAAACTCATTTCTTTATGTCATCGGGTAGAAGTTTGAAACATTAATTTGAAATGTCAAATAGAATAAACACAAAAACTCTAAAGTCAACACCTGCCTCCTATACCAATGGTGCCACCAAAATCAGCCATAGGCCACCGCTCCGCCTCCTACGCATAAAGTTTCCCCTTTGATTGTGATTTCTATGTCGAGATAGTGAAAATGATAGTTTTTAAAACCACTATTAGATTTGAGATAAATCTTTATTAAATTTTAATCCAAAGATAATTTTAAAAGTCAAAAATATAAAAATGAATGTGAAAAAAATAAGAATATGTAGTGCATTAACCAACAAAAATTACTTATTTTTCAATACCACTCTATAAGTTGATCTACAATTCACTATAGATCTAGTTGCATTTTATTGAAATTGAGAGAATAACCCAAGTGAATTTAACTTCTTTTTTTGTGTGTTTCATAAGTAATTCTCATCAACTAACACTATTCTCAGTGACCTCTTAAGAGTAATTCATCCAATTGCTTAGATCTAAAATAATAACATTCGCTTCATATGATTTCCTATGGACATCTAAACGTGCGTGAAGGGACGAAGGGTTGAACCAATCATCCCTTCATCCATATGTTGGTTAAGACGTTTTCCTTGTAAGGAGACCAATTTTTAATAAAACATATGATTATCACGTGTACTTTTAAAAAACATGCATCTCGTATATATTTTAGATACAAGCCAGTTCAGTAGGCTGGATTGAAAAAAAATTCCTTCAACCAATTCAGAGGAAAAAAAAAAAAAAAAAGCTACTGATTATATATGGGTCGTTCCTTTTGGACCATCAAATAAGTATCAAATATTAATTGCTCTTCCAATATGATTGCTTGGCCAGTGCTTACAACGAACAAATCAAATACAGGGCTTTTGGCCACCTCTGTTTGATTTGGTTTTGTTAGTCAGACTTATTCATTAGACTTAACAACACACCAGTGCTAAGAGTGGTGGCTACAAAAGCAAGAGATGCCTCAGTTGAAATATGGAATCCTGTAGAAAGAAATGCAAAAATGTTGATTTTGGAATTGAAATATGAGCGATTACTTGTAAGATAAGGTAACAACATTAGTAAACACTCACCAAAAAAATCCAGGATCATCTTGCTCCCAATAAAGCCCAATACAACAGCAATGGATGGCTGATATAAAGCAAAAGGAGAAATGTGGATTTCTATTAATACAAATTGAAAGGATATTAAATTACAAAAAGATATTAAATGATATATTTAACACCAAAATCTAGCACAGTAATTTGATGGAATGCCCCAAACACCAAGTGCTTGAAGAAATAACACAAAAAATTCAAGCTGGCTCATCCTTCACATGTGTGGCGGTGAACACATGCATGGAAGACACTAGTATTCTCTATAAGAAAACCCTACACATCATACATAGTCTTCTAATTCTTACTTGATTATATTGCATTTGCAAGTCGGGCTCAAGTAGGACAGCAGGAAATGAAAGTGGATCATTAGTTCATTGTGTATAATTTTGTGTATAAATAGGTAATGATTCGTTCCCAAACCAATCAAAGCATCTTAGTCTACTTTGCAAAAACAGATTAAAAATCTATTGGCCGTTCATAAAAAATTATATTGCTCAAAATTAAAATTTTAAGGACAAATCTAGAGATCAAATTAAAAATCCACCTCTTATTTCAGAGATCAAAAAAATTAGTTTCACCTTTGTTTTAATGTTACCTCACCCATGTTTCCTTGCCCTGTTCAATTGCCTTACGAAAAATGAGTACATGCTTCAAGGAAATCATTCATTATGTTCGTACTCTTAGATAATAATGGAGAGAAATATTAGCAGAAAGTTATTATTTTCACTTCAGAAATTCTGCCCTGAAAATTGTTACTTTGTCTTACAAGCTACATAGAGTATTAAAGCCACCAGCTTGAAAGAAGCAGCAATCTTAGCACCAAAAAGAAACAGGACAAACAATATAATAACAATTAAGAACCATCAAATGAGCATACTACACGACTATAATTTTGGTTCTCTTATTGTCTTCCACATCACTAAGGATGGAGATGGATGATCATTTATAAGTAACCAAGCTCTCATGAGACGGTACTCCTTCTGGGATGGGCTTGGGACTTATTTATAGGTCTCACCTTCCCCTCCTTTCCTCAAATTATCCTTGACAAAAGAGGGGGAAAAAAAACTTTGAAGCCAAGGTGAATTCCACGTCCGTAAAAAATAAGGACGGATGACGGTTTATAAATGTAGCTATCCTGGGAATCAAAGTACCCTTTAAGGGCTTAAGACATACGCTTATAGACCTCATCCTTCCCTCCTCACCTCAAATCATCCTTAGCCAAATAAAAAATTATATATATAAAATAAAAATAAATAAATAAAGAGAGAACTATTGCCTTGTCCCAAGTTGGTTTAAAATAAGGTAGTGCAAACAAACTTTTACCTGTAAATACTCCAAGTCTGACATGCCTTCAGAAATGAGGGTGTAAATTGACCTCAAACCTACAGCGGGAGAAAAATATGGCCAACTAGTTACGTTTAATAGGAATTCAATTGCCTTATGCAAATAGATACCAAAATGGCCTTCAACCAATACTAGAGAGAAATGTTAGGTCATTTAATTATCTTAAGATATTTCCTCCATAGTTTAACTCCAACTTGCAATCCAAATACTTGTACAACAGTAGAAGAAACAAGACTCTAAAGTGACAGTTTCAAATCAATAATGCAGACTGAATCTGCGGATCAGAATGTCATTGTCAAGAGGAAATAGGCCACCACCATTTTATAGCCAGAGCTACTGCATTTATTATCGTCACAAGTGTAAAAGGCCAAACACTTGTTCTCGTGGTATAATAAGAAAAGGAAGAAACACGAGAACAAACCATAACCAATTTGGACATACATCAGCTTAATTTACTAGGAAAATTCAGTTCCAGAGAAATAAATAGCACCTGCGAGGACTACCAAAAGTGACAAGAATTACCTAAGATGGCGAAAAGATTAGAAGAAAAAACTATGAAAGGATCCCGTGTAACACCAAAAACTGCAGGTATTGAGTCAACCTAAAGAAAACGAAGCAGTTATCAAGATTCCCATAACAACATAAACTAGTAAAGGCAAAAGTGTAGAAACCATATTATATGTCTCACATGATTGAGGGATGGGAAAACCTACTGCGAATGCAATGTCACTGAGCTCAATAACAGCTACCGTGAGAAGTAAAGGTGTGGCCTGCCCAAAATGTTTGACACCTGTTAGAAATAGAGACCAAATTAATTTAACACAGTAAATGCTTCAATTTTTTTGAGAGGCCAAAATGCCACATGCTGATCCAGAGAGAAGTTTTAACACTTTTATACAGCTCTATTACACATCCATGTGTTTGATACATTGACTATGACACAATAATATTTTTTTGATAAGTAATCGAAATTTTATTAAAAGCCCAAGGCGCTCCCAAGTACACATGAAATATACAAGAGAAGCCACTTAGCTAGTAGGAGTAAAAAGAAAAAAAAAAATCATGATAACTAAGAACCAGAGGAGAAACAAAAGCAACTGTCCAAAGATAAAATATGTTGAAAAATAAAGACAATCAATGGGGTAGACTAAAATTCTAAACTTTTAACAAGATCATCAACAACCTACCTTCCACACACCATCCTGAGTTGTTATAAACCGATTGCCATCATAACTAGCTGCAACAAACAAAAGATGGTGAGATTTTAGACCAGAAAAATCAGTGAGAGCGGAGTGAATTAGCTCTAATTATGCAACCAAATGCCAGCTCCATCCCAAATTCACCAAGAAACTTCTTTATCATATGAATACTGCTATCATCTACTAAGATGGAACACATATCAATTAACTACCAATGCTATGGCCCAAACTAAAAGGTGTCCCAGAAACGGGAAAGAAGCAACAATGTCCACTTCTAAAATTGGGTGTTCGCTCTCTACTATATAGGTGGCTATAGAAATTTAGTGGAGCACAATTTGTGAGAAAAAAATAATATATAAAATAACTTCAAAAAGTATAAACTCAACTCAAAGAGTCTTATCCAATAATTTTTCCTACGTATAAGCTACAAATTAAATGATGGAGATGTCGAAACCTATACGAATCTATAAGAAAAGCTACAATCTAGGTTTAAATTTTTACTGAACATGAGTTTGAGCTAGGCATGGCTTTGACTCAGCCTCAAAGAATGACCAGACTCAAATAGAGCACTGGCCTTGGGAAGCATACATAAAACCAACTAGCAATACTCCATCTAAGAAATAAGTACACAGCATAAGCTTACATGTGACAGGGATAAATCTTTGGCATGTCTTCACCACAAAGTTGTCGGATAAGTCAGTGTCATCATCTTCACTGGCAAACAGCTATCAAAAGATAACAAAAATTATTAGTTACTTGAAATTTAATCGAGAAGAATCAGTGTAAAAGACCACAGGCAGAGACAAAATTTCTTGGAGATATGAACAATAAGGGACTCTCATAAAATGACACATTCAAGCACCTAAAAAATCAGAATTTGTAATGAAGCTCTTGGCATTCTCCTTTTTATTTTTTCTTTTTCCTTCATGTTTGATTGGCAAGTAGTTGAAGATGTTTTTCTGAACTCAATTATTTTTCTGGTTTCTAATGCAGATATTAAACCACACCCACATGGAACATTGGTCAACAATTGCTGGTAAGAAATGCGATGCAGAAAGTTGCCTAATGCATACTTATCACAAGATAAAATACACCATTGATTTGCTGGCCTCAGTATTGGAACAATTCTGCTCCTCATACTTCACCTTCTTCCCCTCCTTTTATAGTGACTTGTACTAAATTCAGATTTGCAGGGGGCTGATTGACCAGGACTTATCCACATGAACGTCTAAGTAGTTAGTAATCATTATTCCCTTCTAACCAAATGAGGACGAAAAAGAATATTCTAGTTATACAATATGATTCCAACAGAAACAGCGTTGACACTAAGCATATTCTTAAGCAGTTGGGGGGGGGGGGGGGGGCATTTGAAAGGTCACCTTAAATGACGAGAACAGGAGTATTGCAGCCAGTAGCAGGTTCACTGCCTCAAACCTCTAAAACAATACAACAAAAATTTCTTAGAATGAGCATGTAAAAGAAAGGCTGCTTAAAACACAGCAACACTCATGCAAGCTTGTGCAAACAATATGCACAACTAGAAATTTACCTGAAGGGTGACCGTTCCAAGTAGGATCAGTGTCAAACGAAAGACGACTGCACCAGCAATACCATATGAAAGTACCCGATTCTATACATCCAGAAAATAAAAGCTTCTCATTGCCAGTAATTAACATGCTATGGATTTGCTAACATACAATAATAATAACAAATTTCATATAATTTAAATCTGGGACCCAAGGTTTATGGCTATGTAGTATTCGATATTCATTAGAAGGAGAGAAGGTTAAAGCATCACCTGATACATAATGGGCACTTTGAAATACTTGAAAATCAGAACAAAGACAAACAGATTGTCCACTGACAAACTTTGCTCCAATATATACCTGCAAATGGTCCACAATGGTCATTGGGAAGGAAATAATCCAAAAGTAACTAATTAACTCAGTTTGACACAGAAGAAGCAAAAGACAGTTTAAAAATAAATAAACCAAGGTGTTAGCAAAAACAAATTTCAGTTATGAACTGTAAGCTCATGCATGGTAACTTTATATGTCAATCCATGCCTCTGTCCATCTTCTCCACCTCTGCTATATTATAAAATATTCCTTATTAGGACGGGCAAGATGCAGTATCATCCCTAGTTCAAATTCTTGTAGGTTGACTACTTCCCTATCGGCATAATCCAACCAAGAACCACAGGAAGGGAAGGGGAGATTTCAATGGAGCAAACCAAAAGACACAGCTCATATTGATAGTAAATATTTCATCCAAGAAGCTTATCGTTTCAGGTATATGAATTTTTCAAGCTGCATATGCTCTTCTCATTTATGTTCCATCAACAATTAAAAGTAATAATGTAGAGAACTTTGAAATATATTCCTTGAACCTTCATATTTAAAGTTTATTTTCAGGAGTGACAAAACTTCACAGTGCTGCACAAACTACAAACAATAGTCTCAGATAACAAACATCACCAAGCCAAAGACTCATTGTTTATTGTTTGAACGGGAACTGTTTTTGCCAAAGCAGAACTGTAGCTGGGAAAGAAATTTTAAGCATGTGAATCAACATAATGCTAGTGCACACTAGGAGAGCTCTGGAAGAATAGATTTTAGCTTAGACAACATCAATTCCTTAGTTCGAGTCACCCACTGTGAACGTAGTTCGAGCACAGATTTTAGCTTTATTAACTCTATTGTGAACTATCTAATTGTTGTTGAAAAACATCTACAACGCAAAATTCAGCATACCCAGCAAAAAACTCTGATGCCTTGCCAAGTCCATCTTTCAAACCTAAACCAATGCCAAATGCCACTGCAGTGCACACCTATACAATTTAATGACTAAAATGAAACCGCTCCAAAGAATGACAGAATCAATACATTCAAGTGCACAAATCAAAGACAGCTCAGAGGGTGCTCACCCACAAGGCAACAGTTCTAACAGAGGAGATGTAAGTTTCGTGCCCCCAAGTTTTTTCTAGATTACTGACTGAAGTGGGGGTGTTAGAGGGATCAGTGTGGATAATGTCATCGTATGGAGAATCAATTCCCTTGCTTTCTGCAGATTCATTCCACCAGTAAATTTAAATTCAATTAAACTACAGCAACACAATGTTGACATGTCATGCAGATTAGCAACACAAATTTAAAACGTTTGCAATTATCATAAATTCCTTAGCAAACACAATAGATGGTAATACTGAACAAATTTAATCATTGACACAGGCCGTTGTAAAGCCATTAGACGTGAACCGAATTAGCACAAGTTAAGCAATTGGGTACATCATAATTAAATCTGGAAACTATCCTCACATTTTAAAAAGAAACGATAAGAGAAAATACAATAATGCTTATTTGTAAATGCCCTTAAATTCATAGCATCATCATCGGTGTGTACAGGGGTGTGCACGTACGTGAGCCAGGGTATAAGTATTCAAGTAATTTATAGCTAGCAACTTCAGAGCAAATGAGATAACACACAGAAAGATCATGATTCATGCACAACGAAATCCAACAAACAGAAATTTAAGGTTCATTGCAATTCTTCCCCTTGCTTGGTGAACAAAATTGTGGTGAAAAATATAATGCTATAAACAATCATGCAGACACAAAATTCACCTGAGGTAGATAAGTGATCTTCCTGCTCGGTTCCTCTGGAGCAGGCAATTGGAAAATACTCAGCTCCATGGCTATGACCAACTGCCAATCCAAATTCGGAGGGAATACAATAACTGAGATATGCGTGATTCAATACATTTATACAGGGATAGAGAGAGAGATTGAGACCTGTACGAAAGCTTATGATATGATGGTGCGCAAGTTGAAGGCGAGACCAATTCGGCGCCGGCGAAAGCCTAGGCATGCCGGGGTGGATGACCGAAGCTAATCCCATGGTTGAGCTTTGAAGGGATTTGCGGAATTCAAAAGAGGAGAGAGGGAATTAAGAGCGTGTTTGGACCTTATCCTTTGAATCTTTGATCCACTCGGAGAGTCTCCTTCATGACAGAATTCTCATTTTTGTGATTTTTTCTTCTTCTTTTCTTTTTCGTTGGGGGTAACTATGTAAAAAGCCACGTTTCGCGATAGGGACAGTTGGCATTGTTGCTACGTACTGATTGATTGATTAGTGGGGTCAACATTTCCGAAAATTTCTAGAGACCGTTTGGTTAGAGGAATAGAGCCATGAAATATCAATTCTTTTATTTAGTAGTGATTTATTCCTAAAAGTATACACAATGTTTTCTTTGAAAAAAGAAACAATTTTTTTAATTTTCTTTTAAACCTAAAACCTTGAAGAAAAAAAAATGTTGAAAACATTGAATTCAATGAGTGGTCGGCCACCTGCAGTAGAAACCAAGGCCCATGAGGTGCTTTAGGGGTGGTGCACCCACCTCGAATTCTTTTGTGGATGGCCGACAACCCACAAAATTTAACGTCATTCAGCTTTTAGAAAAATAATAACTCATGTGCGAATTTTAAAGTAATTTTGGTCACCAATTAGAAGGAAATATTTTTGCATTTATGTTGATTTTCCTATTGTCACTTTCTTTGACTCCAATTAGGATATATATCTTGTCACTAAACTAAATAATAAAAATAACTATTTCATTACACTTTCTTACATTTTCATTAAAAACTATTTATTTTTCTGATAGAATACTCATTATACATGCTAAACGATACCTTAACATAAAACAAGAGAAGTTATTGAGTCTGAATTGCTAAACAAGTGAGCCTCATATTCTAAATTGTTAGAGGCATTAATATCACTAGATCAAGATCTCTTATTAGTGACTGTGTAAGTGATACCCTTCTCTTCCCAGCAATGGACTAAACAAGCTATTAAGCATCTCTTACCAGTTAGGTTGTAAGGAAATGTTCTCAACTCAGTTTTTAACAATGTCATGTATTCGTTACACATGTGACAATCACTTCTTTTTTTTTTTTTTTTTTGAAGAGAAATAACAAAACTTTATTAATGTAAATTATGAACTTGCTCCGCACTTACAATATTCAGCACTGACAAAGGAAAATTATCATGCCATGTATGATCAATCCCATTTGTAAAAGGCAACCTAGTTTACCTATAAGCCGCACCATTAGCCTCCCATGGGACATACTTGACTTGCCAAGTGTTGAAATTATGCAAGAGCGTCTTAATGTTGTTCAAAATAGGTCCATCCCGTCCCTAACAATGATTGCCTTGGTTGAGTCCTTGAACCACGTCCATAGCATCGCCCTCCAGCTCCAGATAAGTTGCTCCCAGCTGCACTCCTAAGATCACCGCTTGCCAAGCCGCTAAAGTTTCCGCCGTTGTGGGATGGCTAATTTGTTGACGGGTTGAACTGGACATGGCTACCACCCTTCCCTCACTGTCTCTTTCTACCGTGCCCAAACCCGGCATGCCTGTATGAGAATCCAACGCAACATCCCAGTTAATTTTTATGACTCCAATTGGTGGTTTGGTCCAACGCCCTGTACCATATTTACCCATGTTCACCCCTCTGGAATCATCTTCATTCTTCTTGGTTGTTGCTTGGTCGTACTGTGTCATCTGATTTCGTGCAGCTTGGATGAGTTCCTTCGGAGGTTGAAATTCCTCCTTGAAAACAACCCCATTATGCCGAAACCAAATTTGTTGTGCAACAAACGCCATCAACCTCAATTCCTCGACCGTTAGACGTTCCACTAGGCGCTTGAATATGCTTGAAAAATCATCCTTATCACACGGGCTTTTTTGAATCCTCATAGGACACTCTAACCACACATCTTTGACCATTTGGCAACTCCATAGGCTATGGCCAACAATTTCCTTATCCAACTTGCAGATTGGGCATTTATCATCAGGGGCTACACATCTTCTAGTTAGATTTGCTTTGGTAGGAAGTATGTTGTTGCAGGCCTTCCACAAAAACAGGTGTACTACTCTTGGGCAATTAATCTTCCATAAAGTCTGCTACATTCTCTCCTTTCGCCCTTTGTTTGAGCTTTCACCTTCAGCAACCAAAGAAATTTGGTGAAGACATCAATTAAATCTCTTACCTTAGCATTTTCTCCCAAGAGTTGCACAGGGGATTGAATCATGCCCAAATGAGTAGACTCAATCCATTTGTCACCCAAAATTTTGATTGAATTTCCATCTCCTACCTTCCACAACATTCTGGCTTGCACTAGATCTTTGGCTCCCAAATGCTCCTCCATACATATGATGGGTTGCTCCCTAACCTTGACGTAAGATAAGACTCTTTGGAGAAATACTTCTTTTTAAGTACTATGCTACCAAACTCCCAGCATTTTGCATTATTCTCCACCATTGTTTAGCTAACAAAGCCTTATTAAAAAGCTCCAAGTCACGATATCCAAAACCTCCTTTATGTTTTGCCAAACCCATCTTGCTTCATCTCAGCCATGCAATTTTGGAACTATTGTTTTGATGGCCCCACCAAAACTTTGAGAACAAAGAGTTAATCCCTTGACACAGTGATTTAGGCAGTTTGAACACACTCATGGTATATGTGGGTATTGCTTGAAGCACGGCCTTCAGTAGCACTTCTTTTCCTGCATGAGAGAGGAACTTCTCTTTCCACCCATTTATTCTATCCCAAATGCACCCCTTAATGCTCGCAAACGATGTCACTCGAGACTTACCTACCACAGATGGTAAACCCAAATACTTCGCAAAATAGTTTGTTGGGGTCACCCCCACCACAAAAACAAGATGGTCCTTAACTGTTTGTGTCATGTTCTTATTAAACAATAATGATGTCTTATCCCTCTTTAACTTTTGTCCTTAGGCACTTTCATATAATTCCAAAATTGATTTGATATTTCTCCATTCCTGAGGACTAGCTTTACAGAAGAGGACATTATCATCGGCAAAGAAAAGATGATTAATCCTTGGCCCTCCTTTTGCAATTGTCAAACCAGTTATAGAATGCTCTAATTCCGTCTTTCGTAACAAATGACTTAATCCCTCAGCACAAATTATAAATAATATATGGGGATAGTAGGTCACCTTGTCTTATGTCACGCGAAGGATGAATATGCCCATGCGGTTGTCCGTTAATGAGCACCGCATACGTAACCATACCGACACGTCATAATCATATGAACCCACTGGTCTGCAAAGCTGATTTTTTTGCATAATTGCCTCCAAAAAATTTCACTCCACCCGGTCGTATGCCTTACTCATGTCGAGTTTTAAAGCCATGAATCCTTGTTTCCCCTTGAAACGATTTGCCATAGTATGAAAGACTTCATACGCTACAATAATATTATCAGTGATATGTCTACTAGGTATGAAAGCATTTTGATTGTGAGATATAATATGAGGTAAAACTGTTTTCATTCGATTTGCCAAGACTTTTGCAATAATCTTGTATAAGATATTGCACTGACTAATTGGCCAGAAATCAGTAACACTGACCGGACTTTTCATTTTAGGAATTAAGACAATATTTGTATTATTTAAAGAACTATAAAAAATTCCATAATTAAAAAAATCAAGCATAGTTTTATATACCTCGCCCCTTACAGTGGTCCATGATCGTTGGAAAAATCCAACATTGAATCCGTTGGGTCCTGGTGATTTCATGGGTTGCATCTGCTTCAGCGCATCATCAACGTCTAACTCAGTAAATTCACAACACAATGCCTGATTCATCTCTGCAGTTACTAGGCACTCCAATCCTTCTAGGCAAGCCTCAATTTCCTATGCACCCCCCGAAGTAAACAACTCTTGAAAATAGTGTAAGAAAACTTTAGGGACCTCACTTGGATGCTGCCATTCACGACCGTCTGTGTCACAGACCTTTTGGATTCTGTTAATTCTCCTACGTTGATTTGCCCAAGTGTGAAAAAATTGAGTGTTGCGATCTCCACTCTTGTACCAATTCTGCTTTGCCCATTGTTTCCATCGCAAATCCTTCTATTCCAACAACACCTCGATTTCCCCATTTAATTTTTTAATTTCTTCACTGTTTTCAGGCCCTTCATGTTGTTGAAGCACTTCCAACTCTTTATTTTTCTGTTTGATAAGGATAACGGTACTGCTACATTTCCCCATACTCCACCTTAAGAGACTTGTTCTACACTTGGATAACTTTGACCGTGTGTCATCGTTTGGAACCGCATTCCAGGCTTCCTCAATTATTTGTTGGTAATCCTCCTTTAAAGTCCTACTCATTTCAAACTTAAACCCTCTTCTGCTCTTGCCATTCTCCTGCATATCCGTATCCAAAACTAGCAAAAGTAGTTTATGGTCTGAGGAACGTGCCGCTAACACCTGAACATTGGCCCTTATGAACATACTACACCATTGGGTATTAGCCATCGCCCGGTCAAGTCTAACTTTTATAAAATTCCCGTCTGGTTGACAGTTGGTCCACGTGAACCTTGACCCCGTGTAACCGAGATCGCTAAGGTTGCACTTTTCTAATGCAGATCAGAATAATTCCATTTGGCCTTTTCTTCTTGGATTGGCTCCCCATTTTTCACTTTGTTCGACTATTTCTTAAAATCGCCAATGCACAACCAGGCTGTGGGAGAATAAGACTGTAAGTGCTGTAACAAATCCCAAGATTCCTTCCGTTTATTCCACTTTGGATGGCCGTAAATTCCGGTTAGTTTCCATTGTACCCCAGTGGTCGTGTTGGTCACAATTGCATTAATATGGCGACGAGAATAATTTTGAATTTCTATTTCTTCCACTTCTCTCCACAATAAGGCTAACCCGTCGCTCTTTCCTATCGGGTCCACTACAAACAGACTAGCATAGCCAAGCTGGCCCCGAATCACTTCCATCTTTATTTTATTTCTTTTTGTTTCCATAAGAAACAAAAAGTTGGGTCTCTTTTCCTTTACTAATTGGTAAAGATCCCGAACTGTCCAAAGGTTCCTATGCCCCCAGCAATTCCAGCTAATTAGACACATGGTTGTTGACGGGGTTGCACTGTAGCCTCCGCCGTTTCCTCTTTAGTGTCGGACTCCTCCTCTAAGTAATCTTCCCATTTTCGTATTTTCAAATGTCTTTGATCATCGCCATTAAACCTCTCTGTTTTGCCTTTCCTTTTCCCCAACAAGACATGATTTGAACCTTATGAGAGATTCTCCTCCTCCTTACTTCGTGTTACCCTCTTCCATATCTTGAGAATATTTTTGTTTCGCTCTTGGAAGCTCTATTCCCCCGCTTTTCCTTCAGTATTTTTCCCCATCTCTGTCATTGTTTTATTAAAATTGACCACAGCTTTTCCTTTAGTTTTTTCTTCCAACTCCAATTCTATTTTATTAAAAGGGTCCGCATCTTTCACATTCTGGGCTGTCATTAGTGCATATTGACTTACGGTTTTAGTTTCATTTATTTCCAGAACAGTTATGGGGTTCGCAGCTTTCACAATCTAAGCTGACATTTCTTCACACGGGCTGCATATTAAAATTGGGCCTAAAGCTAGTGTTGACCCGAGAGCCCACCTACTTTGACCCGAGTCCCCCTTCAACACGACCTGCGCCGTCTTTCCCATTCCATAACTCTTCCCTTCCCTTCCTTGTAAGTCTCCCGAGAATCCCTCCTTGCCCGTTGAAATCAGATGCCTGAAATTTCTTGCATTAAAATCCCCCATAGCTGTTTTCAGCAAGGCCTAAGCAACGTTATTACTATTATTTGCACTTGTCTTGTTTAGTTGATGATGTGGCTTAGGGTTTCCCCCATTTATGGAACCTTCCATATCTGTCTGAGTCCTGCTGCCCGTGACCGTGTTATTGGAATAGCGCCCCTGAGGAAACCCTGACGGCTGCCGCACAACACCCTTGCCCTGCCCCTGTCTTCTATGTTTTTCCGCCTTTCACTACACCCCCCCCCCCCCCANCCCCCCCCCCCCCCCCCCCCAATTCCTTCTTTTGGTATGGATGAACTCGAGTTGGGCATCTGTTTTCCCCATGCGCAATTCTGCCACAATTAAAGCAGAAGACTGGTAAGTTTTCATACTGCAAACTCACCTAATGTGATTTCCCTACTATTGTTAACGATCTCCCCCTCTCCAATGGTTTTTGGATATTAATTACAATTCGTATGCGCATCACACTTCCCCATTTTACCCCTTCCCCTGCGATGTCCACACTCCACAACATCCAAAACTCCCATCGAGTGTCTAATCTTGCTACCAATCGCCTTCGTCATACAGATCAACGGTAAATCATGAATCTAAATCCAAAAAGGTGAGGTCGTACAATTCCGCTGGGAGGATGGGATGCTGCCATCAAACGACAGGGTGAGGATGAACCAGTTGAAAGACCAAGGACGACCCTCCAAAACCTTAAGCTTATCTGCCTCTTGACTGAACTCGAACATTCACACATTGGGTTAGATCTCCTTGAAAATAACTTCTCCTTCGGTTCGCCAGATCCTCTGGAATACACTGATAAAAGCCTCTTTGTTCACTTGTTTTTCAGCCCAAATTTTGCCAATCAAACAATTGTTATCATCATTTTTTTGTTTCAGCAACCTCACAATCTACCACATTTATTCCCAGTTGTTCCCCCTCTGAGAGCATGGTACTTCCTTGCAAGCTGTTCATCGTATCCTGCAAGTGTTTTCCCCAAACCTCACCTTTAGCCTTCTCAGAGAAAACTAAGAGAAACTAGAGAGAGGAGCTCTCCTCTAGCCTGGTTAATCGTATCGCAAGATAGAACCACTTAATAACCACATTTTTTTTTAATAAAATATGATTCTTACAGTTAAAAAAAATAAATTAATGATCAATTTTCTTTAATTTGATTTAAAATCATATTTTTTGATCAATTTTCTTTAATTTGATTTAAAATCATATTTTTTGTCTATCAAATCGCAATTTTAAACCCGCACTTAATTTCTTTTTTTTTTTCTCTAATATAACCGTAAGATTTTCGTTTTTCTTTTAGCAGCTACCTACATTTTCTACGAATTTGATATAAAAACTGGACAATTAATAGAAACCGTAAAATGCATCCTTTTAATGACGTGGCAACACCTTGTGCCTTAGATATCTTTCAGAAGATCCTATCCGTTAAACGGTTCGTATTCTTGCTCTTCATTACCTTTACCCTTCAACCTCGACAATTGCTCTCAAATTCTCAATTCGCAACACGCAAAATCTCAGTCGAGCATAAAGAACCCAACCCTAATTCCAGTCTTCGTCGTAGTTCTCACGCAGTCTCCGATTCTCGCCCCATCTTTCCCGATGGCCACTGAATCAGAGAAATCCAACCCCAGTATCCTCGCACAAGAAAACCCTAAGGAAACCCTAGACCATGAGGTCTCGCCCATTTCCAAACCAGATCTGCACGAAGATCCGCCCAGTAGTACTCCCACTCAAGTTTCTTCTGATTCCACCGTTCCTTCCGGTACCGTCGAGTCTCGGAAGGACGGCGAGGATTCGAAGAGCACCGCAGCCTCGCCAGCGGGGGATGATGGCCCTGTTTCCAGTATTCAGAAGAAGATTCGCCGAGCCGAGCGATTTGGTATTTCTGTGCAACTCACCGAGGAAGAGAAGCGTAATTCCCGAGCAGAGAGGTATACGCAATCGTCCTTTCGTTTTTGCTTGCTGTTCGGCTTAAAGGTTTTCCATGAATTGGTGTTTGTTTTGTTGGTTCAGTTTCTGTTTGAAACTGGACGGAAATGGAAGTAACGTCTGGAGAGCTACCTCCAGTCTCTTACAACATTTAAGCTCATATTCAGTCATATGTATTTATTCATGTAATGGTTGGTCATGCATTAGAATAGAACTTTGTTGACTAGTTGTAGTACTTTAGGTAGGTAATTTTTTGTTCTGAAGTATTTTGAAACGGGATTTTGTGAATAAGAAAAGAATGTGGGGTCATTGTTGCGTTGCAAAAGAATGATTTGTTGTGGATGATTTTCTAATTCCATACGTATATGATACATGAGGATATCAATTATTCAACTATGCTGAATGGAATCATTACATTATGCCATGGTCAAATTGATTAACAAAAGAATTTCTGTGTCAACTTAAACTTTGCTGTGTGGTATAAGTTTACCCTGCTGTGGATACTACTTGTCCCGTGCAGGGTTATCAAGGAGTCACACTCAACTTATTGTTTTATTAAGCTGCGGCAGTAGTTTCGTCCATTAATATTGATAAATTGCGGATAATGTGTTTCCTACATGACATATGGGCCTGTGTTTGTCCTTGATGTTTTGCCACATGAGGTTCTGTGATTGAGCTGGAAAGCCCTTGTTTTTGACAGAAATGGAAAAAATAATAATTTATTTTACTGGGATTTTTTAGCAAATATCCTTGTATGAGTAGGTTTAAAACAGCCCATGGCAGTAGTTAACTACAGATGGAAATGAATAATTAATTTTTTTTTTTCCTATTGTGGCATCTTCTGTCATATTATTTGTTCAGATATTATCATGGTATAGCATTATCAATGTCGCCTTTTTAGGTACAAAAAAATTTGTATTCAACTAGGGAACATAGTACGCAGTAGAAAGGTTTTTTATTTTTGATGATGTGAATGGAGAAAAATATCTGATAGCATTAGCAGGGAGCCATGATTGGTTTGGTCTATGGAGTAGAATCATTGTAACTAGCAGAGATGGTCATTTGTTGAATAAACTTGGAGTGAATGTTATCTATTAGCTTAATGGATATTTGTCAGTTACAAATTGTCTCAAAAGGAGAAACTTCAGTATGATTGCAGGGGGCACACTCTAACGCTTTGTGTAGAATTGAATTGAATTGAATTCCACACTTTTTTTCTTTTTTCTGTTTGCCATTGGAACTTCATCAAGTGTTAATTGATCTTATTGCAGGTTTGGTACTGGTTCCACATTGCATGGTTCAGAGGCATCGAAGAGTTCAGAGGTGCTGAAGAGAAAGGCTAGAGCTGAGAGGTTTCATTTCCTGTGTTTTAATAAATTATTTATATGTATTGAAGTATAATTTTGTAAAATTTTAGTTATAGACACTTTTTTGTTCTCCCAGGTTTGGGCTTCAGGATTTGTCTGTGGCTACTGATGAGCAAGCAAAGAAGAAAGCTACTCCTGATGAGGAAGCAAAGAAGAAGGCTACTCCTGATGAGGAAGCAAAGAAGAAAGCTACTACTGATGAGGAAGCAAAGAAGAAAGCTCGGCTTGCCAGGTTTGCACCAGTCTCTAAGACAGATACCTTGGAAGAAGAAAAAAGGAAAGCAAGGATGATCAGGTGTGCATCACTGCAAACTGCTGTCCTTCATATCCATTTATAGATCATCTACATGTTTCTGGCAGTCTATGATTGAAGAATTACTGCCTGCATATTTGTGTGAGTTTCTCATTTGATAAAATTGTAATGTTTGCTTCTCAGGTTTTCAAACCCTCCATCAAATTCGTTATCACAAGTAAATGGCAAAGGGGATGTGGAGCCGGTAAAGGCCTTTTAATGATATCTTTTTTCAATCCCTCTAGATAAGATAAAGTATGCTACTTGTGCTCAGTGCTGATATTTCTTTTGTTGTGGATCAGAAGGCAGCTATCGCAGGCAAGGCTGGAGGAGGGACTTGAATTGAGACATGCTTTTCCATAGTAAGATATTTTGAGATGCAACTTGCAGTGACATTCAGTATACAAAATACATTTATAGTTTTTTATTTTTTTATTTTTTTTTTTATAAATAATGCTTTAGACCATTACAATTATCCTCTAGGATCTATATGCTCCATATACTGAGTAATTTTTTGGCAGTTACTAATGAATAAGGATCGATACTCATGGCTATGTGCTATGAAGGGTAATATTCTGAATTCGTTCTTTTGAGTAATAATTTAAAATCCTTATTTGTTAGTAATTGTCATAAATTATTGGTGGGAAATTTATTGAAATGGCCAAGTTGGCACACCATTAAAAGTTTAAGGTGGGTGTTATTTCAATTGGAAGTACAGGGTGATTGACCAAGAAGTAAAATGCAAGGGTGAAGTGTGATAACTTCTTTTTATTTTATTTTATTTTTTTTATTGCATTAGCTTGCCCTCTTTAGCAATAATTTTGGCTTATTCATATACTTTCTCTGTGCTGATGTAATTACTCTCTTTTTTCTCCTCTATTTTGTCCTTCTTTTGGCAGGTTTGGTGTTTTTGCTTTTTTAATTTCCTCTATGGCTTCTATACGCATTCCTTCTTTCCGTCATGTGGATTCCCAGATGCAGCACTTTCCGTTAGATAGATACTTTTCTAGCGCTGAACAAGATTTTGGACATGAAGTTCTCTCATCCTGGATGTGTTTTAGTAATGGTTTACCTGGTGAGACCTAGAGTAATTTATGACTACCTACTTAGTGTTAATTATCTCAAAGTCTACGAAGAATATCAGAAATTCGAAATTACCAAGTAGGTGATATTTAACATTTTAGATTTTTCATTTTTCAAATTAACCCAGCATCTGATATATGCTGACATTCGCATAATCATGATCATGTGGCATGGCAGTACTAAGTAGGTTTTGTGAGTTTATCATCTGATCCAAGATTGGTAGTGTCAAAATTTGCTGTGTTGTTTTGCTATTAGTAGTGAATGTTTTTTGTGGTAGAACTAAGTAAATTAGGATATGGGCCCTTTAAGAAAAGGAATTTACTCAGACTGTGCTCTATTCTGGTTGAACTGAACTTGGATTTAGGATAATTTTCATCTTTGCAGTTTTAGATTAGGTGTCAACTTTTGACAGTAGGACATGTAGTGCACTCAACCTAGAACTAGATGCATAATTGCTTGTGCACTGCTGAGATCAGGACTTTGTGACTGGCATGCATAATTTAATATGTTTTATGAGCCATATTTGAGTGTGTTTCCACCTGAAAAGGGCGAGGGAACAGGGGAAGAGAAATTGTATTGGCCTTTTACTATTCTGCATATGTTCTACTCTCCAAGTGGGGTTTCGTCTCATGTCTTATTTGATGATAGTGCAGACACAACATATTTTTATCCTACTAATCATGGATCAGATCTTACTAACTCATGCTTGTCATGTCTTACCATTTAATCTAGTGCAAATTTCTTTGGGAAAGATCTAAAAGGCACATGCTACTTAGTACTTTTGTCCAACACTTGATCATGAGAACCATTTCCTGAATGCATGAGTGAATTTTGAAAGGTAAATTTGTCAGATGGGATTGAAAACCATATCGTAAAGTAATTAGTTGAGATCTATCAGAATTTCTGATGTTCCTGGTTTGTAATTTGAGATAATTGCACTATTGGGAGGTTCTTGTTAATTTTCTTAGGTCTCACTGGGAGAACTTCACAATCTGCAAGGTAGGATTTCTGGAATGGAGACTACTCTGATAACTAGGTTTTTTTGTCATTAGCTTGTAATTTTGTAGATTTTTAATGTGAAGCTTTCATTCAATGAATACTGGAAAATACCCTGCATCTGTGGAAATTCTTGTTGAATTATTGTCGGATTAGATGGATTGTAAGGACCTTTTTACTTGGTAGAGGATACCAACATATTCTTCTTGTGCCTCTTTCTCTCTCTCTCTCTCTCTCTCTCTGCTAAACTTGTAAACAGTATGACATTTTGTTGGTGTTTTATTTTGTAAAATGATGCAAGGTTGGTTCTTGATTTAACTTTTTTCTTCTCTTCAATGGTATATAGGCTTTTTAATAAGCAAACTGTGACTTTACAAACCAAAATTACTTGATAATTGAAGTAGTTTTTGTTTTAGGATGGGTTTAGAATTAGATCGAATTGGTTCTAAGTTCTATGTTTTGCTGAGCTTCCTTTCCTCCAAACAAAAAGTAGCAAGTAGTTAAATATCTGTTAAAAAAAGTACTGGTTGCAAAAAATTCAATAATGCATTTTTATACAGCTGTTTCCCATAGTCCACGTTAATGACAACTCACATTTTTCACTTAGCTCTACTGCATTGAAATTTGACCACACCAATTCAAGGCATCGGGAGAGTGGTACGGGCATGCATTCCGTCAGATGGAAGGCCTGCAAAGCCTTCAAGTTTTGGTAGAAAAGCAGTTAGAAAGGGGGTGGTCGGGATAAAGCCAAACACTGACCAGAGTAGATGTCCTACTTTTTTGTCATTGGCGATGAGCTATGTATTTTGGTGAGCTTACAGAATGCTTTTTATTAGGCCATTAGCTGTTGGGTCTTGGCAGTTAAAATAGACACGGAGAAAGTTTTTGATCAGTGGAATGGTCTTGCCTTCTCTGCATCTTTACAAGTCTTGGATATCGTTTCATCTGTGGGCTAAGTGGATCAACCAGAGCATTACAACTCATTTCTAGTCCATTTCCATCAAAATTAGTCCCGTTCGGAATTTCTCCACTTGTTGCAGCCTTTGTCAAGGCGATCCACTTTCATCTTTCGTCTTTTATCATTGGTTTGGATTTCGTTTCATCTGGGCTAAGTGGAACAACCAGAGCATTACAACTCATTTCTAGTCCATTTCCATCAATATTAGTCCCGTTTGGAATTTCTCCACTTGTTGCAGCCTTTGTCAAGGCGATCCACTTTCATCTTTCGTCTTTTATCATTGGTTCTGATATTTTACACTCTTCATCATGCCCGAATTTTAAGGCAGGCTCAAAGGCATCAAAATATCTATATCTAGGCAGAATGATCCCATCTCACACTTACTGTTTATGGACGATTCAATCATGTCTTATTGGTATGTGGACTTTCTTAAGCAAAAAAACAAAAACAAAACAAAACAAAAGAAAGAAACTTGGGGCTACGAGGTTCAAAATGTCTAATTGGTGATTCTGATAGGACTTTATAGAAATAATTAATTATTTGTTGATGAGGAACACAGAGAGGCCGAGCATGAGCTAAACAGTTCCGATTTGGGCTCAGGAATGGAGTGTTCATGTGCAAGCAAAACCCGAGCACTCAAACAGAGCAAACTTTGAAAATAGGGGCACAAAGATGAATGTTATTCAATGCTTAAAAAAAAAAAAAATGTTTTGTGTTCTCATGATGAGTTCCATTACACAAAGGAACTTTCCATTTGAGGGATAAGATATGAAAGCAACACTTTTAGGTATTGAAAATATGTTCCCAAATCACCATGCGTGTGTGAGAGAGTGTAAAAGCAACACAATAATGAAATATATTGGAGTTCCAAGTATGATAACAAAATCCATATAACAATAATGACAAAAGTGATTAATATATAATATTGAATATTATAGGTCAAAATCCATAAACTCAAAACTTGTAGATAATGTGCTGTCCTAACATTTTCCATTAACATCTCACATGTCCCTTGAGCCACAAATTCAAATCTAAACTATAGGCACACGTGTATCATCACTCGTAAACAAACTAATAGCAAACTTGCTTTTCAAGCTTAATCTCATGAATGAAACAAAATTTTTTGGTTGTCTGAACATCCATGGGGAAAATATTGTAGAGTTGCCACAAGATTCACTTTAGTTGTTCAAATTTTGAAATAGAGAAAACAATGCACAGAACAGCATCTGTTGTTTCTGATGTCTGAAGCAAGAACGAGATTCCACAATAAATCATAAACTCCAAGGTTACACAAATTCTATTTATAATAACAACAAAATGATACATCTTCAGAGAGAAAAATAGTAATAAAAGAACATATATCTACATGGTTAAGGTGCATGTCTCATCTTAATCTTGAATTAAACAAATGCAGTTCGAGTTTTTGTACACATCTGCATCAGTACTCCTAATCTTCCAGCAAAGTATGGGCTAATTCTCTCAGTACTCCACTTTGGTGGCAGTAGGACATTTCAAACGAGAACAGTCTTCCCAACAAATCTCTTTCCTTTCACGGGAATGCTTACTGCTATAGCAGCCTAAAATAAAAGGTTTTTTTTTTTTTCCTGGTAAACACGGATGAGAAGATGGATATCAAGAGAATTTTCTAGCACTGGACTAGAAGTTGGTAGGAGCCAGGACGACTCCACCTCCTCGAATTGAAAGAGGAGAACTATGGCGGGGACTCCTAGCCATTGAAGTGGGATCTATAAACACAACCACAACAGTGATATCATCATGAAAATGTCTCCGCACCCCTGTTTCAATCTTTTTCAGGTCTGCATACCTCATCTCTCTTTTCTTAGCTGCTTCTTGAAGTGCAGCTTTGACAAGCATCCTGGCAATTCCCTGGAATGCAAAGGAATGAAAGATCAATCAAAGTCATTGTTTTGACTGTAGTTAAGTTTGCAATACAGGCAGTGAAATCTTACATTACGTGGGTAATTGCTGACAATGTTGACAGCCTCCTGGTTACTAAGATGCTCCCATAAACCATCAGAAGCAAATATGAGAAATTGATCTTCAGGGCGTAGTTTGTGCACCGAAATTGATGGCTCTGAACTAAGGATTGGCTTGAAGAAGGGTTCAGGCAGTCTAAATCTAGGTAATAGAGGCTCTCTATTGAACTCTGCCTTCTTCAGATATGCATCACCAATGGATCTTGAGACCTGCCAAAGAAATAAGAAGCTCTTTTAACAAATGGTTAATTCTTAATGCGTTTTTAAGTAACCCAAGAGTCTTTCATAATCTCTATTGAAAACGCTTTTTTGTTTTATTTTTATGTTCTACTCTTTTTTATTCTTAAAAAGGCTAGATCGAGTGAGAAGCATTCAATGGATAAGGCTATATGCAGCCACACTTTGTTAGGATGGAACTCTGAGCTAAAAAATGCAGTTTGTAGAATCATAAGTAACTGTCTGACAAAGAAAAAAGAATCTACAGTTTTAAAAAAATCCCAAAAAGGATACCTGTATGAGGCCCTTTACACGCCAAACTTTGTGTTTCAACACCACAATCTGTGGATCATGGGGATGCATTGAGTGAAGTTCCTCTCTTACTGATTTTATACTTGCATTGTGCTCTGCAGATAGTTGAATAGCTGTGACTTCCCTACTGCCTCTTTCTGTTTGCCCTAACACCACCCGGGAATCTCCAACATTTGCGACATACAGAAGCCCGTTGCATATTATTCCCACCAAACAACACGATCCAGCAGAAGCAATCTGTGGCTTACTAAGCCACAGATTCTTCACAAGAGAGAGAAAGTCCTCTTCAGTTGCCGAGAAAGCTTTTCTTATAACATTTTCTGATATGCCCTGATGCACCGATGCATATCCTGCATCACAAGTAGCAGAAAGCACATGACATCTTAGTTTTATTCAACAATCATTAAATGAGAAAAACCACACTCCTGTTAAAACCAAGACTATAACTATTAGATATTGATAGCTACACAGATGCATGGCCGCATATACAAGAAGTTTAAATTTAAACCCACTGTTTGTCATGATGTTTTTCAACTAGAGTGATCTTCTTGGAATTTAAAGGTTCACGCAAATCTCTAACAAAGGTGATCCTTTATATTTAGGGTTCTGCTGCAAGTATAGTTCCAATTAGCCAGGTTTTTGCAGAGTACAAGCTATGACTTTGGAGATAAGAAGGATCTGATATAGGGAGTATCCAATAATTAGCCAGTTTTTTGCAGGGTTTCCAATTAATTATTAGAAGTACATACAGAATCATTAGCAACAGATTATAATAAAATTAAACACACAGCTGTGCATTAATGACGAGAACATACTTTTGAGATTGCGGAAAAGGTTGTCATTGACAAAACGTGAAGCCTCGGTTCCTCCATGACCGTCATACACCCCCACGAAGGTCCCCTGAGGACCCGACCCCGCAGAACTCAACGGTCCAGATTCGAGTTGGCTTTGATCCTCCAACAAGCTGTTGGCCTGTATTACAGCCATTGAGAACTCCCCATGAACATGGTGCCCCAAATCCTTATACCACAACAAGCCATCAACACTCCCGCTTGCATCACCACCTCGACGAGAGCCATCGCCGACAACGGACGGTTTCCAACAGGATTTAACCATTTTCTCAAGCATATCACAGACGCATATGTTTCATATTTATCATCCAAAAGACCCAGTAATCAAAACATTTCTCAAACGCAGGTCAAGCTTATGCTCAACACCCACAATCCCACGTCCTAAAACTATATACCCACTAAAGCGAGACACCATTAATATGAACAAAATTCAGATAAAGACCAAAAGGGTATGGGCAGGATCAACTGGGCAACGTCCCTTGAGACAAGAAAGCAATAGTTTTTATGTGAGTTCAGAGAATATGGGAGTATGCTGGTTCCAAGTACCTTGAATCTGGGTTGAATGCGTTTGTATCTTCCATGTGTGACATCTTTGAGGAACAGACTTAGCTGTAAAAGCACATAGAGATTTGATATTGGCAGAGTTTGGTCTAAGATCAGATTGATCAAAAGGGAGCACCGGATAAGAGAAGGGTTTGGAGTGTTTTGGCAGAAGATCTTTAGATTGTTGTCGCGTGTCAGCGGAGATCCGAGAGGAGGAAGTGAAGAGATTTAAACTACAACGTCTGACATTGTTGTTGCTGTTCTCCCTTTTGTTTTTTTGTGTTTTTTTATGCTTCTCGTGGCCGAGTCTTTGTGGAAGGCTTTTTAAATCCATGGCTGAGGTTTTAACCCATTCTTCTAGGCTATTTTTGCTGTTCTAACTTCTGCGTCATCTCATGAGATAATCGTAATCTCTTCTTCTTCTTATTTATTTAATTTTTAATTTTTTTTATTATTAAAAATATATTTTAAAATTAAATATAGGATAAGATTTTCCTTCAAATTATATTAGATTGAAAGAAATTTCTGTAATAAAGTTTATTAAACCGACACGTGTTCTTAAATTCTATGACTAATGCTATACGTCAGTACACGTTAATATGCATTTGGTTATTTTGTTAGGGGACCGGAATCAAATACTCAAAAGACACATGTTAATCTAATAAGTTTTGTTAGAGAAATTTCTTCCAACTAAGTTTAGAGTTCACATGTATTTTGGATACTTATCAATTTAATAGACTTAATTAGTTAAAGAAATTTTCTTAAATTGGAAATTTTTTTTTTTGTTGTTGATTTTTTTTTTTTTTTGGGCATGTCCGCATAAAAGGAAAAGAAAAATTTGACTAATGACCTTATTTTATTAAGCATAATCCTAACCGATTAAATTATTTCTTAAAAACTTTTCGGTTGTTGATTACTTTCTCCTAGTTGAGCTGTTTTTGGGTATATTTTTTTTTCTTAATAATAATAATAAATTGAGATATGAGTAACAATTATTTCTCTTGTTTGGAAAAAACAAAAGGGTGTGGATACCAAAAAATGAATGTAGGACAAGAAAAAGAAAACAAAAAGGAGGGTAGGAAGTAGGAAGAGGAGGGGAGATATTAGATTTAATTTTAGGGATTTGAGCAAATTATGCAATATGCAGTAGGAGTAGAAATTGATGCAGACTGAGTGGATTGGGACATTTAATTAATTTTATTATTACTTGTGACATCGGGCGGTGCGAAGGAAGCATGAAAGTCATGTACCACAAAGGGGGAATGAATTTGGATTCAACAATTTGTCGCCATTCCAAGGTCATTGCCATAGGCCCATAGCTAGCTGGTGTGCTTCAAAAACATAATGCTACTTTTTTTTTGGCCTATTTATCTATAAAAATAAAAAATAAAAAACTCTACAAAACTCTTTAAATTTTTATACGTTTTGAAATTATTTCTACAAAGTTAAAAAAACTCTCAATTTAGTATATCAAAATTTTAATATTTTTGCAAAATCTCCTATCCATTAGGATTTTTCATTAAATATTGTCAAAATTTTCAAAATATCCTTCCTTTTTTTTGGGAATCTTTGCAGTTTTTTTATAATAAAAAACATGAATATTTTGAGAATTTTAACAGGATTTAAAGGAAATTAAATTCTAATGTATGGATGACATTGCAAAATATTAAAAGTTAGATACATTAAATTGAAAGTTTTTAAACTTTTGAGTGGTAATTGCAAAAGTGGTGAAATTTCATGGGGATTAAGTGAAGTAAAAAAAAAAAAAAAAACATTTCTCCACAAAAGTTATGATAATCATGAACCAAATTTAGTTGGCGAATTGTTTAATTCAATTAGGCATGTACTTCGTTTTTAGAAGGGAGTTATGTTGCCTTTTGTTTTATGAGCAAATGATGCACTAAACAAAAGAAATTAAGAGAAGCAAACAGAAAGAAAGGAAAGAGGCAAAGCTATCTAGGAAGTTGATGTCACTTGTAGACTGTAGTAATCACACCGGAGGCAAGAGAATAGATGAGAATGCTTTCATTTTGGTCTATACGCGACCTATTTAATTACGTTATGCACAAGCAAATTAGCATTACCGTAAACATTACGTAAGACTAAATTGGAATGAGATTCAAAAATAGGCGGATTTCACAAATGAAAGGCTCTAGTTGCCACTAGATAGGTAGTTCCCGGGACAACCATACAAAAAAAATTAAGAAACGGATGAAAATAATCCTCACGTTTTGAAACTGTTAAACCAAATGGACCTAACTATTGAAAATAATCTTAGAGGAATAACTAATGCCTCCCAATTTGCCACGACTATCTCTCTCAAAAAAAGAAAAAAAAGAAAGAAAGAATGTGGTCATGACTATTGACTTTTATCGAGACTATAGGTTTTAATTACTTGGAGTAAGTATCCTATGTACGTTATATTTGATTCAAGTTTAGATTGCTGAGAAATTGTGTTTATTTGGGCAGTATGAGGAGTTATCTTTTATGGCCAGTTTAAATAAATTTTGTTTAAGAAATTTGGCTACCTATGTCTTAGATCTATTCTATTCGGATTAGATTTACTCATATCCAATACTTGATTCGAAGAATTTTTATTTGTATTTATGATTTTGTAATCTCATAGCACGTAACTATGATTTTGCATAACTTTATGCTTTTGTGCAGTAAAAGCTTTTTGATCTGCTTTGTAAGAGCTTTATGCTCATGATCTTTAATCAATGAAATTCTCATATTTCCGTTTAAAAAAAGAGAAAAAAAAATGGAAGTAATTAATTACTCTAAAAGGCGCAGGTATATGTAGGACGTCTTTGGTTGAAGCTAATTATTTTGCACTTATATATGTGTTTGACAATACCTTCGACAAATGAAAGTAATCAAGCTGGACCATAAAAAAAGTACGAGTTGACTCGGAAAAAATAAAAATAAAAAGCATGAGTTCCTAAATTATTAATATACTTTTGATAATTTCAAGGCTAGTCAAATTATAAGATAGAAGTATCAAAGAAGTAGCTCAATCGATTGGGATTACGTTGAAGCGGAGGTTACTAGTTTGAATCTCCTTCCTCCTTTTGTGAGGACATGTCAAAAAATAAATTATAAGATAAAATTGTTATTGTAATTTGAAATGAAGATGAGACCAACAAATAAAAGAAAAAAAGAGAGAGAGAGAGAAAACAGTACGTAGTTGACAATCTTGTTTTTTTGCTTATAAAAGATTAAGATTACCATTGAGAAGGTTTTACCTTGTAACAATAACTCATGTTATTAACCGAATTAGAATACACTGGAGTGTATCTAATTAGTTATAGTAAATAGATATTTTTATCATTTGTAAAAGTAAAAAAATAAAAATAATTATTCTTTAACTAATTGGATATTTTCCAGTTCATTTGATCATGTTCCGTGATCAACCATTTGACCACTCTAAAATAAATATATTAAAATAAAAGGCAATTAATTAAATACGGTCCAATTGTGAAGTTTGCGAAGCATACCCGCATTGTTATTATAATCGGTGAGACGAAAGCAGGCGGATTTCTGATGACGCATTTGTGTTCATTGCATTCCCCAACAATTATGGATCTCAAATCTAACATATTTACAACGTGTAATGCTAGCTGATGTTGACCACAATTATGGATCTCAAATCTAACGTATTTAAAACTCATGTTTGTTTATTTATTATTATTATGAAAATGATCAATAAAAAGTTTACATTTTAGTGGTTAACATAATAAATATATTGTAAATTGCCATGTCAATTTGTAAAGGGATTTGTTAGGGATTCTCCTCATAATTTTTTTCTGTGTTCTCTCAGACTTACGTAAAATATGATTTAAGAAAAAATAAAATTGCAGTAAAAATTGTGGTAAGTATTATGTTGACTGCCAGATGACAGTCTATATTTTAATGGTTAACGTGATAAATGTCACAAAGATTGTTACATTAGTTTGTAGTAAGCTGAGAGCCTGAGATGGGTCAAATATGAAAAAATATCGATGCCTAACATTTCTTTTTCTAATAACACTTAACCTAAACATAAGTTATCGACTAGGAATGTACAGCGGATCAACGCGCCTTTGTTATTTGCTCGAGGAATATGGATAGGTTGAAGGTGGATAATATCGGCTTGCCTGGCTACCTATATATATATATATATATATATATGGCTGTCTCAAATATACTTTAAATATCTTCTTTACTTTTAAGTTATCTATAATCACATTTCCCCTTTCTCAAATCTTTTCATAATCGCTCTATGTCTCTCAATACTCTTTCTAAAGATATCAGACTGGGCTGAGAATCCGGATGAACGAAGGTCTACAACAGGCTATGTCATTTTCATTGGTTCGTGGTCTTTAAGTCTAACACATAAGTAGGGTACAAGTCCATGGCCTTTGCTACTGCCAAGTTGTATTGGCTTAGCATGATCAAGAGCTTCATTTACGGGTTAATATTATGGTGCGACAACATTGAAGCATTATCATTAACTTCTAATCCTGCTTATCATGCAAGAATAGAGCCCGAGCACATTAAAATAGATTATCAATTTGTTCGAGAGAAGGCGGTTCACTAAGGGGTCAACTACAGCTCGATTTCTAGTTCTGAGAGACAAGCTAAGGTTTTGTTCCCCACCCATTCGCTTGCGGGAGATGTTAACGCTCAATCTTAGTTAGCAAAAAATATGAGCATTTTAAATTCGGTTATTATTCTTCTTTAAGGTAATTAATAACTGACTTAGGCATCGAATAGCGCCATTCGATGCCCGCTAGCTCGTACAAGCTTTTGAAGTTTTCAACATCTTCCAACAATTAATGGCGCTCTTGAAGTTTTCACTGTGTCACGTTATAATCTCATCTTTTGACCAAAAAAGTGGTAGAATTGCTAGTTTTTCTCGCCTGAGCTCCTCACTTTTCATGCCAATCTGAAGTGTGTGGTCCCTCCGGCGAAAAAGTTCACCTGTAGTCCCTTTTCTTTCTTTTCTTTTGCTTCCTTCAAATGTGTACCTTGAAACGACAATGAGTCAATGACCTAATCCCATTTCCTTTTTTTTTTCCTTTTTTTTTTTCGTGCAAAATTTGAGGGCTTAAAGACCAAACAGAATTTCTTAGAAGAGTATATATATATATATATTCCTTAGCAATTTGGATTATGAGCCTACTTAATTAATTCTTAAACATGTGATTAGGGTTTGGGGAAGTTCACGTTTCAATGATTTCATGGAAACATGTTATTTAGTGCACGTTAAGCATGTTTCATCTTTCTAGGTCACTTCCAGAATTTACAGAGCTTTATTAATCATTCCTGCTTCATTGAATTACCATTCAAGCTAGCTCTGCCCAATCCATAGTGCAAGCTTTGTTAGTACTCTATCCCCTACAATTAGATTTAAAGTTTCCTCCGTGTCACCTATATTATATATTATATTATAATAATTTTTATTAAACTGAAATTTTTGGGTAATTAAATAAACAAATAGCTACTTAGATGAAATGTTGTCTCTTTTGATGTTTCATCAAAAGTTGTCTCTCTTGATAAATGGAAGCCAAGTTGATTATGGATAAGGGTTTTGGTATATCTATAAATGAGCTTGTGATTCTCCATCAGTTACAACTTAAACGTGAGAAAGAGATAGGCTAAAAACTCTATCAACACTCTCCATTTAGGTATATTGTAAGGGCTCTACAACTTCACAAACGTTCAAATTTAGTTCTTCAACAATATTTGCACTTAAGCAATAGTGGCTAGAAGTCAAGTGTTTTTCTTTTATATTTATATATATGTTAATCTTCTCCCAAACTTTTACAAGCTCAAGGCAAAGTTGAGCTAACCCATGTCGGGACTAGCGAATGTTTCCAACAAGCATTTTCGCGTTAGTCGACCCAAATTCAATTAAAGTTTGATTACTTAATGAGTATTATATTGTTTGGCAGTTGAAAAAACTATAGGAGATCTCTCCTAGCTTTTTTACAACACTTAAGCCAAATCCGTTCGATATATATACTTGGTATTAGCTACCCCATTAGTGTTTGACGTGCTTTGGTTTAGCTTATTTCCAAGTCTTTCTTTGAGCGTTAAGGATGCTCTAGCTTACAATTAATCTATAATGGTTCTAGTGAAAATCGACTATGAAAACAGCTTAGAAGTGCTCGAAGCTACTTGGTTTTGTAAGGGCATGTTTGAGTTTGCAATTTTAAAATATGCAATTTTCAAAATAGTGATTTGAAAATACATATTTTAAAAACGTAATTAAGTGGATAATAAATTATAATTTGACCTTTAAAATCACATTTTAGGCTCTAAAATAGTGTATTTTTTAAAAATGCATCTCTTTATGATATCAAAACACATTTTTTTTTTTACATTTTCAAATCGCAATTTTTTAAAAATGCACTTCCAAACAGTGGCAATTTGCTTAAACTTGTACTTTTCCTGATCTACAAAATTGCAGCGTCAAACGCCCTCTAACTACTCTAAGCTTTTAAGATAGTTGAACCAAGCTTAAAAGCATGTTTGGGATTATATTTGAGAAGTAAAGATTTTAAGTCAAAAAACGTTTTTTGGCAAAAACTTAAAAAATAAAGTTTATGCCAAAAATAAGTTTTGACCATTTTTTAATCCTTAAAAGCGCTTTCAATCATTTTTTACCAAACGAATACTTTTTTTTTTCAAACGAAATTTTTTAGTATTAAACGCACTTTTAAGCCTTTCAAACGCATACCAAAACATGCCTTAAGCCTACAAAACATATACAAAACATATAACTAATGAGCTTTAATTAGCCCAAACCCAACAATCAAATCCCATAAAAGGCAAGTCACAAGTTTCAAGTGGTCATATCGAACTGATACTCAATCACATTCAAGGCCATGAGTACAACAGCACAAAGAGGAAACTGGCAAAGAGTTGGGACCCGGGGGCCAAGAGCATGAACAACATCAAGCCCCACTTCACATGCTCTTTGTGATGTACGTACACAAATCAAAATAACTTTATTAACATCAACTCTAACACTCAGATTAATGCAATATTCAACCCAATATTACTCTGTTTTCTTCAATGCAAAACAACACAAATGTCTTTTTCTGTACTAACTATATGAAAGAAAATTGGCATAATTACTGTTTGTCTATTTGCATTTGTGGTTTTACGTTGAGCCAACCTGAATCATATGTCTTCTTCCCTGTATCGAACTCTGAAGCTTTTCCCTGGCATGCCTTAAAGCATCAAGAACTTCACTTACACTTTCATTCAATGGCTTCATTTCAGCAGCCTGTGAGCTCGCTGGAAAGTCCACGGGAACTAATGCCAACGAGTTATCAACATCATCCTCATGTTTACTCTCATTCTCTTGTAATGAATATTTTAAGCTTGAACAACTGAAACAAATTAACAAATTTGATTAGCTTAAATGGCTTAAACAGGGCTCTGCTGAAAATTTTGTATCTGTGCAGATTTGAATTGATTACCTGTGACTATCATCCTTTGGGTCTTCAGAGGTGGAACTCAATTTGTCGCTGAATGTTTCTTGGGAAAGATTGTTGAGGTTAGAAATAGACTGGGAATCTTTTTCGCTTGAAGGGCTTGGAAGAATTGGAGTGGGTTTAGAGGTTTCTGAGACATTGTTCTGCAGGTTTTGTGAGATTTCTGGGCTTGTGAATTGGGATTTGAGCTCATCTTCTTCTGGGTCCTTGGAATCTGAGGTACTAGTGCATGATCTGCAAGACATTTTACAGTTTTCAGACGAACTAGACTGCTCTGATTCCACCGATATGGTTGTAATGTTCAAGGATTCAAGCTTCTTCATCAAGATTTTAAGCTTCTTTTCAGCTTTGTTCCTCTGTTTGGTCTCTTCCTTAAGTTGGTTCTCAAGCTCCATCAACTGTACCTCCCAAGCACATTTGAGAGTAAATTAGAGGAAGAAAACACAATTTTTTTGTTGAAAAATGTGAATGTATATCTACAATAGATTAAACAGTAGAATAAGAACCTTAATTAGAATGAAAAAATTTACACAAAGAGCACACCTTATTGCCCAGAAGCTCTGCATTTTCTTTAGCAAGCCTTGAAGCTTGTCTCTCTGCAACCAATCTCCCTCTCAGGCACTCCACGGTTCTCAAACCACCATCTCCTTCCATGTTCGTGTCACTGAGAGAAAACCCATTTCAGAAAGTGAAAAATGTCTTGTGTTTGAGAGAGAGAAAGAGAGAAGAAGAAGAACCCACCTGCATTTTCCATCTTCCATGCTAACAGATATCATTTTCTTGTCACTTCGACCAATAGCTGAAGCTATTTTTTTTTTTTTATCTTAAATCTTTTCAGTACACTAGGATCACTAGCGGCCTCTCCTCAGGTGCCCTGTTTGATGTTTCAGGTCAGATTAATCATGTAATATTTGAATATGAAAAAAAAAAATAAATCAGGGAACTGAAAGAAATCTCTAGTTTTTTCCCATTATTTTAGGTGGAGAATCTATGCTCGTGAAAATCCAAAAATACTGCCATCCTGTCAGAAACTCACACTTATATTCACCGCCAAAGGCAGCACTGTTACTGATGCGCTGGCAACTGTAATTTATGTTCTTAAAACTGTCCATTTATGATGCGTTAATGGCTCTCAAGCAAATTCTTGCCCAAGCTGAGAGTTGTTGTTATGGTTATGGGCATCGAATCGATATCCACTTTCTCATCCATTAATTAGATCTACCACATGATCGCTAATGAAGAAAATTGCACTCGCATCGCATGCCTTAGATTTTAATAATATAATTGATCACCTATTTTTCGCATTCACTTCAAGTCCCTAATTAAGGCCTCTTTAATTTATTTATTTTCCCTCTTTGACTTGAAGTACCGTATAATTAGATGCCCGGATAGTTTGGTATAAAGGGTTATCTCTTATGAGCGGTTTAAATAAATTTTGTCAGGCAATTTAGTTATCCATATTTTAGATCTAATATGCTCAAAGCAGATCTACTTTTTATCTGTATTTACACATAGGTTAACGAAAGATTGAAATCATAAATAACATTTGATTGTAAGAATTTTTGTTTGTATCTATGACTTTGTTACCTCATATCTTGTGATTACGATTTTGCATAACTTTATGTTTTGTGCTATAAGAACTTTTTACTCTGCTATGTAAGAGTTTTATATTCATGATCTTTAATCAAATTTCTGTTAAAAAAAAAATTAGATGCCCATAATTATATAAACCCTGCATACCGCAGTTTAGAATATATTCTGAAATTTGATTTCATTGTAATCGGATTTTATTGTCATATATATGAATGACTGAGAGTCCACAAATTGAACAATCTTAATCTTTGTGTTTTTTTCATNAAAAACTAACTGTTCAACTGCAAAATGAGTCATGCACGCCTAATATATATATATAGAGAGAGAGAGGTATGTTTGGGATTAAAAAAAAAAAAAAAGTATGTTTAAAATTGCGATTTCACAAAAATAATTTGTATTATTAAAAGATATAGTAAAACGTAAGAAAAATGATCAATTTAGTGTATTTAGGAGGGTAATATTGTCCTTATTTTTTATGAGCAAATTTTTTGGACAAATTTACCCTCCTAAATGCACTAAATGGATACTCAAATTGATATGATCTGTTTCCCAAACGTAAGGCATTTGACATTACGATTTTTCACTTAATTTAAAATAATTAAAAAAAAAATCTATAATTTCTATAAGCAGATTATGAGATACTTATTTAAAAAGGCACAAATTTAAACCAAAATTACGATTTTTCATAACAAATATTTAATTAAAAAAAAAATTTAACATGTTTTATCAAACGCGTCTACAATTTTAAAAAGTAACAATTTTAAAAACATAAATTTTAAAATCGCACTTATTAAAATTAAAATCCCTAACTACCCTTAGAGAAGGTAACATCGTAAAATCAGACACTTCTGGTAAGAAATTACGTGTTCAAGCTGTCACAGCTAGACATGAGACACGCACAGATATATCCTTAAGGACCATTTTGAGTTCTCTTTCTTTATCTATCTTTTTTTTCTCTCTTTTGTTTTTTTTTCTTGAGCTAAGGACAATTTCAGTTTAACATTAATACAAGTACAGACTCAGGGATCGAGATCTCATTAATTAAATACCATAGATATTGCTAAAAAACTTTAATAATTTTTAAAAGATAGCCAACTACGGGTGGCTAAATCACCCAAAATGATGATTAGGGGTGGCCGAATTACCTGTACCTCCCTAACTGATCGGTGTGGGGGTGGCCTAGCCACTCCCTTTCTTGTATGGGATTTTAATTCCAAGCTCAATAGGGTAAAGAGGCGAAACTTGGTGTATGGATGGAGCCGGGGCTACTACCCGCCCCCAAATTTTAAATTTTTTCCTAATTTTGTTTTTCTTCTCATGTTTACCTTCTAAAATTAATTTTTTACTCTACAAGTATTCTTTTCAATTTTGTCCCCAAACCTAAATTTTTAGTTCTTGCCTTGATACTTTGATATAATTAGAGAGAATATGATCGTTTTCAGTTTAAATAAACTGGATAATATCTAATTAGTTATTTTTTATAGGTATTTTTATTTTTTATCTTTTTTAACAAATAAAAATATCTTTGAAAATTCTTTAATTTAAAATTTTAATTTATATAGGAAGTGAGAGAAAGCCCCGGGTAAAATCATAAATTTAAAATTTGAAAGAAGTCAATGAAGTCACCAAAACAAATAAAATAAAATAGAGATGTCGTTTTGTGGCTATGGCTTTCACAGTTTCACGTGATGTTCCAGAGTTGTCATCGTTCTCCTTCACATCTATTTTAATTCCTTTTATGAAATCTTCTGACTTTGTACAACGGACAAAATACCAAAACAGTGTGCACGCAAACATTCAATTTTAAACCATTATTCAAATTAATGGATGTCTTTCTTGCATGATGTGATCTCAATTTCTCAAATTTGTGGTGAAACTGTCTTCGAGAGGTAGTTCAATTGGTCGGAATTAAGTCTAATAAAATAAAAATTACTAATTTGAATTATAAGGGACAAAAATTAATTACATAATTTTTGACACATGCATCAACTCACACTTCAAGTACATATTATATAAATATATATATATTTGAATAATGAAAAAATATATTTTTGGCACGTTCGCACAAAGAAATATTCTATATAAATGCACGCCAAAAAAATAACATTATTATTGAAAAAAACAACTGCTTAAGCACCTGATAATAACTTAAAGTATAATTAATTGAAGTTTAGAGGATTGCTGGGGAATGTAAAAATTTTATTTTCTGTAATTTTGAAGTGTATTAAAAAGCTATATGGCATGCTGGGTAGACTTTCATTTCATGTAGGCCATGGTGCAATAATCATCTGTAATTACCAATCAATATTTTGCTGGGAAATTGGAAATCATTGAAGTTAATCTTTCATGGAGAATAGTGGGTACATTATCATGAGTTGTATTGCACTCAAAGAAATGGCTTGGCACTCCCTTTATTTTAATTTTGCACTACTAATATACATCTACCTACCTACCTCTCTCCCATAGTAAATATTGTATGCAGGAGCTTAAAGCACACGCATTATCATTTCACTGGACCACTTCTCTCTGTGTGTGTATTTTTTTTCTGTAACTATTAACTGTGTGGACCACTTTATCTTTATCTATAGGAGCCCTTTAGAGTGTGGGAAAGATTATAATAGATTTTGTGAACCATTTCATTTTCTTTCTGGAGTTGTGTGTGTTTTTATTTATTGGGCTTGGACTGGTTTTGATAAAACTACACAATTCTAGTTATCAAGTGTGGGGTGAGATAGATAGGAACACAGGCCTTTTTTTCTTTTATTTTCTCCCTTCAGTCCACCTACATGAGCATGGGCTCGTTGGCTTGCTCCTATCCACTAGTGGTGCTCACGTGGATGGTTAAAAGTAGGGCTGGCAAAACGGGTCATCCAGCACGACCTGTTTACGACCCAATTGACCAGCGACCCGTTTAGCATAGACCCAAACACAACCCGTTTTGATAAACGGGTCTAACGGGTAGACCCGTGAATTTTCACGAGTCATCCGACACAAACCCGTGAACTCGTTTAAGCTAAACGGGTCTAACGGGTCCACACAAACCCGGCACGACCCGTCTGACTACTAACCAGGAAGTGAGAAACCGGAAACGGGTCTAACGGTGCCACTATTCAACAATCAAAATCATATCAGGCTTCCTTTCATTTGCAAGTACTAAAATTCCAATTACTATAAATGCAATGCAAATTAATCACTCAAAAGCCCCAAAATTCACGCCCTTAGATTGAACACAATCAAACCAAAAAAAAAAAAACCCCACAAGATTACTCCAAAAACCACCCATACCCACTTCTTACAAATTAATCAACCAAAAGCCCCAAAATTTTCAAGATTCAAGCCCTTAGATTGAACACAATCAAACCAAAAAAAAAAAACCCCCCACAAGATTACTCCAAAAACCCATACCCACTCCCTACATACCGAAGAATCCCCACTCGGCGGAGACTCGGAGGCTGTGGTTCACAACCTGAAAGAATCCCCACTCGCGGCAAGTGTGTGAGATGAGTCCCAACGTCTCCTCGCACAGACTCTGGTCATTGGCTCGACGGCTCATCGCTAAAAAGTTTCTGAGTGTCTCCTCGCACAGAGAGAGGGGGAGAGCTGAGAATGGCAGCAAGCTGAGAGCTGAGAGAGAGAGCGGCAGCTGGCGAGCGGGAGAGAGAGTGATGACTGAAGGACCGGTGAGGGCTGTGAGGCGGTGAAGGGGCGGCAGCCGGCAGCTCTTGAGAGTTGAGAAGGAGAACTGGAGAAGACTTAAAAAAAGAGGTTTTCAACTTTTCATCAAATTTTATTTCTTATTCCTATCTGTCTGATACTCTAATTAGGTGAAAAAAAAAAAAAAAAAAAAAAAACATAAACATAAACGGGTCTGGCGGGTCACCCGCGACACGACCCGTTTAAGTAAGATAAACGGGTCGTAAACGGGTCGACCCGTCTATGTCCCAAACCCGTTAAGCATAAACTCAAACCCCGTTAATTTCGTATCGTGTTCATGTCGGGTTCACAGGTCGTGTCAAAATTGTCGGTCCTAGTTGAAAGTCACTCTGCATTTGCTATTTGTTCGTCTACATGGGTTACGGGGCGGGCGGGCGGGTGGGTGAATACCATATCCGCTATTCGCACATATGCAAGTGAATTAACAGAATATAGGCAGGTAAAGCCGTATTGTTTTGTCTCCATATAAATAAATAAATAAAAAATATATATAAAAGAAATGTTACTAAAATACTAGATTGTATTTTGTAGTTTGTAGTTTTTTTTTTTTTTTTTTTTTTTAATTTACTTGTATTGTCTAAAGTTTATAAATAGATGGATTCTCTTTTCATATTAGAATTCAACTTATAAATTCTTGTATTGTCCAATTTTTACAATTCAATGTGAATTTTTATATTACAGTTAACAAGTGTATTTTAGTTTAAAATTTGGATTACGTTTGAGAAATAGAGTTTTCAAGTTAAAAAGAGTTTTTGAGCAAAAGTTTCATTTTTAAGCTTTTGCTAAAAGTGTTTTTTGGCTATTCTTTAAACTTTTTGGATCCTTAAAAGTGCTTTTAATTTTTTTTACCAAACAAATACTTTTTACTTCAAAAGGACTTTTTAAGCGTTAAAAACACTTTTAAACTTCTCAAACGCAATTCCAAATAGGCCATTTCCATCTAAAAAAGCTCAAAAAGTTTTTTTTTAAAAATGCCCATATGAATTAAGTCCATAGTTAGTAAAAAAAAAAAAATTCAAGCATTGGACTTTAGGCTACGTTCAATATTGGTCTCATGGGCATTGGTCTCATTGCTCTAATTACGTATCCCTTGCAGGGTTTTCCAATGCATGTTTACTTACGACTATACAACTTGGAAAACCTTTTTTTTTCTTCTACTAATGGTAATGGGATCATCGGCTTGACAATTGGGCCTTGGTATGTGTGACGATTTGTATTGTGAAAAATATATGGAATATGCCAATATGGTGTATATATATGTATATTGGACCTTTTGGATTGAATGTGAAACATTGAGTGTGAACAATTTGAAAGGAAAAAGTTCTCGAGAGGTAGCTTAATTGGATATGGACCACGCTTAATAAAGTGAAGGTCACTAATTTGAATCCCCAACTTTCTTCTCTTACGTGGACATGCCCTATTACATTCATATAAAATATGCCCTATTACATTCATCTGAAATATGCAATCATATATAAATGGATGGGACAATGCACTTATGCGGAAAAAGTATAATAAACATTCAAGGAATGTGTACAATTAAAGTGATATAGGTCAACAAAAATACAGGTTACCCATGTCTTACATTTTATAGCTTAATTACACTTACATTTTAAATGGAATTGAGTTAATGGTGAATGGTCTCTAAGAGGTAACTCATTCGGTTGGGACCACGCCTAATGAAGCAGATGTCACTAAATCGAATCCATCTTCCCCCTCTTATGCGGATATGTCAAAAAAAAAAAAAAGAGTTAATGGTGAATTTCAGCTTATCATATTACATTGGATGGTATTAGGCTTTAAAGCACTATGGTTTATGAAATTTATTCTTGCTGGACTGTCATATTCAAGAATCAAGATACTCTATGCACAGAGTGAAATATTGCCCATCCCTGCTTAATTTTTGTGATAATTGGCTCATCAAAGCTAATTTCGTTATAAACATGCTAGAGATCTTGTCAATATATCTCCATAAGGAACGGATGTGATTTAAATATCAAAATAATTTTAAGGGGAAAATCTATTTTACCTCCCTAAAGTTTCAGGGGTTTTTCAATTTGAACCACAAAGTTTAAAAATTGGCAATGTAACCCCCTAATGTTTCAAAAAATTTCAATTCAGACTTTTTGTTACTAATTTTCGTCTAATTGGACAGAAATTAAAAAAAAAAAAAAAAAAAAAAAACCTGAGGGTAATTACGTAATTTCATAGATTTTCATCCAATTTTACAGAAATTAGTAACAAAATGTCTATATTGAAAATTTTTGAAACATTAAGGGGATACATTGCCAATTTTTAAACTTTGGGGTTCAAATTAAAAAACCCCTAAAACTTCAAAAGGGGTAAAGTGAATTTTTTCCTAATTTTAAATATCTTGTGTTTTGTGTTGTTTGTGTAAGTTTTAGTTTTGGAAGATATCAATTAGCCTTATTTTAAAATCATATATATTTATTTCGTTAGAAATAAAGAGAAAAGAAAGACTAATCCTTTTAATGGGCAGAAATTTGCTACAAACTGGATTGTAGCTATTTCATACAAATTCATCTAATAAACTGACATGTGTCTCTTAGCATGTGTTTCTCACATATTTTTTTAATAACTATGGGACACAACAAAGAAAAAAAAAGGAAGGATTTATTTTCATACAAAAGAAGGGTAATTAATTACTTTACAATAAAATAATTTGTCATTCTCTACAAATGGGCAGAAACGAAATCCCCTTTTGATTAGATGAATCTTATTTCTCTGTAAAGAATTAATTACTTTAAAACTTTAGATTCTAAATTTATTAGACCTTTCATTTTTCGTTTTTCCTTGTCTTAAAAATTAATATCCAAAACACTATAAATACTGAGTAAGGAGTTGAACTATTATTTACAAGCAAATAAAATTCTCAAGTCTTCAATCAAATCACAAACTCTCTAACCTCAATAATCATAAGACGATGGAGAAGACTTCTTTCAAGATGACTTTTTTTATTCGTTTTCTTTGTTTCAACTTGTTAGTCTTTATGTCTAATAACCCTAACTTTTATTTATTTATTTATTTTTATTTTTGGGATTTACATGATCATACTGACTAATGAAATACTAATGACAGGTGTATTATTCTCAATGCTACCAAGTGCTGAGGCAGATGTAATACATTGACACCAGGATGTTACATGCATTCTGCTTATGGATAAGTGTCCGTACATTAGGGTTTGTAGCCCAAAAGGTATCTGTGTCTGCATAGGAAGAGAAGAAGTTACTCTAAAGGTTAATGAAACTACTCACATATAAATCAAGAATACTAGGGATGTTGCAGGCGTTATCCTTGCATATCTTCCTAATAAATAAAAAGTAAATTGTTGAGAAAGTGTTTTATATTCCAAACTGATTTATTTTTTTAATATGCCAATTTATAATTTTTGGTCCAATTCGTTTATTATCGTCTTTCTTTTGTACACAACAAAATAACTTTTGGAGTCCAAGGAAAAAAAGAAAAAAAGAAAAAAAACATTGTCAAACCACAAAATGATGTTGGGAAAAATCTTGCTAGGAATATGCCTATTAATGACCACAAAAATCTATAACAATCATTAGCGATCACAAAAATTGTTGTCAATAACTTAATAATACTTGATGCTGTCGTGGAAAATTGGCATGTTGAGCTGGGCATTGTTGTATAGCAAATACCAATATTATTAGCGATTTCATTGTTTATCAATGTTAAGAGATTAATATTATTATAGCGAATGCAGGCCGTGTCGTCATTGATAATATTAATATTATTAATATTTTTTTTTTGTCGATCATAATTAGATTTTTTTTTTTTCAATTTCTGTTTTACTTTTAATTTTTTTACATCAATTTGTGGCATTTTTTTAACACCATAAGAAATTCCAAGTCCCACTCAAGACATTGTAAATCAATTCTAAAACATAGTCTCTTAACGAGTGATCTCGATTAAGGGGCACCCATCTTGAAATTTGTATTTAATTATAAGTTTGATCAATCACATGTATTTATTTTCACAAATAAAAACATATAAATAAACATACAAGTAAAAATGGATATGGCGGAATGTAAATCCCCAAGGCTATACTCCTTGGAGGCCAATGCCCATGGCAATAAGGAGAATTTTTCCAAGCACCACAAGGGTTAGGGACCAAATCCTATATATCCAGCCGTTGTATCAAAAGAAGCCTAGATTCCAACTAGTTGAGTGTTCCCTATAATGAACATAGTGTAATTGGTCGAGACAAAGGTCAAACAAAAAATGCCCTCGCCAAAAATAAGTTCTTGCTCAACCAAAATGTTCTCTTTTTTTTTTTTTTTTAACGTCAATATTGGACTGGTCAAAAAGAGAAATGACACATTCAGAACTTGAACCAACTCTAAGCCGGATAGGTTGAAGTACATGTCAAATATGGGGTGCTCAAAGGAGAACCGAGGAAGAATATTTACCCTTTTTGCAACGTAAGCGTTTGCGAAAAATCTCATAAACGTAAGCAATTTTCTATATCAGTGGAGTAATGTTGAAGTGGTTCAATCATCACCAAGTGTGTGGCTCAATGAATCTTGTGATGGCATATACCCCAGCCAACCCTAACGTCGTCCCTGCCCACACTTGAAATTATTTCCCCTTGTAATAAGTGTGACATGGGTTGGTGGATCAATATTGTTGTCTCAAAAACTGGTATATTTGTATTTTTTTTTTTTCCTTCTAATTGTGGATACTTGTTTGACCGCTTGAAATAATTTCTCCTTGTGAACCCACATGACCAATATTGTTGTCTCATTTTAAGTAATGCTATAGGTCTTCCAAGAGTCATCTTGTAGTCATCCCAAATGTAATGTAGCTTAAAATAACCAATAGATCAATGTTCAATAAATCACATCTCAAATTCAACAGTAATTTTAAAAGTAACATTACATTTGGGAGGACCCAATGTAACGACCCAAGGAAAAGCGCTAGTCACATCTACACTATCACCCCAAAAGGACTAGTCAATTTGGAGATTCCCTATAATTCATTATAAAGCCCAGTTTCACCTAATAACTAAGCAATGTGGGACTAAGCACCCATGATGTTGGCTTCTTCTCATCTTCCCAATATGGGTACGGGGTGTTACAAACTCCCCCTCTTAAATTCCTAACGTCCTCGTCAGGGCTACGTCATGTAGTGCTCCAATACCACATGACCTGGCATTACTAGGTGGCTCTGATACCACTTATAACGACCCAGGGAAAAGTGCTAGCCACATCTACGCTATCACCCCAAAAGGACTAGTCAATTTGGAGCTTCCCTAGAATTCATTATAAAGTCCAGTTTCACCTAGTAACTAGACAATGCGAGACTAAGCACCCATGATTATCTTTATAAACTATCCACTCTATGTGGGTTTCTTCTCATCTTCCCAATATGGGATCGGGGTGTTACACCCAATGATGACAATAGGAGGACTTATAACATTACTCTTGTATTTGTTTTTCTTCTAATTGTGGAAACCTAGTTGACCACTTGAAATACTTTCTCCTTGTAATAACTGTAAATTTGTATATAACCCACATGAGTATACAAATTTAATGATTAATACATTAAATTTGTAAAAAGACTAAAATATGGTTGTGAAACATGCCTTTAGGGAAAAAAAAACATAAAACTCATTATGATTAAAAAAATGAATTTTATTATTATTATTTACGTGTTTAGCCTGAGAAGTTTCAAAATTCAAAAGTAATATTATTCGTACAAAAAATGCATTTTAAAATAGGTTGGCCAAGAGTGGCTGAACCACCCCCATGGCCAGCCAGGGGTGATTTGGCCACCCCTATTTTTTTTTCAAGTTGGGGGTAGTTCGGCCACCCCTGGTTGGCCATTGACGGTGGCTCAAGCCACCCCTAACCAAAATGGGGGTGGCCGGCCAGCTACCTCATTCTTTATTATTATTATTTTTTTAAACCTTAAAAAATATTTTATTATTGTGAGGACACGTGTCTCATTTGTGGCCCTTATATTTCTTTAAATAAATCATAATCATGAACTAGATACTCTCCGGTTCATTTTGAACGGGAGAGGATCTGTTCCCCATATTAACATCATAAGAAACTTAATATTTATTTTAATGTGCATTTTCCTCTGAATTGTTGTAAGAAACTTTTTTTTTTTAAGTTTGGGAAAATTACACTTTACCCTCCGAAGTTTGGAACGATTTTCAATTCAACCTCCAATGTTTCAATTTTTGCAATACACCCCCTCCCGAACTTTCAAATTTTTGCAATTCGACCATTTTGACCTTTTTTTTTTCTTCAAAATGCCCCCATCCCATGTTAAAAAAATAATAAAAAAAATGGGAAAATGCATTTTTAACCCATGAAATTTCAGTGCTTTTTCAATGTTAACCCCAAAGTTTAAAAATTTACAATCCACCCCCATGAAGTTTCAAAATTTGGCAATTTTAACATTTCCGTTAGTTTTTCCGTCAAATTGGATAGAAAACTATGAAATGACAAAAATGCCCTTAGTCTTATTTTTCTAGGGTTCCGTCCATTTTAACGGAAAAAACTAACCGAATGTTAAAATTGCCAAATTTTGAAACTTCATGGGGGTGGATTGCAAATTTTTAAACTTTGGGGTTAACATTGAAAAAGCACTGAAACTTCATGGGTTAAAAATGTATTTTCCCAAAAAAAAAAATTAAGTGGTGGCCAGTCTGAGGTGGCCGAAGCCACCCCCAGGCCCAATTGGGGTGGCCGGCCACCCCTTAATTCTTAAATAAAATTTTTTAAACTTGGGATGGAGGCATTTTAGGAAGAAAAAAAAAAATCAAAATGGTCAAATTGCAAAACTTTGGAAGTTTGGGGGGGGGGGGGGGGTGCATTACAAAAATTGAAACATTAGAGGTCAAATTGAAAATCGCCCCAAACTTTGTGGGGGTAAAGTGTAATTTTCCCTTTAAGTTTAGTGTAATAATCAACATGGGGAACCGGAAGTAGATACCATGCCCTTGGCCTAGTGTGGTTGTCCATTTCCATAAATTTATGCTTCCTTAATGAACAACTTAGTAGATACCATGCTAAATCCTTAGGAAAAAAAAAGAATTAAAGTAGATACTGTGCCTAATTTGTTGCTTAGGAAAATCAATAGCTTAAGAAGTAGATACCATACCCTTAGGTTGACAAACATTGAACATCTAGATATAATTGGAATATTGGCATATTGCCAATCTCATTTGAGTATGGTTAGCGGTGGATTTCAAAACCCTAATCCTTTTTTAATTTAGTTAATCTTTTATTTTATTTCTTTATTTTAATTCAATAGGTTACAATTGTTTTAAATCCATTAATTAAATAGGAAATTACCCTCTAAGCATAATTTACCAATCCTCGTAGGAATGATCTCGTATTTACTTGCTATACTATTGTTTTGATCTTGTACACTTGCGAGTAAAACATACCAAGTATTCACCTATTAATGTAGGTGGGTATTTGGCACAACAGGGGACAGGTATGTAAGGCTACCTTTAATTTCCTAAACATTGGGGGTTTTTTTTTTAAAAAAAAAATGCTCCTATAAATTCTATTTATATTGCTCTCTCATCAAAAGTAAAGTCTCTCCTTCTAAAGTTTGTGTAACGTCTTGTATAAGATAATTGCAAAAGTGTTAGCTACAAGTGCAAAAAATGTGATAGTTAAAATGACTAAAGTGTATTTTCCCTAAAGTTTTATATTTTTAATTACTTAAATCATTTGGAAAAGTGATTTATTATGTATACTTATTTAGTTTAGCGTAGACTCGGGCATGTTAAAATTCCCTGTGGAATAGCTATAGGAGTGCAGGAAAATATATGTGGATGTAGGCACCATATGGGTTTTTGAGGCTAAGCCTTTTAAACCAGTAAGGAGACAAAAAGCATTTTCGGCCATAGTTTACAATCTTTTCTCAATATATATTTTTACAATGTCTTTAAAAAAAAAATTTGAGATTCAAATATTATTGATCAGAAATGACAATTATCAGCTGTTACAACGGCATGAATGCAGTATAGGAACTCCTCTCTCCACAAATTAACAGCATTACAATTTAGACCCATCTTGGCAAGCTCATGTGCTACCATGTTACCTTCCCGTTTTATATGACACACCTGCTATTCCAAGAAAAAAGACAATAGTGCTTTAGTCTCATTAACCACTGATCAGTGTCAAAGTGTGTATATTTGACCCATTTAACTTATATTTGTTAAGCCTTTAGCTTTGTTAATATCTAATTATTTTTAGTGTTTTTAGTGTTTTGAGTTGTACAGGTCTTTACAACAAAAGTTGGCCACAAAAGAGCAAAAATACACTAAGGGAAGAAATGGATCCTTGCCAAGTGCGTTCGATCGCACTTGGTGCGTTCGAACGCACTGACGGTCGAACGCAGGGGGCACGGTCGAACGTAGTCCCAGTCATCCCGCATCTCGCGCGGGTGCCCTAGGAGTCCATCGCTTCCAAGCTGCGTCGTTACGGTTTTCTGCGGTCGAACGCACATTGTGCGATCGAACGCACAACTCATCATTACGTTCGAACGCACTGCATGCGTTCGAACGCACTCGTGCGACCTGTTAGCCTATAAATAGGACCCTAGGTCCATTTGGTCGAACACTCAGTTTTTGGGGCGATTTTTAGAGAGCATTTTGCTTCTGTTGGCC
>CM017327.1:15491925-15521926 GCA_006937295.1 Carpinus fangiana | reverse complement strand
GCGACCTGTTAGCCTATAAATAGGACCCTAGGTCCATTTGGTCGAACACTCAGTTTTTGGGGCGATTTTTAGAGAGCATTTTGCTTCTGTTGGCCATGCTCTGCCCCTTTTATTTGTAAGCTTTTACTTTAAAGTTAATTTTAATGCATTCTTTTAATTTAATTATGCTTTCTTGTTCAATGGGTAGCTAAAATCTTCAACTAAGGTTGAAGATGAAGCCTCACCCTTAGTTTATATTTCTTGCTTTTACATTTTATGCTTTATTTTCCGTCATTTAATTTCCGTACTCGTCATTTAATTTCTGTGACAAATAATTGAATGGTTGTGCGTTTTGATACATTGATAGTCATCCTGTGATGTGTTCCAAGCCGGGTGCACAACGGGTTATTGGTTTTGATTTAATATCCACTGTGATCCAAGGATACAGTGGATGATTTTATCCATAATCAATACTCTTTGTAGCTCCTTAACAGTAAACACATTATTCGGTTTGACTTGTGTCAATAACCACAATAAAGTGTGTTGAAGGGTTTAAAGTGTTTAAAAAAAGGGAAAATGAGTGTTTAATGTATTAAGCTAATTTTTATTGGGTGAGGTTCATCTTTAACCTTAGTTATTTTTATCCGTACATTTGCATTTTTTTTAGAATAAATTTAATTTCTGCACGTTCCATGTTCGACATCATTTCTCACTTTGGGACTAGGTTAAGATATATTCAATTTAAGAGTCGTATTGGTTTTTAATTGCAAAACTCCGTTCTCTGTGGTTTGATCTCGGTACTTGTGCAACGCTATACGACCTAACGGTTCGTTCTATTGCGAGTACCCAAATTTGGTACGATCAACCACCACCCCATAGCTATACCAACATGGCTCCCCTCTCTTCAGCGCATTCACCACTTCCAGTGCATCACCTTCAAGGACAAACATGGAGAGCCCCAACATATGACAAAGCTCCACCGTTTTCCAAGCCCCAACAACTTCAGCAACAAAGGGGTTTGTAATATTGGCCTTGGACCCACACATGGCTGCAATCACCCTTCCTTCAGAGTCTCTAGCAACAATGCCATAACCCATCTTTTTACTATTGCCATCCAATGCAGCATCCCAATTAAGTTTTATTGTTCCTTCTTCAGGTGGCTGCCAAACTGCACTCCCCTAGGCAGGTTGTCTAATTAATCCCACTCTTCTCCCCTGTTTCGCCTTATTATAGTTCTCCATCTATGACGTTGCCATATCCAAGATAGTTGCCGGTGCTTGGAACTCCCTTCCAAAGACAATCTTGTTTCTTCGTAACCATAGAAGTCTAGCCACGATCACTAGCCTCCGTAGCTCATCTTCCTCCAGCTTCTCCAACAAGGTAACAAAGTGAACCTCCATCGCTACACATTTTTGAGTCCTGGCACAACAAGCAGCCCAAACATCTCTGGCAGCTTCACATGTCCAAAGAACATGCTCCACTGTTTCCTCATACATATGACAAATTGGGCACAGAGCATACAGGGTGATACCCTTCCAAAACAAATTAAGTTTAGTTGGGAGAATATTACTACAAGCCTTCCACAAAAAAACTTTAACCACTATTGGCACCTGAACCTTCCAGATTGCTCTTCATAGTTTCCTGTTTTGGTCATCACTCGAGCAGCTACCTTTATTTCCTTCTTTTTTGTCCATTGCCAAGTGATAAGCACTTCTCACGAAGAAATCCCCATTTTTTGTCCCTACCCAGAGCAACTTATCTTGTTGCCGTTGTGGGCACACTAGGATATTGCAAATAATATTAGCCTCCTCTCTACTGAAAATGTCTTGAACCAGTGAGAGTCAGAATCAATCAGTGAGCATACTCTAGCATTCGGCACTAGAACACGGTTTGGTGTTTGGACTGCAAACAACAATGGGGTTGGGATCCAACGATCACCCCAAATCCTTATTGACTGACCATCACCTATTCTCCAGGTAAGTCCTTCGGTAAGGAGAGCCTTGCCATTCCAGATGCTACGCTAGGCGTAGGAAGGGTTCCACCCCAATTGTGCGTCTAGAAAAGTGCTATTGGGATAGTATTTCTACTGAAGAACCTTAGCCACCAGCAAGTCAAGATGCTGCAAAAGCCTCCACCCCTGCTTGGCCAAGAGAGCCAGGTTAAAATTCTCCAAATCCCTATATCTAAGCCCACCTTTATCCTTTGTCAAACCCAATCTTTCCCAGCTCATCCATGCCATCTTTGAGTCATTTTACTTATGACCCCACCAAAACCGAGCCATCATAGAATTTATGACCTTGCACACTGCTTTTAGTAATTGAAATACGCTCATAGTGTATGTGGGAATTGCTTGGATTAGCACCTTTAATAATACTTCTTTCCTTGCTTGAGATAGAAATCTTTCTTTCTAGCCATACGTCCGTCCCCATATAATTCCTTTTAATTCAGAGAAAGCCTCCACTTTAGATCTTCCAATTAATGCAGGCAACCCTAAATACTTTTCAAAAGAGTTTGTCACTTGAACACCCGCAATAGAGAGAATATGTTCTTTAGTATCATCATGGGTATTTTTGCTGAAAAATAGAGATGTTTTTTCTTGATTGAGTTTCTGTCTCGACGCCTGTTCATATATGTCCAAGATCTTTTGGATATTAACCCACTCAAAGACATTCACCTTCAAAAAAGTAGACTATCATCAGCAAAGAACAGGTGGTTTAGTTTTAAACCTCCCCGAACAATGGGTAACCCCGTTATTCTACCCTCTCTCTCCGCCTTTTGAAGTAGGGAGCTTAGTCCTTCCGCACACATAATAAAAAAATAGGGCAACAATGGGTCACCTTGTCGGATCCCCCAAGTAGGGATGATTGTTCCATAAGGTTGCCCATTAATTAGGATCGAGTAAGAAACTGTACGGACACATGTCATTACCAGTTGGATCCACCAATTGGCAAACCCTATCCTCTTCATCACCGCTTCTAAGAAGTCCCATTCTACCTTGTCATAAGCCTTGCTCATGTCTGGCTTTAGTACCATGTACCCCGTTCGACCTTTCATTCTCCCACTCATGGTATGCAGCACTTCAAAAGCCGCCAAAATATTATTTGTAATATGTCTACCAGAGATAAATGTGCTCTGGTTGGAGGATATGATATAGGGTAAAACTCTCTTCAACCTATTGGCTAACACCTTGGCCTTGAGCTTATAGATCACATTACAAAGACTAATTGGACGGTAATAAGTTATTTTACAAGGGTTTTTCTTCTTCCGTATAAGAGCTATATAAGTGGTATTAATAAAGGAATAAAAAATATCATTATTTAAAAAATCCAAAACCGAATTACATACCTCCATCTTGACAGTGTCCCATGATCTTTGATAGAAGCATGTAGCAAAACCATCCGGGTCAGGTGATTTTAAAGGATGCATTTGCCCAAGGGCTGTTGAAATCTCCTCCTCAGTGAATCTTTTGAGCAAATCAATATTCATGGCATCAGTTACACACGTACTCAGGCCAGCCAAACATCTGTCTGCCCCATGGGTATTCCCTGCTGAAAATAAAGTTTGATAAAAACCAATGAACACCTTACTAATATCTTCTATCTTCTTACATTCCCTGCCCTCCTCGTCTTGTATCTTCCAGATTTGATTAACTCGCCTCTGATGATCAGCCCAAGCATAGAAAAAGGGGGTGTTGCGGTCCCCATTAAGGTACCCGTTTTGCTTGGATTGTTGTTTCCACTTTGTATCCTTCCTCTCTAGAATAACATCAATCTCATCTTGAATTTTTAGTATTTCATCCCAGTTATCAGCCCCCTCTTCCTATTGCAGTTTCTCCAATCTCTTGGTTCTTTTCTTAAGTTCCTTCTCATCATTGCCAAATTTTCTATAACTCCAGCCTTGGAGTTTAGTTTGGCATCATTTTAATTTCTGCTACACTGGGTCCTCTCCGGGACCTATATTTTCCATGTCTGTCCAGGCTTCACACACCACTTCTAAATATTCATCGTCATGCATCCAGCTAGCTTCAATCTTGAACTTTTTCTTCACAAACTGTTGGTTCAGGTCCCCCTCTCCAAACTGCACACATAGCGGCAGATGGTCAGACTTGCATCCCGCCAAAACCTGCACCTCCCTCGCAGTATGAAGTCTGCACCACGCCGCATTTGCAATAGCCCGGTTGAGTCGCTCTTTGATGAAGTGACCATCATGACGTCGGTTAGTCCAGGTGAATTTCGACCCTCTATACCCCAAGTCACTCAACTCGCACTCTTCAAGAGCTAATTGAAATTGCATCATTTTGTTCTTACTTCTGATGGCTCCTCCCCACTTTTTAGATTGGTCTATGATCTCATTGAAATCCCCAATGCATAACCAAGCTTTTGGTTCATACGGTTCCGGATGGTGAAGAAGGGTCCAACTGTCCAAGACTCATGTTGTTTTTTCCAATTCGGGTTTCAATAAAATCCTATCAATCTCCTCGGTCTGCTGCTATGCATAGGCCGAACTACTGCATTTATATGCATGTGGGTGTAATTTTGAATTTCAACCACACTGCGCTCTTTCCACAATAAAGCCAACCCCCCACTACGTCCAACTGCATCAACAACAAACAAACCTTCAAACTCCAATCTCACATGTAAAGCTTCCATCTTATCTTTTCTATATTTTGTTTCCATTAGAAATAAAATATCGGGTCTCTTTTCCTTCACCAACCGGCAAAGGTCTCGAATAGCTCGGAGGTTCCCAAGCCCCCGTCAATTCCAACTTAAGAGATTCATTGTTCTTGGTGGGACTGGACCCCAGCCACCACCATTATCTTATCTTCATCAATCATGCACTGTTTCTCAGTCTCTACCTCCATTTGTTCACCCAACTCAGCCTTCTTGATCTTCTTTTTCCCGAGAGCCCGGGTCCCAATGTTTGCAGACTTGCAGTCACCGTTTCGCTAACATTTTTTCTTGCCTCCCTCTTCCACTTTCTAAGATTTCCACTATGCCCTTCTCTAGCACCAGCTCCCTTGCTAACACTCCTACCTCTCGCCTTTTTAATGGCTGCATGTATAGGCAATGTGCTCTCTGCAATTTCAGCACAAGGTGGGCTAACAACATAATCTATACCCATGGTCCTAGTTCCCCTACTCAGGAGGCCCATGAACTTATCAGCATCAATATCTTGCACATCCACTACCCGCAAGCTTAGATCTCCCACCTCCAAGCCTTTCTCGGAGAATTTATTCATGTTGGGCCCATTTATCACATGACCTGTTATAACGTCTTGCCCAATACTTAAGTCTAGTCCACCCATTACGCCTTCATTTACTTCCTCTCCCCCACCCTTATTGATTGACTCTAAGATAGTGAGACCACTGCTTTTATGATTCATATCCTCCCTATCACAATTATTGGCTCTCCCAAGAAATGTGCTTGGGATCAAATTAAGGAAAGAATTTCCTTCCCTTCCTCTGCCATCAATTTAGCTCCCTAGTTAGGGTTTCCCGAGAACACAGGACTTTCCATACCATGCAAACCCTCCTGGTTCTGATTGCCGCTGTACCCCGCCCCATTGAGCCATTAGTTCTTTCTTCTTCCCCCTCTCTGCTCGAAGCCACGGACCCCATTGCTTTTCCTCACTCTCAGAGTTCACCCTTTGATTTTGCCGATTTAGGCAACCCATTATGTCATGCACAATCCGTCCACACTTGAAACAAAACATAGAAAACTTCTCATACTGAAAACTAACCTTGTGGGGCTTCCCTTCTAAAATCAGTGCCATTCCTCTATCCAGCGGTTGGGTGATATCAATGGTCACTCGAATTCGAAGGCTTCTTCCCCACCCCACTCCTTCCCCTACTACGTCCATGTCTTCCAACTCTCCCAATGACTGCCCAATTTTTGTACCCACCCTTTTGGTCATGCACAGCAGCGGCATATCATGAACTTGAATCCAGAAGGGTGAGTATCTGAATTCCATTTGTGACTACGGTCTCCCTGCCAACACTCGCCTTTTGTCAACCTCATCCCCAAACTCAAACAACCAAAGTTTCTTTTGAACCTCTTTGAAAACCACCCGGCTTGTCATACGCCATAGCCGAGATAGTACCGACTTAAACGCTTCCTTATTGATCCCCTTCTCCGTACAAATCCTCCCAACCAAGCATCGAACCCATTGAACTTTGGCATCCTCTACATCACTTCCAACAATCGAAAGTCTTGTTTTCTCCTTCTCAGTCAGTGATATCCTGCTACATAGTTTCTCTAGTTCCCCCTCCATCATCTCACACTCTCCTCCACCTCTATAGAACAGTCGGAGACTATAGCCAGTGCTCTTTCGTTATCTCCTTGGGAAGCTGTATAGAGAAAAACCCTAGAGAGAAACCTTAGAGAGAAAACCCAGAGAGTGGACTCAGAGCAAGTTGGTTTATTTTTACAATGTCTTTGGACATTGTAAAAAATAAAGAAATAAAGAAATATTTATTTATTTTTATACAAAATGAGAATAGAAAATAGAAAAATAAAAAACTAAACTAATAATTAATCGAAAAGAAATATAATAGGATAGTAAATTAATTGATAAACCTGAGGAATCCTCTTAATACACCAAAGTCTTGTTGGGACATTGTTGCTCAGTCTAATTAATATAAATTCTAATTAGAATGACTGTCCACTTTCACCTGACCCCCCATAACCGTAAGGAATGCAGCATAGTACATCAAATAATGTTATTAGGTTAATAAGATGACCAGGCCAGTTAGACCACTAGGCGAGTGAGACACTCTTGCCTAAGGCCCCCAGATTAATAATGCCCAAAAAAAATTGCCCAAAAAATTTTTATAATAATTTTTTTTTTTATTTAAGGCCCCTTTTTTTAAAAATAAAAATTTAAGGCCTCTAATCATGATAATTGATAAGTAAGTAATTTAAAAAAAGGTCTCAATTTAATAAGCCCCAATATAATAAGCCCACGGTAAAATAAGACCAATTAACCAAAAAAAGCAAATATCCTTATACTTAAAATGGTGTATGGGGTTTTTTTTTTTTTTTTTGGTGGATTTTGTATGGGTTTTTTGACAATTTTTTTGGTGGATTTTGTTTGAAACAGGTGTATTAATGAGGTAAGGATTCATAAAAATAATAATAATAAAAAAAAAGTTGTAATGTTTATTTCTGTATTTGATTTTTCGTGTGGGTTTTGTATGGGTTTTTGACATTTGGTGGATTTTGTTTGAAACAAAAGTGTATCAAAGAATCAAGTTAGGAAGTTACTGCCATGGTGTGTGTGTATATATATATATTGTTTTTGATAATTTTGTATGGGTTCTTGATAATTTTTTTGGTGGGTTTTCTTTTGGTTAGTTTGTTTTTGTGTGCTTCAGTTTTGGAACATGTGTATATATATATTGTTTTTGATAATTTTGTATGGGTTCTTGATAATTTTTTTGGTGGGTTTTCTTTTGGTTAGTTTGCTTTTGTGTGCTTCAGTTTTGGAACATGTGTTTAGCAGAGATTTGGTGCGATTCTAGGATTGATTCATCAAAAAAAAACAAAAAAATGATTTTTTTTATTGTTGTGTTTATTTTTGTAAGGATTAATAAAAATGAGAACTCTAAAGATGATAACTCTAAATATAATAATAATATTAAAATAAATATTATTTAATTAATATTTAAATATTAAAAAAATATGGATAATTACCTTTTGCCCCCATAAACTACAGCGCCTTGGCACTTTCCCCCATGAACTACCAACTATGACACTTGACCCTATCAAACTACCATCTTACGACGCTTTCTCCATTCCGTCAGTCAAATGTGTTAAATCTAATGGTCAACCATTTTAAATTTTTTTTTCCTTTCATTTTTGCCCTCACTTCAGATCAATAAAATGACACTTAAACCCTCCAAAACCCTAATCCAAAAATCTTAAGTGAGGGCAAAAATAAAAAGAAAAAAAATTTTAAATAGCACATGCAAGTCACATGACCGTTGATCGTTAGTGTTAACTCCTTTGACTGACGGAAGGGGGAAAGTGTCATAAGATAGTAGTTTGATGGGGTCAAGTGTCATAGTTGATAGTTCATGGAGGAAAGTGCCAAGGCACTATAGTTCATGGGGGCAAAAGGTAATTACCCCAAAAAAATAAGGCATCATTTAAGAGTTCACCTAAGGCCCTAAAAAATATTGAGCCGGTCCTGAAGATGACAAACTATAATGCTACATCAAGGATCTTGATGGTGTCCCCGGTGTTTGAATTCAATCTCTAATAACGAGTTCCTATAATATTGGTCAATAATAAATGGTACTGGTCTGCCCGTAAGGATGGGCAATCTAACAAGTAATAACACAATTCAAAGAGTTTACGTTGTTAATTGTCGGTCTGTCACCTTCATTCTTCTTATTTAGACTCCTCCGGCCACTCCTCCACCTTCATCACCGCCGACACTGCTGGTTGTTGGGTTTTCTGTTGCTTTTCTGCTTGTTGCTTTTATTTCTCTTTTTTTCCTTTGTTTCCATGTATTTCTTGTTGTTTTGTTTGGGTATTGTGGGTTTTAGTCTCCCTTTGTATTTAGGGTTTAATTTTGTTGTGGAGACTAGTGGTTCTGAAAATAGTACTCCCTTCTCATTGGCTCCAAATTCGGATCTTACTAGTGTCCTTCTTATATTGACTTCCTTCGGGTGGTAGATGTTGTTCTATGCTGGGGGTGCAGGTGGGTTTGGAACTCATGGGGTTCTTACACATGTAATTAGGGTTTGTCTTGAGGTTTATAACTCTTCATGTACTCATTTTGCTTTTAAAACTGCTTTATGCGGTCCTTGGAGATGATTGGGCTAATTATTTGGCCTATTTCCTAATTTGTTTCGGTTATATGCATTGTTATTTTTTGTGTTTGAGTCTATTGTAGGGAAACCCACCATTTTTTTAGTATTTTGATCACTTGTAACCTTTTTTCCCAATTTGATTAAAAAAAAAAAAATTCCAAAAATTTTGATAGAAAGAAGGTGATAATGGTCATTTGCTTCTCGCCCCCGACTCATTAATCTTCTGACTCAAGAAGGAAGCAACGGGAAATGCACATTGGTTATATGCTTAGCTCCGGCCAAGCATTTGAATTTATAAGCGATGATTATTGAACATCTTCGCTTACTATGGGTGAAAAGGTAGTTAATAAAATTTATTAACCACCTCCGCTAACCACTAGGTGGTTAACTGCCCAAAAAACATCCAGCATCTGCTAACCACTTTTTTGAGCTTTTTAGGCCGGTTTTGAGAATTGGGCTTTTTTGGGCTCACTTTGAACAACTTTTTTTTCCCCCTTTTTTGGCCTTTTTAGGGCCATTTTAGCATCAAAATTTGCTATATACCACAAATTGGGCGGGCCAAATTGCTATAAAAGGAGCCAAATTGTATTTATGGGCTCATTAAACTATATTTTTTGTACAGTAAATATCAGGAATAAATCATTTTTGACTATTTACAACTCAGTTAAGGGTTCGATTAAGGACCGATATTCAACAAGAAAACCTCCAAAGAGGCATAAGGAGAGGTAGCTGATCCAAATCTATATGTGGGTTGAAGTATTTTGGAACCTTTTCCACACTGAATAACTCGAAGACGCAGTCTAGTTCTCATCTGCACGAATTTCACAAAATAAATAATATACTCAGAACCTCAATAATTTGGTGAAGAGTAATAATGTTACTTTTCACACTCGTTTATAATGAGATAAATGATAAGAAAAGACTCATAAATGTTTACAAAACTCAAGATTTTATAAATTGAGATTTTACAGGTTTGAAATGGCTTAGAGGGATTTTGTGAAAGATAAAGTAATTGCTTGACCCAGAAAACAGAATGTGGAAGATGACATTGATCAAGTATGTTCAATAAAAATCATACCAATCAAAAAAAAAAAATCATTTCCAAAAGATAACTCACTGCAAATGGCATGGTATGTTCTGAAAACTAAATTTTAAAGTAGAAAACAAATGGATGCAAAAGCAAATTAGTAAAGATCAGAAAAATCTAGGAAGTTGAACAATATATATATATATAACAAAAAATCATATTACAAATATGGAACCTTACGAAACAGGAAGTGAACACATGGCTTATCTCAAGAATACAATCGGGAATGCCCCTAAGCCAATATTCAGGGTGCCATTGAGATGGGTCAAGTCCCAAACCCTCAAATACAACATAGCACAAAAAATCCCAAAATCAAACAGAGCAAACAGATATTGAAGAAATCCCAAAATCGAAATCAGAGCAAACAGAAATAAGGGATAAATTTATTTCAACCAAACAGAGCAAACAAGAATTGAAGAAATCCCAAAAAAAAAAAACAAAACAAAACAAAACCCTAAGTTTTGAAATGTTGAAATAAATTCCAATCAGTGAGAAAACGTTCTTACCTCGTTTAATCGGTGAAAATGATCTCAAATCTTCAACAGAAATGGTCGAAATCATTGTTCAAATCATCCTGAAAATAAAATACTTGAAAACAAGAGAAAACAAGAGAGACATAGATAAGAGACAAAGACGCCCTGAGATAGAGACAGAGACAAAGACGAGGTGAGAATGACTATACCTCATTTGTTCCCTCCAGAAGTCATCCTAGTCCAAGGAAGAAGGCAGATTCATTAAGAAACTCGTGGCCTCGTGAGAGAGAGAGGCAAGGGGCAAGAGAGGCAGGTGTGAGGTTTAGGGTTAGGGCTGAAAGAGAGGTATATATATATATATTATGTCGGGAAACCTCTCCAAGGCAGGACTCTTCGAACCCACCCCTACAGAGTAAACCCTGGTCCTGTGTACCGCACCTTTGGAAGTTTTCCTATATAGAACTGGTTAAATCGCTAGCTTTTCACCAAGGAGTGTGGCCCATGTGGTGGAGGCCTTGGTCTTGGGGTTTGCTCTCTTCAAGGTCCAAGGTTCAATACCTCATGGGTGCAAATAATTCATATATATATATATATAAAGCAATTAGCAATTATAGCAATTAGTAGGCAGTTAATAAAAACCGTCTTTTTACCCTTATTCCTTACCATTAAACTAGTCTCCTAATATGTCAATAGTCAAACTTTAATGATTTCTTCATAAGTATAATCAATATAATATTCAGGCTAAAATGTAATAGCATTTTACGAAGAGATCATTATTAACCAGTTTGCATATCTACTTTAATGATTTCTTCATAAGGGATTATAAAATATTTGCAGAGTAGAGATCTCAATTGTTAATTAGATATGTCAATCTAATTATCAATTGACTTATGGTCCAGGCCAGTTGGTAGAAAACTTAGGACAAACATAATTAACATCATGGAATATAATCACATATTATTCAAATATCCTTATTATAGTAGATATGACCAAGTATATTTTTTTAGAAGAATACTTGGTCATATCCTAGCTGTTATAAATGTATTTATAATGGCTAGGATATGACCAAGTAATTGCTATTTCTTGGCCACCCATAATAAAGGGCTCGATCTTGGGGATTAGGGCTGTAAATGAACCAAGTTGTTTGTAAATAGCTAGAGCCATACTTGTATAAACATGGCTCAAGTTCGGTCAAGCTTGAACATAAATTTAGGTTCGTTTTGTATAAACTCGACTAGACTCGTATAAATTCATACAACTTCATTTATTATTTTTAACTTTGTAATGAGAACATCCGCACCTCAAATAAGCCAAGGACAGCAATCATGATATTATTAGACAATATTGATGTTAATATTACTACAAACAGCTAATAATATCTCCTTGGCTTATTTGCTTTGTGATTTCGGAGATATCACACTTTCAAATGAAATTGGGTCTTTTCAACTTGTAATTTCAATTTAATTACAAGTTGAAAAGACTAGGTTGTTATTTTGGAATATCCTAGTTTCTATAGCCGTTTCTTTATGCTACCTTTGCCTGCTATGTCTAAATTCCTAGACTTTGTAATAGACCGATAAAGTAGCATGACCTTTCTAGTTGCTGATGTTTCATCCCCCGATATGAATTTTCTTTTCTCATAGACTTGATATTGTTTGTCTCTGTAGAATATAGTAAGGAATAATATATGAGGGCAGGAGGGAGACTTGTAATTAATAGGAATTAAAAATGAATAGGTGACTGAATATGCTTTTTATGAGGAGTTTGGTTTATGTATTTTGGTATGTAAATTGAACAAAGTCATTTGTCTTACCACCATCATAATATGACATTTAAGGATGCAAACTTTGTTTTGGCATCCACTGCTGCCTCATGCTGGAGCATGATTGAATTGTTTTAATGTTCATTGTTCACTATTTGTTTTAATGATAGAGTTGACATAAAAATATGAAAAGCCACAAAATAATAAACATGGCAATCATCTCTCGAGTGACTTATCCGTACTGGCATGGTTATTTTTTAATAATAACAAATATTAATCAGATTGGGATAAGTAAGTCAATATTGATCTATTAGTCTGCATCAAATATTGATCTATTAGTCTGCATCATATAATCCAAGATAATCAGAGTCATCCAACTAAATGCAGGATCAATTAAACCGAAATCAGATCCTGGTACTCACTGGCTTGAACTGAGTCCCTAAGCACAAAGTAAAAGTTCAATCAAAACAAATCTATTACCATACAAAATCCATGTAAGGAGGCAAACCAAAAGGACAAATGATACACATGCATAACTGTATACATGTATGGAAAAAAATTTCTGGAATTAAGCCCAGCAATATTGACAATTTAGTTATCTCGTTTAATAAACACATATATAGTCCATACCACTTCGAAATTTGTAAGGCAGGGAAGTCAATTTAATTCATTTTCTACTAAAACAAACACAAAAAGTTGATGCATATAAAAAAAAATGGCAGAAATAGTCTTCACCTAATAAAAAGAGTAACTTACAGCTATTGTTGCAGAATATTTCTTCACTCCATGAATTGCTCTCACCCAACCTGATCCACATAAAAGCATTTGAACCGTTTCGGTTGATAATGATGCATCTTATATATCTCTTCAGTTCTTCCATTTGATACATCCCTGGAAGCTTTATAATCCTCCATTTGTTTCAATCCAGCTACTGCCTGGGATCTTTTTCAACCCAATTCTCTTCATCCTTTCCCTGATCTTATCAGCTTCTTCCCATCTCCCAGCTTGGGAATACAAATTTGCCATAATAATGTAATTCCCAGTGTTTTCAGGCTCAATCTCAAACAAACGATCACTGATGAATCTACCTAGTTCAACATCACCAGAAACAGTAGCCCCATTGAGCAATGCACCCCAAACTTTAGCACCCGGTTCAATTGGCATTTTAAAGACAAATTCTGCAGCTTCTGATAGTCTCCCAGCTCGGCAAAGAACACCTACCATGCAAGCATAGTGCTCAACTGATGGCTGAATGCCATACGTCGTAAACATGGCATCAAATATCTTCCAAGCTTCTTCTACCACTCCAGAATGAGCACAAGCTGACAATACGGCTGTAAATGTTACCGGGTCTGGCCTAATCCCATTATTTAGCATCTCGTTAAAAAGACTAAGAGTAATATTAGCATCTCCATGGGCTGCATATGCTGAGATTATTGCTGTCCAACTTATCAAGCTCCTACCTTTTGATTGATCAAAAACCCGTTGTGCCCCGTGAAGAAACCCTGATTTTGCATAAGTATCTATAATGGCAGTTGCAACATAAATATTGCAATCATACTTATTTCTGACAGCATAAGCATGTATTTCTTTCCCCCCTTTTAGGTTTGATAAGTACGAAATTGTAGGGAGAATACTCGAAAGTGTTACAGTATTTAACTTAAAACCACATGCCTGCATTTCTCGAACTAAATCTACAACTCCTTCATGCCGGTTGTTTTGAACCAAACCTGAAATTACAGCATTCCATGTACTTAATCCAGGGTTTTTCATTTCTCGGAAAAGATCCATTGCTTTGTCAACAAAACCATGGACCATGTAACCTGAAATTATCGATCCATAGGTGACTTCATCCCTCTCACCCATCTCTTCAAATAATTCTCGTGCATAGTCCAAGCTACCACACTTTGCATACAACCCAATAATGGCATTACAAACCGAAACATCAATCTCAATTTGGCAGTCGTTTACTAATTGATGAACTTCCATCCCAAGAATAAGGTCTGTCGATTGCCCACATGCCTGCAAGACACTGACAATTGTCATCCCATTGGGCCGCAAACCCGCTGAACCTAACATCTCTCTATACAATTCCTTACACTCCTGATAAAATCCAGCCTGAGAATACCCTGCTATCATTGAATTCCATGACACGATATCTCTGTCAGGCATCCTATCGAACACAGTCCTCGCCAAGCCAATCTCATCGCATCTCGAGTAATACGTAATCAAAGCATTGACAACAAAAATATCCGAGTCCAACCCACGTCGAAGAACAAAACAATGAACCTCCTTGGCCAACCTTGAATCAAAAGACAACGACGACAATGCCTTTAAAGCACACGAAATCGTATAACAATCCGGTTTCACATCCTTACAACTAGAGGAAACTAGAGACAAAAAAAGTTTCAGCGTGTCAAAGTGCATATTCTGATGGGAGTACCCAATGAGCAAAGCATTCCAAGAGAATGTGTTTTTGCAGGGAATTTGATCAAACATGTGGTGGGCTTCATGAAGGTGATTTGATCTGGAGTAAAAAGTGATGAGCTTTGATCCAAGGAAGTTGTTGGGTATAACAGAGAAGAGGACGAGGCGGGCATGGAGCTGCTTGGCCTGGCGGATGAGGCTGCGGTTGGTGCAGTGCTGGATGAGGCAGCCATAAACTCCATAGTCGAGGCCATTGGCTGCCAAGAGGCTTTGTAGGGATCGTTGGACGTAGCCGTTGGAGGTGGTTGGTATTTGAATGTTCAATGCCTTTGTGATCCTCATTCCTTACATTGTTGGTCTGTCTAACTCCTATGGCATTTAACCACCAATGTTATATATACCAAAATCAAAATCAACAACCATAAATCCCAATTAAGTTTAAGCCTTTATATATCCCAATAACAACCACCATTTACATACCAAAATCAAAATCAAGTTACTAGCTTAAAATCATGCTACATGATTTTGTCATTCAGTGGTAGTCAAAATCAAGTTACTAACTTAAAAAGTATGAGGAACATGTTAACTTCAGATTTGCTTCATTAACAGAATAAGAATTAGTCAGAGTAGTTGGGCTTCTTCATGAACCCCCCCATTTACACTAGCATATAAATGGGGGTGGTCAAACCACCCTCACTACATCTTAGCCTTGTCAGCAGATCTGCATTTGAGCCAGACAGCAATCATATTGCTTACATGTACAAGAATTCCTAACATGTAAATAATGCATCTGGCTATGATTCCATGCACTACTAGGTAATAAATGCACAAGTAATTAATGTTGTAACGACTGGCCAAATAAGTTTGTCTGTTTTATAGTTTTGGGTGACCATTTCCTGGACTCACTGTTCTGGTACTGGTAGCTCCCAGTTGCCGGTGCCCGGAAAGAGCTTGACCGGCTGGGGCTGGGGTTAATGCACTTTCATTAGTAAATGAGCATTCAAAGGCAGCGTTGCAGGGCATTGATAAGGATTTCTCAAACGGCTCAAGGCATGTTATATTCTATGATATGGGTTCAAGCAGTACTTATGCTGCGCTCATGCATTACTTGGCATATAGTACAAAAGAGTATGGGAAGACTGTGTCAGTCAACCAATTCCAGGTGAACTTAACTACAACATAAACTTTGGTAGTAATAGGATGGAAATGTGTTGCAATTGTTAAGTCTGAAACTGGAATACTTGGCTAGTTAACTAATAAGTTCATTCCAGAAAATGGTGCGGACTATACCGAGAAAATATTTTGGCATCTAGACACGACCATTTTGTCGACGTGNCTCATCACCACCCCCCCCCCCCCCCCCCCAATGGAAAAGTGCGTTGAAAATTTGCTAGTAACAATCAATTGTTATACAATAATAACAATGAGATTAATTCCAGAAAAAATTTAACCTGGTGGAGCAAGATTTCAACAGATCTGATAAAAGCTCATCTCATCGTCAAGTTGTTGATCAACTTTATAAATTTTCTTCATTAGAGAAATTGATTTCTAGTCAAGTCTGTGACATACTCAAATGTTTTTTTTCGCTTCGTTTGGTTGACAAGAAAATTAAAATCTCTATTTTTCTTCATTTTCGTTCATTCACAATTTTAACACTCTCTCTCTCAACTTTTGCCTTCTTTTTTTTCCTATATGTTCTTCTACTTGTTGTGGTTTGTATGTATTTAGGGGAGCTGTTAAGTTGGAACTTCGTTGTCACCAAAGAATTGATGGAATCACCGTGGATTCATTGGAAACGAAGCTCAACACCTCTGCAAAGGTTCCTGCACCTTTTATCAAAGCAAGACCACGGTATCGCATTTTCACATATGCTATATATTCAATGCACTTAAATAGGTAGTTTGAATTTTTTGATTACAACATATATTTTGATTGTTTTTACTAATCTGAGATTTTTTCATCTTCCAACTCTGTTTAGAGATTTCTCAAATGAAAAAAGTGCTAACAAAAGTCGTAGGCCTTTCGTAATGCACATGTCCGATGATGAGATGGAGGACTCTAAAAGCGAGGTTGAGGAGGATCGAAGTTTGGTGGCTGCGAAACGGTTCAATTGTGATAAACTTTATTTGAGGTGCCAAATTGTCTTCCGTTTCCCACAGGCAACTATATTTGACAATGTAAAATGTTCTTTACATGACACTTGTCTAGCAATCTTGTTTAATTACCCATGCCCACTTGATGGGTGAAGCGGGATCAGTAGAAGGTGTTTTGTGTGAGCTAACCCATGAACATGAACTTGATGTTAAGGTATGTTGCTATTTAGATTCTAATGTTGTTTGTTATGTTTTCAGCTTGATAGAGCTTTAAAATATTTACACAATCTTTATAGATATGTGACTTGAAAATTAGGATCCTTTCATCTACACATCCACAGAGTTGTTTTTAGAATCTACTATTACCGCTGCTTCTGCTTCTAGTACTTACTATTACCGCTGCTTCTAGTACTTACTATTACCAAATATTTATGAAGGTAGGGTATCTGGATTTTTCCTTTAATTTTTATTTTTTCATATATAATTCTATGTTAAACCTGGATGTAGAATGATTTGTGTTTATCTTTTGTTCTTTACTTTTCTTTTTGAATTTTGAGTTATTATAGTTTTGATTTTGTCTGGTTGTCTCATTAATCATTTTTTCTCGGTGCATAAAAATACTGTTTGGATTGACTAACAGGAGGAAATTAGAAACAAAATTTCTGCATTAGAGACAGATTTGATGGGTCAAAGTGAAAAGTCTAGTTCTGCACTCACTCAAGTTGAGAGACATAGAGAAGCAAGATGGGAAATGGATAGAAAACTTGACACTCACTACAAACACAAGATGTAAGACCATTTGCTATTTCTTTATACGGCATTCATTATTCTGAAGACGTGGTTGTTATTTTGGAATATCCTAGTTTCTATGGCCGTTTCTTTCTGAGAGATATAGTGATCTTAATATTAAAGATGCTAATAAACACATATATAGTCCATACCACTTCGAATTTTTTTAAGGCAGGGAAGCCAATTTCAATCATTTTCTACACCAAAAAAAAAAAAACACACACACACACACACACAAAGTTAATGCATATAAAAACAAACGGCAAAATAAATGGCAGAAATAGTCTTCACCTAATAAAAAGAGTAACTTACAGCTATTGTTGCAGAATTTTTCTTCACTCCATGAATTGCACTCACCCAATTTGATCCACATAAAAGCATTTGAACCGTTTCGGTTGATAATGATCCTCTATAAGAATCAATAAGTCTACCACCAGCACTAAAAGAAGATGTTGCCATTTAACCACCAATGTTATATATACCAAAATCAAAATCAACAACCACCATAAATCCCAATTAAGTTTAAACCTTTATATATCCCAATACATCCCAATAACAACCACCATTTACATACCAAAATCAAAATAAAGTTACTAACTTACCTTGCTTGGCTTCCTGCGAGAAAACAAGACACAGAGCCAAAGACAATGTGAGTTCACGAGTCACAACTAGACCTTAAACAAAGAAGAGACACGGTGAGATAGAGACAAAAAATTGCTAAGGAAAGCACATAAAGCAGAATCTCAAGCACCAAAAGCTAAAACCCTTTGATAAAGGACTAAATAAGTTTCACAGTTCACACAAGAACAAGGTGACTGGTGAGTTACCATATAAGCATACAAGCACATATATGTGATACACTGAGAAGTAGGTGCACATAACAAGCCTAAAGATTCAAAAAATTAAAATTTATTGCTTTTTCGATAATGGGTCATGAGAGACAACAAGGCGGATACGACAGTGTGGTTCGGAGAAATTCATCCATGATCGGATTTCGGTTATAATCACATTTCATATTTGGAGGTTGCTTCCCTTCTCAAATCACCCAAAACAAAGCATATCTGTTAATTTACTTCCCATGCTTTCTCCCTGCAGTTCAAAAATCACACTTTAGCCAGAAATACTCCACTGCACGCGCACACGAAACAAAAAGGAACAAGAAAAGAAATAGAGGGTATACCTCTTTGAAACCATGATTTTCGCACTATCCCACGGATTTGACGCTCTAAAAGTTCATAACAGTTCTAGAAATAGAGGGTTTCTCTAAAAGTTCATAACAGTTATCAACATAAGAGATTAACAAGAAAAAAGAGAGGGCGGGATCAAACTCCAAATTTTTGCAAACAAAATCAGTGAAAAGCAAACAAACACACAGGCGCACGCACATCCGCCCATTATGCAACATAAAAATATGCAATCTTACGGTTCATAGCAGGAAGAATTTACAGGATAATAGTTTAGAAATTTCACCATCACGTTCAACTCTAATGAACCAAAAGTTCTGACCATTATACAGAGTATCAACTTTACTTAAGGAAATTACCCTAACCCCCTGTTTGGTTTCTTGGAAGAAAATAGTACAAAATTATCAATAAACATATATATCAAGAGAAAAATAAAATAAAAAGAACTCGGTATAGCTAAGGCAGCTGTGAAATTCAAACCATTCTTTCTCAATAACCAAACAGAACAAGAAACTCACTGTTCCTGTGCGTGAGAGTCTGAGAGACAGAGAGAGGCTGAGAGCTTTGAGTTGAGAGGGGGACAGTGTCACGCGTGGATTGATGAGAGGCTGAGGCTGACAGTGTCACGGTTCTGGACCGAGAGACGGTGAGGCGAGGACGGCCAGAACCGAGAGACCGTGAGGCGAGAACGGCGGCGTGAGAGAGACGAGAGACGGCTGGAGACGAGAGAAGGCGGGAGACGAGAGACTGAATGAGAGAGAGATGCAGGCTGCGTGAGCTTGAGAGGCTGTGGTTTATATGGAAGTACAAAACGACGTAGTTTTTCCTTCAATTAATTTTTTTTTTTTTTTAAAAAAAATTGTTTGAGTGTAATACGACGTGGTGTGGTTTTGTCTTAAAAAATTATTCAAAAAATGGTCAAAAATTGTTCAAAAAATATATTAATACTTCAATTATGGTTATAAGTAACACCAATGACGATGGGGGATCAGGGGTGGGCCATGGTCCCCCCAAAATAAGGAAAAAAAAAATTATAAGTAAAAAAATTTAAAAAAATGTAAATTTTAGTTTTAATTTTAGTCATTTGGCTTCACTCCCAAAAAAAATTTCGGCCATATTTTTAGATTTTATAACCATATCCAATAAAAAAATTTGGCCCTATTTTTTTTTTTTTTTTTGGGTTATACCCATTAATTTTTTATTTTTATTTTTACTTTCAAATGTCCACTTTTTTTGCCCTTACTAATGCTCACTTCTTTTTCTTTTTTTTTTTGTCCTTAGGTAGTCTTTAGTTCATAAAAAACAACAAAAAAATATTTTTTTTTAATAAAAAAATTCTAAAGAACATAATTTTTTTTTTTTTTGCTGGCCCCCTCCCATAAAATTTTCTGGCTCCGTCTCTGAGTAACACATTGTTGAATCAAATGTCAATTATTTAATTTGACGAGTAAAATCCACGTAACCCCTCAAACTACCACGCAATTCACAATGTACCCTTTCAAACTTTTAATTTTAACAATGTTCTTCTTAAACTATTTAAACATTGTCAATGTCCCCCAAGACAAAAAGATAAAAATGTTCTTATATATTTCTCAATAAAACAAAAATACCCTATAAATTTGAAAAATAAAATAAAATATTTTGTAAAACGGAATTTTAATTATAGAAATAATTTTTTTAAAAAAATGTTTAAAAACGATTTTTTTAAACGAAAATTTTAATTTTTTTTGAGATGGAAATTTTTATTTAAGAAAACGATTTTTTATTAAACAAAATTTTTTATTTTATTTAAATGAATATTTTACTTAAATAATATAAAAATAAAAACGAAAATTTGCAATTTTTATGAAAAAACTTATTAAAAGGAATTTTTTTAATTCGATTTTTTTTCAATTTTAGGTTTTTTCTAGAAGTTCTCTACTATTTTTATTTTTATTTTACTAATGATAGTTTCGTCATCGGGGGATATTGACAATATTTTGATAGTTTGGAAAAAGATTATCACAATTAAAAATTTGAGAAAGACATTAACAATTAAGTATGTTGTTCTAGGACCTTAACCTTAAAATCAAATATCTATATTTGCATCATAGAATTATCTTTCTATTTTAATAACCCGTTATCTTTTTTTATGTGGCGGAGTTGTTGTGACTGTGGAGAATATCATAGAAGATCTCTTTAAACAATAAAGCCACTCGATTTCTTTTTTCTTTTCTTTTTTTTTTAAAAAACACCTTTAATAGAACTTATAATACATAAAATATAATTGAATTCTCATAAATAATAATCATGTAAAAGAAATCAACGCAAATCGACTGCCAAGTTGTGCTGTACATAGGAAAGGACTAGAATGAATTGTACGTGTTACAATTCCATTCCTCATGTAAGAGAAATCAATGCAAATCGACTGCCAAGTTGTGCTGTACATAGAAAAGGACTAGAATGAATTGTACGCGTTACAATTCCATTCCTTAACAATTTCAATGTCCTCCACCGCTACAAATGCACCATATATACCGCTAGCATTAACCACACGTGTCTTGTCAATAAACAAGCGATTCTCTACGATCTATCCATCTCCATCATCAATTGTGGGCCCATCTCTACCGTCTATCGCTATCACCAATCCGATTATGACACGTGCGGTGCAATGGCAGCTACGTCTTGGTGGTGAAGATCATACTATCAGGTACAGCCCATCTTGACCAGAATCTCCCACAGCCGTTGGATCTCTCCGAAGACATCGTCTGTGGGTAGCGGAAACCTGCAGCAGGGACACGTGTTCCTCTTCCTCAGCCACGGCAAAATGCACATCCAATGAAACGAGTGCTCGCATGGCAACTCACACACGTCCCTCCCTTCTCTCATCTCCTCCTTACATATCACACACTCCACTCCACGCCCTCTCACCTCCACCGACGGCAGTGACACCACCGCCGCCGGCGAAGCTGCAACCTTCCCGTCGCCATCGCCACCACAGCAACCCATTTCGCCGACAAACTTCCAACACCTCGTCGCCGTTTCAATGTATGGAATCAAGACCGACCCACTACAGAACCCAATGCCAGAAAGCGTCAGCATGGCATCACACCAAAGCTCACTCAGAGTTTCGCGCCATTTGGTGGGAGATGTTTCCAGAGCTTCTGGGTTGTGTTGGCGAATTTCGCAGAGTAGAAGGAGGAGTAAAACTGCATCGAGGTCTCGTTGTTTGACGGCGGTTGAAGGTAGAGCAGGTAGCGGTTGTTTGGGGTGGAAGTGGCGCGTGAGGTGGCGGAGGGCGGAGAGAAGGTGGCGGGCAATGAGGAAAGTCTTTTGTGGGAGGGAGAGGGAGTAGAGGTGGTGGAGGGTGAGGGAGAAGAGGATCGGGGAGGAAAGGACGGCTGAGAGGCGGTGGTGGTGGTGGCGGATATCTGAGAGTATCGAGAGGGTGAGATCTGAGAGCTGGGGAGGAGAAAGAGTGGAGAGTGCAGCCATGATGGCGGTGGTTTCTGTCATCATGGAATCGTGTGCTCAGACTTCACTTTAGGGAAGAGGGGGTGGAAGTTTGAGGAATGAGTGGCCTTTTATGGGTTTGACTGACCCTGTTAGAATTTTGTGATTTATTTTAAGGACATAAATTTTTTCCAAACTTGGAAGAAATTTGGAGAAAATATCTTATAATCTATTTAAAATAGTGTCAAATGTCTATAAATATTTAAAATATATATTAAATTTTTAAAATTATTAATAACAATTTATNATGGCGGTGGTTTCTGTCATCATGGAATCGTGTGCTCAGACTTCACTTTAGGGAAGAGGGGGTGGAAGTTTGAGGAATGAGTGGAATGTGTGGCTTTTTATGGGTTTGACTGACCCTGTTAGAATTTTGTGATTTATTTTAAGGACATAAATTTTCTCCAAACTTGGAAGAAATTTGGAGAAAATATCTTATAATCTATTTAAAATAGTGTCAAGTGTTTATAAATATTTAAAATATATATTAAATTTTTAAAATTTTTAATAATAATTTATTAATTTAAATTAACGTTTTAAATGTTTATAGACATTTATTATTATTTTAAATAGATCGAAGAATTTGAGAAAATTTCTACCCTTATTTTAATGGCAAATTGTGCTCATTATTTTTGGGATAGGGGAGGGACCAAGGGATGACCAATTTGGTCTTCTTTTCTTTCGATAGGTGCCAAATCCAATGAAATCTTTTCTCCTTCTTGATTTGTATCGGATTTATTTTCTTTTATTGATATTATCAGATATTTAGTTGACAACTTTTTGCTAAGAGAATAGGAATTAATAGATAAAAAATGAGTTGATCACAAGTCAAATTCTTAATCCAGAGACCTTGTAAAAAGAGAAAGAAAAACAATTTCTCATTGAGGTCGAGTGGAGAGCCTCCAATGCTTAAGTTAGTATTTATTTAAAAAAATAACCTATTTATAATTTTTACTTACACTTTTTCTATCCACAGAGAATAAAGGGGCATTGGCGGTCTAAACATTTGTGCATCTATTTATTTTGGTCTGGCTAGGTTCAATCAATCTATAACTTGGGCCGACTAAATGGACTAAAGAGGTCCGCTTCGTGAGGAGTTAGTCTATGGTACACCAATTAAAAATGAGAATTAATTCTTGCTAGATAGACGCTATTTAATCAAAGTGAAAAGCACTCTTATTTTTCCTTTTTCTCATCAGAGATATCTAACTTCCTAATCCTAACTAGTTCTCTTTCTCTCTTCTTTTTTTTTCTTTTTTTTTGAAAGGGATTCTCTCTTCTTTTTGGTTAGCTGTTGTAATATTACCTCTTTAAATAAAGGGTTAAATACTTAATTAGTCCCTAAAATTTGAAAATTTTATTTTTTCTTCCCTAGGGTTTGGAAAGTGATTAAATTAGTCCCTATGGTTTTGAAAAGTGACCAAGTTAGTCCATCCGTCAGTTAACCGTTAGTTGACTTAACGGACTGACACGTGGACCAATTAAAAGTTGACAGGTGATCACATAATTAATTTTTTTTTTAATTTTTAATTTTTTTTTTAAAAGAGAGAAAAAAAAAAAAAAACCTGGGGGAGCACGCACAAGGATCCCTGAAAAAAACATACAACATGTAATTGTAATTAAGCACAAAGGGAGATCTTGCAAGTGAAAATGAATTGAATTACAATAAAACAAAACCCAATTGAAAATTGATTTTTTTATTTTTTATTTTTATTTTTCAGGTTTAGTTTAGACCAGAACAAAACCAGTGATTTCCCCATTAAAGATTTAAGCTTTATCAAAGTATGCCATATAGGCCGCAGCGCCATCACTGGGAAAACTAAAGCCACCTTCGATGGAGCCGATACCATGGACGGAGACACAAAGACCCAAATTTGCAATAACCTTCAACAACAATATCAGAGCCTTTCAAATGATGTCAACAATGGTAGATTGATCAAACTAAAAGAACCATACATGATACAGCAAACCTTGTCCAGGAAAAGCCTTTCAATCAAGCTCTCCATGGGGTTGGCCGAGCCACCCCCTTGGGCCCAGGTTTTTTTTTTTTAAAAAAAAATATATGTATATTTTTTTAAAAAAAAATTAAAAAAATTAAAAATTTAATCATGTGGTCACGTGTTAACTTCTAATTGGTTCACATGTTAGTCCGTTAAGTCAACTAACGGTCAACTAATGAATGGACTAATTTGGTCACTTTTTAAAATCATATGGATTAATTTGGTCATTTTTCAAATCTTAGGAAGGAAAAAATAAAGTTTCTAAACTCTAAGGACTAATGAAGTATTTAACCCTTAAATAAATAAATAAAGTAAAATGATCGTGTGACCCCAATGCGTCAAGATCGAAAGGCATGGCAATGAGCCACGTTGAGGCAGCGTACAACACGATCTTCGTTATCTACAGCCTCAATCAGTCCTTTTGACTTGGAAATTTGTAGTTTCTGTCTCTTTCCAAATTAATGCTTTGATTAGTTTAAGAGTGAGAAATTTTTTTGCACAAAATAATATTTTTTTAAAAAAATTATCAGCTCTCTCAAATGCTTAAATAGATTAAAAAAATAATAATAAATTTAATTATTTAATTAAACTCTCTCTTTCTTTTTTGAAAGGAAATTCTCTCTTTCTTGTGTGTAGGGTAAACTATCTCTCAATAAATGAAACCAATAATATTTTATTAAAATGAAAAATGAGTTACATAGATAAACTTGGAATTTAATCTTTCGTTTAGATAAATCATCGGTTATCTCCAAAGAATTTTTTATAAAAAATAATAAATTTAATTATTTAATTAATATTCTAACAAATATTTTAAAAAAGCATGAAAAATAATTAAAAGAAAATGTATTTTATATTGAGTTAGGGAGATTTGTTTTTGATATGTGGAGCCCCCATATTGGGTTGGAATGTATAGTTTTTGTCCACAAGCAAGCGTCCAGTTCAAGAATGTTTTCTTTTCATTATCTCTAATAAGGAAGGCCTAATTGAGTAATTGTGAGGGGAAATAAAACAAGCAGAAAGAGAAACAAACAACGTTGGCCCATCCATGGCTTGTTCCTTTTGTCCCCAGCAAACTAAACTAGCAATGATGCGAGGCCGGTGGAAACCGGCAATCACATGCTATAACCTGCGCTTGTTACGGCCTTTTGTCCACTCGATCTTTACATTTACATGCACCGCCATCTACGATGATTATTTTATTTATTTGGAGTTGCACCAACTTGTTTGTGTTTACATGCTAGATGAGTAGCATCAGAGATCATACAGATGAGAAGGAGAAAGGGTAAAAAGTCTCAACATTTCTATATCATTATGTTCATGCATAGATATAATGTAATTTCTATAATATATATAGCACTAGAAGTGTAAAGAGGAAGAAATTAAAACAGTCAAAAGCCTCTCAATTAAAGTATAAAGATGAGCCATGAACATTCTAGCACTTTGTTACTGATGTAACTAAGCAACCTCTGTCAAAAGTGCCGCCACAGTGCATCCAAAAGTTATTGTCACTGTCTAGACATCAAAAAGTTTATACGGGGAACAATACTCAACAGAAAATGTCCATTTTCCAATTGCTTTTCAACATATAAATGCAATGCTTTTTTATTGTTATTCATAAAGGCATCAATCTGAGCACATACTTTGAAATTTATGCAGTAAACAATGGGGATCCAATGTTCTCACTGTCTTACACATCTTTTGTCATCATATTGATATGGCATAAACAGAAATTCAATAACTGATAATCAGACTCGATCTGGTTCTAACCTCTAGAGTGGCTGAAGTAATTCCCGAAGAGCAACAATCTATAAATCACCAAGCATCAGCCACTTCAAAGGGCATTTAGCACGCAGGAAGCTGAGATTATCTCTCTGTTATTGCAAAATTTACCACATATAAATTGTCAGTCAAGTACAAGCAATCCCTCTAATACGGACTTCATTTTCAATTTCAAGGTAGTCCTAGATCTGGCTCTCCTAGAACTCTGGGTTATAGCCTTCAGTGGAGCTAGAAATTTTAATTAAGGAAAACTTCACTTTGACTCCCTGAACTTCCACCTGATTTTACAAACAAGTTGCATGTGCTAACCAAATAACGAATAGATGGAATAATTTTTTTTTTTTTTTTACAAAAAAAGAAAAGTTCTATTTCAGTATTTTGCAATTACCACCTAAAAGGCTGAGATAGTTGCATTGTGGTTTATGGAGTGAAGAGCTCCATTCGCAGTGAGCTTTAGGTCCTCCTGAAGGGGAAGGTCAAGATTTCTAGAGTTTCGAAGTTACCTAAGCTGCGATCTGCTATGTTTCGCTCTGTTTGACGAACAATTTGGGAAAATTGGAATTCGTTATGCTCTCTATATGCTTCCAATCTTCACATATACTTTATTATAAGGAAAAGCTGATGCTATTAACTGGAAATATGGAAATTTATTTGTCGTTCCTTTACGGTTTATTTACACGTAGAAAATGCCAATTCTTGTTATGATAATCTGTTTGCGGGTTTTGGTGAAATTAGGTTTAGAACTTTTGCTTCCTTCACGTTGGAAATGAAAAAAATTTCACTTTGCTATTTAATATTTGTTGTGTTGTTGTTGTTATTGATAAAACCCAAGAGAATGACGAAAATAATACTTGTGTACTACTTGATTATAATCGATTTACATAAGGATGTATTTATACAAAAAGGCTTGGTTTACATAGTCATTAAGAATTAATGTTGTGATCTTGTATACAAGAAAATTGCTTATGCAAATGGAATGTTAACGTTGCAGCTTTGATCTTTTCATTTTTCTATCGTTTTATGACTGTTGCCAATAGTTTCGTCCTCAAGACTCCCTCACAAGTTGAAGTGGATATTCATAACACCAAACTTGCCAAGTAGGTGATGAAATTGAATTGAACGCCCATAAAATAAGTATGTAACTTTACAATCTAACCCTAACATTGATCACCAGTTACACTTCATATTTATTTATTATATAAAATTTATATTGAATGACAACTTAATTTAAGTATTTTTTTTTTAATGTTTTTTTAATAAGTGACATGAAATAAATGTTTTATAAATAAAAGTGAAAAAGTAGCATTACACATGAGTATTAATAAAAACAAGTTGCACGTGCTAACCAAATAACGAATAGACGGAATAGATTAAAAAAAAAAAGGAAATCTATTTCAGTATTTTGCAATTACCACCTGAGAGGCTGAGACAGTTGCATTGTGCTTTTTGGAGTGAAGAGCTCTTCTCACACTCTCGCAAGCTTAGAACGGTGTCCGACATATTGTTTGACTGTATTCCCAACAAACTTTGTAGTAGTATTTTGTTTAGGCTAGATGCCTCGTCATTCTCCTCAGCTATGTGTCTGCAAATGGTAGTATGTAATTTGCAATCACATTTGCTCAAACCTTGTTTGTTCGCTCTCACTCAAGCCCTATCAGAAGGTAAGGTTACCTTTCTACACCTAGTTAAGTTTGCCTGAAATTTTTGTATTTTGTTTTTGAGGTAATTAGGTAGCTGTGGAGGATGTCTGTGGAGAGGTGGTGTCCAAGCCTTGTCTGGCCCGTATTTTGCTATTGCAATCATTGGCAGTGAGTTCAGGCCGGCTGAAACCCTTGCACTTGTATGAATTCATAATTTTTTCAAATATTTTTTATTCTGATTAATAACTCTAATTACTTGTTTTCTAATTAACTCTAATATTTGTAATGCAGATAAGTAGAAAAATGTGTCTAAGAAAGAACTCATTTTGGGCTCCCTTATTATTTGTACTTCACCAGGAATAATTGGAAGGGTCCTCGCTAATGAACCTAGACATGTTTAGTTCTCTCTTGTGTTATATTTATAATTGGAAAACTATTATTTTGGAAATTATAAGATGTTTATGTAGAAGAAATGGGAAGATAAGAGTGAATTGTTTTTTGGCGAGGATGGAGCTTCACCCAACAAAAACATAGGTATTGTTCTAACCGTTGGTTTTGCACCTAGATTGAAGATTTATTGGAGGCAATTGTTCAGGGTGACATGGTTGTAATTTGTTTGAATTCCTGTGTTGTTTGATTTATTCAAGTACATTGATGTTATAATATTTCTGTTAGTGTATATGTGGGGCTTGTCCCACATTGGTAAGATTGGGAGCCCAGGCTCCTCTTTCCCTCCTATATAAGGAGGCTATTGTATCCATTCTTTTTAGGAGGGAGAGAGGAGCCTTGGCTCCCAATCTTACCAATGTGGAACAAGCCCCACATATACACTAACAATTTCTTTCTAATTTTAAACGTAATTCGAGATTTGGAGCACCTTGATCAGCTTGTGAAGGATATTAAGTATTTTACATCATCTGTATCTAGGGGAAGTACCCCACTTGGGATAGTTTTATTTGGAGTCAGTAATTGTTTCAGTAGCTTTTTCATCATTTAATATATTTAGTAGATCAATAATTTTTGGTTATATCACTAACATATAATGTGGATGTTATTACAAGAGGCACTCTTGGTTAACATGATAGACGTCATTAATAAATTGTGTGAGTATTGATATTTTTTTTTTTTTTTTCTTGTAATCGGCATTCTTTGAGAATAAAATAAAATTGAATCATTCTTGTATGCTTGAGAAACAATAGGAAATGAAAGGCTTCCTTTGGTCCTTGAAAGTTTTTCTTTTTTTAAAAAAAAAAATTTTACTATTACAAGTTACTTGTGATAAATGATTACTTTTACATTAACAACCAGCCATTGAAATAGCCAAATGACATTTTTTTTACTTCTACATTAACAATCATAATCATAACTCTTGTCACTTGAATTCTTGTAACTCTTGTGTCTTGGGATCTTGTAACTATTTTATCTCGAGCTCTCATAACTATTTTCTCTTGAGCTCTTATAACCATTGTCTCTTTGAGCTCTTGTAACTATTGTCTTTTGAGCTTTTGTAACCATTATCTTTTGAGCTATTGTAACTCTTGTCTTAATAGTGATGTCATTTTCTAAGCTCATAATTTAATGGTAAAATTCTAGGTCTCTTATTTCAACTCATATGCACTTGCTTCTTTCTATGTTATACGATGATCAGTAAATTCTTCTTGTATTTTACATATTCATCGAAATATTATAATGCTTAGGCTAAGTGGAATACCAGAAACATTGAACTTTCCTGATTTCGTGATCTATGGACCAATTAGCTATTTTTCATCCAAGTGTTGGAAAATTAGGAGGTAATTTTCCGTATGTTTCACTTTTAAATGTGTGGATTTTCTTGTTCTTCGTTTAGTTTTTTGGTTTTCACCTCAATTTTCTATATCAGTGGAGTAATGATGAATCGGTTCAATCACCATCAAGTGTGCGGCTCAATGAATCTTGTGATAGCATATACCCCACCGACTACACTGCCAACCCCAATGCCGTCCCTGCCCCCGCTTGAAATTATTTCTCCTTGTAATAACTGTGACATGAGTTGGTGGATGAATATTGTTGGGTCAAAAACTTGTATATTCATATTTTTTTCTTCTTCTAATTATGGATACTTGTTTGACCGCTTGAAATATTTTCTCCTTGTAATAAATGTGAATTTGTGTAGAACCCATATGTATATTTGTATTTTTTTTCTTCTAATTGTCGATACCTGTTTGACCGCTTGAAATACTTTCTCCTTGTAATAACTGTAAATTTGTATAGATCCCACATGAGTCTACAAATTGATCCAATAAATTTGCAAAAAAGACTAAAATATAGTTGTGGAACATGCCTTTAGAGAAAAAATAAATAAAAACAAACAAACAAACTTAAAACTCATAATGATTAAAAAAATGAATGTTATTATTATTATTATTTTGGGAAAGAACATCATAACACCTTGGGTCGGCACTTGGATTTTTTTAAATCCCTAAGTGTTTTTTTTTTTTTTTT
>CM017327.1:15470198-15491157 GCA_006937295.1 Carpinus fangiana | reverse complement strand
AAAAAAAAAAAAACTTAGGAATTTAAAAAAATCCGAGTGCCGACCCAAAGTGTTTTGAGGTAATTTTCCTATTATTTTTTACATATTTAACTTGAGAAGTTTCAAAATTCAAAAGTAAAATTATCCATACAAAAAATCAAAAGTAATATTATTTGTACAAAAAAATGCATTTTAAAATAGTATATATATATGTGTGTGTGTGTGTGTTTTATTAAGATTTGCCAATTTTCCGCAACAAAATTAAGATTTGCCAATTTTCCGCGACAAAATCAAGGTTTTAGTTTTTATTTTTTATGTCCACACAAAAGGGGGTAGAAGGATTCAAACTAGTGACCTCCGTCTCATTAGGCGTGGTCCCAGGCGATTAAGTTACCTCTTGGAAACGACAAAATCAAGTATTATTAAGTTATTAACAACAATTTTTGCGATCGCTAATGATTGTTATAGAGATTTTTGTGGTCATTAATAGGCACCGTCGCCAGATTTTTCCCAACCACATTTTTTTGGTTGACCTTTTTTTTTTTAGTCTTTTTGGACCAAAACAGTGTCCAGCAAAAATTGGACCAAAAATTATAAATTGGCATATAAAAGAGATTAATGAGTTTGGCATATAAAACACTTTCTCAGCAATTCACTTTTTATTTATTAGGAAGAGATGCAATGTGGTTTTCTTGGTTTATTTGGAACTAGTTTCATTAAAATTAAGAGTAGCTTCTTAAAAGCTAGGGTTATTAACACGGATTGGGATCCACGGCAATGTTATGAAAATTGCCCATCAATTTTTTTTTGAAATCTTAACCATTCATTTTCATCCAACCGCTACTACCTCGCCACGTGTCTAAGTTAATATAAAATAATAAAATATTATTTAAATTTTAAAAATAAATATAAAATAAAATAATAAAAATAAATTTTTTAAAAAACATGGGGTGGTTTGGCCACCCCTTTTTCCCCTTCGGGGGTGGCTGGCCACCCCAGCTCAGCCTGACGCCACCTCCAAAGGCCAGTTAGGGGTGGCCGATGCCACCCCTAGGGCCCTGGAGGGTGATTCGGCCACCCCCTATGACATCACCCCTAGGGCCCCGAGCCACCCCCTATGTAACGACCCGCATGGGCAAATCAATTATCTAGTAATTCATCACATGATTCACCTCTTAGCCATGTCCCTCGTAGAACAAGACTCAGGGGTTACACATTTATCGTCGTAACGATAAAGCAGCAACGGAAGACTTTATTATGACTATGAGAATAAGATATAGTAATAAAACATTACACAATATGCACTAGAAAAAAACATAATAACATCAACGGCATCACATAGATAATCACCAAAGTACTGGTCATCAGACCATCATCAAGTAGTAGTATATACCCAAATAGAACATAATATCATTGTTATCAAAAGATCAACAAATCACAACCTAGACTTAAGCTTAAAAAAAGTTAATGAAATCAAAATCTCTATCATATAATCACGAGCAGTGCCTCCATCCCCCCACATAGTCCTAAGCCAAACGGGATCCATATCCTCAAAGATTACCCATATCAGATCCTGAGCAATCACCTAAGTAAACTCCGACAGCATCTTCGTCTAATGCAGTTAAACCACGCAATTATTCGTAATGATGGGAGAAAAACATAAATAAAAGGTAAGTCTAAGACTTAGTGATTTTTAACACAGATAATGACAATGCCAGTTTAGTAATGAACTCAGATGTTTTTATAAAGAAAGTGATTGTTCCATCATGACAGTTTATATTTTGAGTGATATATATATAGTATATGCATATGATGTAACCAACAGTCATAGTTCATCAGTATGGTTTACCCGAGATATTACCTCTTCCTAGCAGGGTTGGCGCTGTCCCGAGGGACCTATAGTATAATGTCGGTGCCCCAGCCATTGCACAACATACCGTACGTAACACTAGCGGCACGATCGAGTCCGACCTTGGGTGGCCTACACCGCTAATGACATCCGTCCTATAGTGACCAAGCCATTGAGAATGGCTGCACCATAGTCACGAAACCATTGGATCCAAAACCCTCATATAACACACATACATTTGACCATAAAGCTAACATATATAGTAAACCCTTGGCCATTACTACCGCACGTACCGGTGTATCATGTCATATGATGCAGATTATCTTACATGTATTTTACATGCATGTGTCTTTTACAAGTCCCACTTTATTAGCATATTTAACACAATGTTTTTCCTCAAAATACCAGAGTTCATGTGCAACAAGTATAACAGTGAGAGTTGTAAAATATGAATGTTTTCTTGGTACACAAAATAGATGTGCAATGCATGGAAAAAGTAACATCAAGCATTATGTGAGTTAAAACTCACTTGGGTCAAAAAGTATCTCCGAGTACTCCGATTGATTCGAGTTCTCCAAATCTGTGAAAAACTTTCTATTAGTCATACTTCTACCAAAACAACTCTAAAGCAAGGAAAACATGAGCTATAGAACGGGCCGTACGTCCGCTCCCGACGTCTTTCAGGGAGAACCTCATTTTCTCTCCACTGTCCGCCTATTATCCGACTCCTTAGGCCATCACAAACTCTCTAAGGCCTCCTAACTCAGGTTGAAACCTCTATGCAAAGGAATTACGTTAAGCTTGTCAAAATGCTATCTGAAGCAAGATTTAAGATACAACTAAGCTAACACTACAACTAACTATAACAAATCAGAAATCGAGCAGTATAACGACGTATTAAAAAGTTAAGAAGCCGAATGTTACCTCCTTGAAGCAAAACTGCAAGAGTTTCACCTCACAAAAGCTCCAAAACACACAAATACCTCACAAACACTCACAAAACACACACTGGCAGCCTGGGGGAGTCTGAAGAGTGTGAGAAATGAAGGGGGGTAGGGGCTATTTATAAGAAAGAGCTGCCACCAACTTCCTGAAAAGTAACGGACGTCCGCCCAACCTAGCGTACGTTCGGTGGTTCTTGCCTAGTGGTCCAAAGGCTGTCTCGTACATCCAGGTATTAACCATGGGGTATTTCAAAAAGTAGTATACGTTTGATGGTTCCATGTACATTCGTTGTACATAGGGCTGGGCACAGGTCGGGGCAGGGCAGATTTTGGCCTTTTTCCCACCCACCCCGCACCCTACGGGTTTTGGAAAATCCAACCCGTCAGCCAAGCACAATGAACAATATCCACACGGGTTCGGGTGTTGTGAGGCGGGGAAGATCGCTACGGGTTGTTCGGGTTGGGTTATTTTCCTCCACTTTCGTCTGGTTTCTTTTCCTCCATTTTCGTCTCTTTTGTTCTATAAATTTCTTTTCCACCTACACAACCACAACCCAACATCAAAACCTATAAACAATGGAAAATAAAGAGAGATAGATCTAGAGATCTCTTAGATTCCCATTCATGAAAGAGGTCTAGAGAGAGAGAAAAAAAAACCTGGATCGTTGTCTGTGGAGGTGGAACGGCGGCACAGGAGACGAAGAGAGAGCCACTACGAAAGAGAGAGAGCAAGAGAGACGAAGAGAGAGTAAGAGATGGAATGAGGGAGATAGGCGGCGTAATAGAAAGAGTGAGAGTTAGGGTGAGAGCAAGAGAACAAAAGAGAGCAAGAGAGGGAATGAGGAAGAGAGACGGCAGAATAGAAAGAGTGAGAGTTAGGGTTACCTAGGTTTTTTTTTTTTTCTTTTTATACTCATGTGGGTAGGGGTCAAGGCAGGGTGGGTATCCGTAGGAAATAAATTCATATACCCGAAACCCACCCCGCCCCGTACGGGTTGGGTAAATCCTACCCAAACCAGCAAAAATAAACATAAAAACCACACAGGGCGGGCGCAAATCGGGTCGGGTCTGCGGGTTGGTTGGGTTTTTGCCCACCCCTAGCTGTACGGTTTGCAGAGCGTACGTCCGGTGGTCCCCCACTGTACATCCGCACTAAAAATAACAGCGTACGTCCGCCTGACCTAGCGTATGTTCACACTACAGTCCAAATCGCCCTTTAAGTGGTTTTAGTGACTCAAAGCTCAAATTCATCTCCTAACTAAGCTACTTATGCTTAGTTAATTATTTGGGTCACTACACCCTAGGGCCAAACCCAAAAAAGAAAAAGAAAAATTGGCCCCTAACCGGCCTTTGGGGGTGGTACACCCTAAGGCCAAACCCAAAAAATGAAAAAGAAAAATTGGCCCTTAACCGGCCTTTGGGAGTGGCTGACACCACCCCTTAGGCTGAGCTGGGGTGGCCGAACCACCCCATGTTTTTTAAAATATTTATTTTTAAAATTTAAATAATATTTTATTATTTTATATTAACTTGGACACATGGCGAGTTAGTAACGGTTGGATGAAAATAGATGGTCAAGATTTCAAAAAAAATTGATGGGCAATTTTCACAACATTGACAGGGATCCTAATCCTATTAACACAAAGAAGAAGAATAAAAAATTCATTTTGAAAGAAGTTTTCTCCATTGTCTTCTTTTCTTTTTTTTTTGACATGTCCTCACAAGAGGAGGGAAGGAGATTCGAACTAGTGACCTCCATTCCATAAAGCATGATTCTAGACGATTAAGCTACCTTTTGGAGACTTCTCCATCGTCTTCTAATTATTGAGGTTGGAGAGTTTGTGATTTGATTGAAGAGAATTTTATTTGCTTGTAAATAATAGTTCAAACTCCTTACTCAATATTTATAGGGAAAATGCTAGGGGTTCTTCCCATAGGTTCTCCTGGTGTTCTCCCAACTACACGTAAAACATGATTTAAGAAAAAATAAAATTGTAGTGGCCTTTACCACCGTTTTTTTAGGCATTAGCATCAAATTTGAGGCATTAGCACCAAATTTGTGAGGCATTAGCACCAAAATTGAGGCATTAGCATCAAATTTAGGATGATCAAATTCATTTTGGGTGACACCATCCCTAAAGGGTTAACCTTTCACCTTTAGGTTTTAGTTTTGAATCCAAAAACAAATTTTAAAGCATTAGAACTTAATTATTAACTAATAAAAATTAATCTGTTAACAAAAAAACGGTATTACAATTTTATTTTTTCTTAAATCATGTTCTACGTAAGACTGGGAGAACGTTAGGAGAACACTATGGGGAGAACCCCTAGCAAACCCCTATTTATAGTGTGTCAGATTTTTATTTTTAAGAAAAAAAAAAAAAAAAAAAAATGGAAGGTCCAATAAATTCATAATCTAAAGACATTAACAATCTAATTAAGTACGATGAATCACTCTCTTTTATTTACGGAAAGAAAATCATTTTCAAAGAATTAATTCTTTACAGAGAAAGAAGATTAATCAAATCAAAAAGGAGTTTCGTTTCTGTCCGTTTGTAGAGAAGGGAAATTATTTCATTGTAAAGTAATTAATGACCCTTCTTTTGTATGAAAAAAAAAAATCCCATTTTTTATTGTGTAGTAACTATTTCTTCTCTTTTTATCTTTTATCTTCTTTTTTTTTTTAAAGGGAACTATTTCTTCTCTTTGTAAAATACAACTTTCATTTCATGTTTACCCCTCCCTCATCTTTTATTATCTCTATCATAGCTATGTTTTTCATTATATGCTCATATAAATTATACATCTTCATTCTTTGCAGTTTATTTGATGTTATGATTATTTTTTTTAACCACATTATTTTTTCTTAAAGTATATGTTTTGTTCATGAAATATTATTAAGAATTTAAGGGTTAAATATATAATACCTTCCTAAGTTCCTAGGGTTTNCCACATTATTTTTTCTTAAAGTATATGTTTTGTTCATGAAATATTATTAAGGGTTAAATATATAATACCTTCCTAAGTTCCTAGGGTTTTACAACTTTTTTTTTTTTTTCTTAGAGTTTGATTTTTATCACAGAAGGTCCTTATGATTTTGATAAATGACCAAATTGGTTCTCTTGTTAGTTGACCATTAGTTGACTTAACGGAAGTCTATGTGGACGAATGAAAATTTGACACCTGGCATAAGTGGTCATGTAATCAATGATGACGTGGCCACCTAATTAAATTTTTTATTTAAAAAAAAAAATCAAAAAAAAAAATAAAAAAAGAAAGACAAGAGAAGACAAAAAAAAATAAAATGGTAGTGGCCGTATATAAATGTTTACATATAAGATACAATATATATTAATATTGACATTATATAGTTGACCTGTGTTAAACATTAACATTTTAACATATTAACTAAATAATATTATATGTAATATGATAATAGTAATTAGTGTGTGCGACATAAAGTGTTTGACGTTGTGATTTAAAAAATACTTAATCTAAAATAAGAAGAAAAAAATACGCGATTGAAAAAAACATAATTTTTAAAATCGTAATTATTGAAATTAAAATCACAACCTTTAATAATACAACATAACACCATTTTTATTCCTAGTTCCTAAATTTTAATTTTAAATATTTTATTAAATTTAATTGTAACTGTCGAATTTAATTGAAGTTAATCTTGGCCGTTGGATTTGATCTATGATATATAAGGGTAACGTATTTTGAAAATGATAATTATATGGTGTTTCACATGACATAATAAGTTTGTTAATCTAACAATTCTAAAGCTTGCCTTGTTGATCTAATTGACGAGTAATATTAAATGTTGAAATTGTATATATAATCAACAGACACCAGATTTAAGTAGAAACAGCTGCATGGAATAAGCTTTTGGTAAAAAGAATCCAACTGTTAATATTTAAAATTTAATTATTTTTCCAAATCCAACTGTTGAAAATCAGAGAACCCAAATTTAAGCTAGATCTATCATCTCTTGCTCAGTCTCCATACTCCTCGACTCCTATCTCCGTCGCCGCTCCCACCACTCCCCCAGTGCCCCCAACAGCAACCACCACCACCACCGCAGCAACCTCAACGCCTCGACGCTGCCGGAATTCGCTGTCCACGCCACCACCGCAGCAATCTCACACCTCAACGCTGCCGGAACTCGCTGTCCACGCCGATCTCGCCTCTCGCCGTCTCACCGTTCCTAGCCTCTCGCCGTCTCTTTCTGGAGAGCGTCTCGCCTCTCGCCCCTCACCTCGCCTCTCGCCTCGCCTTTCACGGTATGCCTCGCCTCTCAGTGAACTGTTTGGTTTTATTTTCTTTAGATTCAAAGGCTCTCATCTCACGGTTTTCTTGCTAGTTGCCTCACAATGTATTTTCTTTTTTTTGGGCTCGACTCGAGCTCGAGCTCGAACAGGGTTCCGAGTGCCAATATTTCTTTCCTCAACAGTTGTTGTTGTTGTTGTTGTTGTTTTTTCCATATTTGTAAATGTGTTTTGATTTTGAACTATAGACTAGAGAAAGCGAAAGAGTGAGTGACCAAATAAAAGGCTATAAATGGTGAGAGTGAAAACTGAAAAGCATATATGCTACTTCTGGGAATTTGAGATAAAAAGAGTGGTTCAGAGCATTTATAGGTTGGCTGCTCTTTTAGTGGTTGAGACTTCCTTCAATAGAGATCTATGCATGAATTTAGCAGTGTATAAGTATTATGCTAAAAGATTCAGTGACATATAGTGTTTGAACTATATATGATTGTTCCTAGAATGAGTAATGCTATGACATTTTCGAGAGAACTAAAATACATTAGATTTAACAACATTCCATATTTATCAGACTCTATGTGAGTTAGTAGCAATTTGGTTGAACTTCTGCTCATACTTGAGAGCTGGAAGGAGATTGTAGACGACTTTTGGGTTGTTTTTGTTCTGATTCAAAATGAAAAAAAGAACCCGACAAACTGATATGAACACCTGGTAAATCTCTTATGAACTTTTCAGTGAGTTGGAAGTGGGATTAGGCCTCACTTAAAGAAAAAATCACGAGTTTTATAATTGTGTTGGTAGAGAGACTAAGGTGAATGACAATTCATGGTGCGAATTTCTCACAATAATAACTAGTTGCTCTCTGAAGATTTCGTTTGTGACGTTTGGTAACATTGGTGAACAACTTTACCACAGAGAACCCATGTTGCATATAGCCATGAAGCAAGACTTATGAATGTTCTGTGGTTAAATAATTGTGGGTCTCATGGTCCTTAAATTACCTAGCCTGGCTTGGATGGGACTATTTCACATTTCTGGACAGAGGGTCTTTTCTTTTCTAGTCTTATTCCAGTGCATGGAAACTGTATATGTGCTTGAGACTATGTTTAAAAGCTATTCAAGTTCAAAAGCTTCAATATGATATATCATGCTTATTTAAAGAATGGATAGTCATTTCTTATTCTCACATATTTTTGCTCTCTTTTCACAAGCTTATTAGAAAGACTGTTGGAAATGGAAAACACAGGCACAGAGCAGGAATCAGGGTCTTCATCGACAGAGGTTTTCAAGTTACCAGGAGAGCCTGCTATAGTTATAAACGGGGTGCCTGACATATCCCCGAGCGACATCCATCCTGTTCTCTATAACACTGTAAATGATGCAGAGTTAAGCGGGAACACAGTTTTTGGTGAATGGTTGGAAGGAAGAGTAGTTCAAAAGCTGTTTGGGGAGCATTATTATTCTGGTATGATTACTGAATTTGATAAAGATGCAGGGTGGTACAGGGTGGTGTATGACGATGGTGACTTTGAAGATCTTGACTGGCGTGAGTTGGAAGAGGTGCTCCTGCCCATGGACATAACAGTTCCACTGAGATCGTTAGCACTGAAGACTATCAGGAAAAACAAAAAACTTGTTAATAAGTCTGGAAAAAATGTGACTCAATCTCGAAATTATCAAGCCAAAAGTTTGGGAAATAAAGGAAAGAAGATTGCAGAGCATGACGAGGCTTCATTGACAAATTTCAGTACTTCACAGCAAGTAGTAGGTGGCACCATTTCAAAGGATGGTGAATAGAATTCAGAAGGTATGAACTGCTTCGCAAAAATGATGAACAGAAGATTTACCTTGCAACATGGATCAAACAACATTATATGTGACTGGAGAGAGAAGCCTAATTGTGAATACCTGTTCTTACATTGTGAACAATGGAACTGAGAATCTGATGATTTTAGTCCAAATTTTTGTTGTGTTTGTAATTTTCCAACTTGACGCAATTGTAGTAGAATCAACAAAATTAGCTATACTTTGTTGGAGCCTGTGCTCAAAATGTTGTAATTTTCTCGTGGGCGTGCTATCCAAAAATTGTTCTTGGAAATGAAGGTTGTAATTTTCTGTGTGTAGGCATTTTTTAGATTGTTTGGACATGCTTGTTTTAGGTGTTGATGTGTATTTGGTTTTGTTTGTTCAATGAAGTTGCTTATTTATCAAAATAATAATAATAATAATAAAAATGTCATATATTTCTTGAGCGTGTGATTTGCTTTTTTAATTGCATTAACAAAGTTGAAAGAAATTTTATTAAAAAAAGTATGTGTTTCTCATATGCTATTAAAAAAACATGAGTTTCTCGTATACTAATAAACACACAATAATTTTATAGACTAGATTTGAGGAAGTTTGTTTAACCCAACTTAGAGGAATTCTTTGTATAAGTTTTGAAGTTTGGAAATATTGTAAAGCTCTCCTCGTGTTTTACTGCCTTCCTAGTCATAAATGGATATTATCTTCTGAAAAAAAAAAAAATGGAGCATTCACATCCTGCTCCTTAAATTTACTCCATATTTTAGCTAAAAAAAAATCACATTTTCATATTTAAGCTACCTATTTTTTTTAAAGCATGTACATCCAACTCCTCAAACTAGGGCTTCACTTTTTCTTTTCTATTATATTAAATTTTTTTTTTTTAAAGAATTTCAATATCAAACTTGTGAGTTTATTTATTTTATTTATTTATTTTTTTAAGATTTGTGGAGTGAATGGGGGAGCACTGTAAATAAGTCTGTAAATAAGGTAGAAGTTAAATAAGTCTGCAATCAAAAGACCACATTTTCACCATCAAAGTCTACGTGGCAACAATATTAAAATGAAAACAATTCATTTCTCTCTCCTCTGTCGGTTTCCTATGAGAAGAAACCCAAGCTGGTTAACCCAACCTGGGTTGCTCAGCCTTTTTATAAAAAAAAAAAAAAAAAAGTGCGGAAAAGATAATCAGAAAGAGAGAAAGGGACGAAGATATGAGAGATTGAAAGAGAGTGAGCCTGAGGGAAAGTTACAGAGAAGGAGAGACGGAACAGAGAAGAGGGAGAGATTGGAGAGTGAAAGAGAGCTGTAGAGAGAAAGAGAGAAGAAGACCGGCGTCGTGGGCGTCGAGCCGGTACCCCCGCCCACTGGGGTGGTCGCAAGGAGGAAGTGGACTTGTGGCAACTCCAGCCACCCATGGGGTGGCCTCGCGCCAACCCCAGTGGCCAGTGGGCATGGGTGGCTTCTCCTAAAAAAAAAAAAAAATCGGAGCTCAGCCCATCTTCTCTGAATCTTATTGTCCTTTCAAAAAATTCAATCTCTCATCTCTTCGTCCCTCTCTCTGATTCTCTAATAAAAAGGCGGTTTAATAAAAAGGCTGATCAACCTGTTTCTTTGATTCTCCAAAAAAAAAAATTAAATTAAATCGCTGCAATTCCGGTCACTGCCAGAACAGGCTAAAATCAGCAGCTCCACACAGCCCCACGATGCCGGCCTTCTTCTCTCTTTCTCTCTACAACTCCCTTTCACTCTCCAGTCTATACCTCTTCTCTGTTCTGCCTCTCCTTCTATGTAACTCTCCCTCAAGCTCACTCTCTCTCAATCTCTCATCTCTTCGTCCCTCTCTCTCTTTGATTATCTTTCCCTCACTTTTTTTTTTTTTTTTTTAATAAAAAGGCTGATCAACCTAGGTTGGGTTAACCAGCCTGGTTTCTTCTTATAGGAAACCGACAGAGGAGAGAGAAATAAATTGTTTTCATTTTAATATTATTGCCACGTAGACTTTGATGGTGAAAATGTGGTCTTTTTATTGCGTTGTAGCATTTCTCTTTTTAAAAATCTCAAATACTCGTTTAAGAGATCGCCGGTGAGCTTCATGGGCACAGCTCAGGAATGAAGTGTATTCTTCGTCGAAGCTGTTTCATGAAGAAACTTTCTTGTGGTTTTCAAACAGTATCACACCCTAAGCCTTTCACTTCTCAAACACGAAAGCAGACACCGCAAAACAAGAGGCTAGACAGGGCGCTGAGAGTTCTCGACCTTATCGTGCCGAAACCCTGCGTCACCCCAACTCACCAAACCCATCTTCGTCTCGTTCAAAACATCTTACAAACAGCTTCAAACCACGATTGTAGCGATGATTTTGACGGTTCAAATTCAATGATTGTGATCCCAGATGCGTTCGATGAAATTCTTCAATTATCTTCTAGGAAGAATTTGATTCCTAAGCGTAGTTTGCAGAGGGAACGGGTGGGAGTCGACGCGAATGTTCTGTCACATGCTGTGAGTTCATACGGGTCTACGCGTAATCTGCGTGCTGGTATTCAGTATCATTGCTTAGCAATAAGAACTGGGTTCGTTTACAATGTATATGTGGGCAGTTCTTTGATAAGTTTGTATGGTAAATGCGCCGAGTTAGAAAATGCATATAGGGTTTTTGAAGAAATGCCGGTGAGAAATGTGGTGTCGTGGACAGCTATTATTTCTGGATTTGCACAAGAGTGGCAGGTTGATGTGTGTTTGGGGCTTTTCCATCGGATGAGAAATTCGACGATGGAACCCAATGAATTTACTTTCACGAGCCTTCTGAGTGCTTGCACAGGTAGTGGAGCTCTTGGGCATGGGAGAAGTGCTCATTGCCAAACAATTCAAATGGGTTTCAACTCGTATGTCCACATCGCTAATGCTCTCATCTCAATGTATTGCAAATGTGGGGCTGTTGAAGATGCGCTTTACATTTTTGGAAAGATGGATGGTAAAGATACTGTATCGTGGAACTCCATGATTGCAGGGTATGCCCTGCATGGGCTTGCACTGCAGGCGATTGATCTTTTCGAAGAAATGAAGAAGCAAAACGCTAAACCTGATGCCATTACTTTCCTTGGTGTCCTCTCTTCGTGTCGCCATGCAGGTCTCGTTAAAGAAGGCTGGTTCTACTTCAATTGGATGGTTGAACATGGTGTGCAACCAGAACTAGATCATTATTCATGTGTTGTTGATCTTCTTGGTCGGGCCGGACTACTGGAAGTGGCTCTAGATTTTATTAAAAAAATGCCTATCTATCCCAATGCTGTTATATGGGGCTCCCTGCTATCTTCTTCTAGGCTTCACGGGAGTGTCTGGATGGGCATCCAGGCTGCAGAGAACAGGCTGTTGCTGGAACCAGGTTGCCCCGCTACCCTTGTGCAGTTGGCAAATTTGTATGCAAGCGTGGGGTACTGGGATCGGGCAGCGACAGTGCGGAAATTGATGAAAGATAGGGGGCTGAAAACGAATCCAGGGTGCAGTTGGGTTGAAATAAAAGATAGTGTCTACCAATTTAGAGTAGAAGACTGTTCGAACACCAGACTGACCGAAATTCTTGCTGTTTTGGACATTTTGGTAGACCATATGAGAACTTTAGGCTATGAGCCTGATATGCATTAGGAGGAGGTTGACAATGTAATGGATCCGTTAAGGTAAGTCCAGAAATGGCAGATCATCATGTGGTTATCTACTTCACCTGATGTGTCCTGCCTTTAAGCAGTTTGATTTTGGATTGGACGAATGGCTACTTCTTCCATGAAGGGCTTTCAATAAGAGAATCCAAATGATACACAAACTGAATTCCAAGAGTATTATCAACAGCAATAGATGAGTTGAGATGGAAACACGTTAGAGTAGGTCTGCTTATACACTCTTCTGTTTTCATCTACTGTAGACGATGAATCTATTTTCCAGAGTGGCATTCTACATTTTTTCATTCCTCCAGCATGGGATAAGAGTTTTTGACAGACCTCCATCTAAAGGTAACTTTATGTGTATATATATATATATATATAGAAAATCTAACTGTAATTTTTGGGAAAGAGTAAATGATAACACTACTATGGCTTGGGTCTGGGAGCAAGATTACTGAGGTTTCTGCCTTTCACTGCCTGCTGATATAATGCCTAGAAACAGCATAAGTTGCTTGTGTATTCCTTTTCTCCTCCAGTATTAATATCCTTGTTGATTTCACAGAGAATATAGGAAAAATTCACTTTACCCTCCGAAGATTCAAGGGTTCTTCAATTTGAATTCCAAAGTTTAAAAATTAGTAATGTAACCCTCAAATGTTTCAAAAAATTTTAATTTAAACTTTCCGTTACTAATTTTTGTCAAATTCGATGGAAATTTATGAAATTACATAATTAGCCTTAGGGTTTTTTTTTTTTTTTTTTAATTTGTCCAATTAGACGGAAATTAATAACGGAAGGTCTGAATTGAAAAAAAATTTAACATTAGGGGGGTACATTGTCAATTTTCAAACTTTGGAATTCAAATTGAAAAACCCTTGAAACTTCAGAGGGATAAAGTGGATTTTCCCCAAAAATATAATTTGGTGCAGATGTTAATGAAGTACTAAACAAAGGGGTTCCATCATTTTTGTTAATTCTTGCAGATAGAACAACCCACCTTTATGGGGTAAAACAGAGGCGTGTTTTACTTAAAGATTGTTAAGAATATATTAGATTTTATTCTAGAGTTATTTATTTCCTTATGTATTTTAGGTCTATTAGGTTTACCTTTCCTTAGTTTACTAGGTTATTTTCCTCTCAGGCTATCACTCATAATCTCTCTATAAATAGAGGTTTCTGTAATCCTTGATAATATCATTTTCAATATATTGTAGTTCATTATATGTTTCCGCTTTCTCTCTCTTTCTCAATATATCTCTCCAATATATTTAACAAGACAATTTAAAGTGTATGAAGCTGGTGGGATTCGATTCTGTGCAGGTGCCAATAAAATTAGTCGAATGAGGTTATCATTTTGTTGGTTTGCAACATGAGCACATTGCCTGGAGCAAAATATAAGAGCATAATATTTTAAACAATAGTTGGTCTGTGTGTGTCCATATATATGGCAAAAGATATATACATTATATTATGAACTTGTAATATAATTAATTAGTTTTTTGTCATTATTAATTCAAAAAATGTTCTTTTTTTAGTCTTTTTATGCGATCCTTTAATACTGCTATTTTCTTATGGGATTTTTTATAAGAAAATGCTAGGGGTTTTCTCTATAGTGTTCTCCTGGGTTCTCCCAGACTTACGTAAAACATGATTTAAGAAAAAATAAAATTATAGTGGTCTCCATCATCGGTTTTTTTGGCATTAGCACCAAATTTGAGGCATTAGCACTAAATTTAGAATGATCAAATCCATTTTTTGTGATACTATTCTTACAGGGTTAACCTTTCACTCTTAGGTTTTAGTTTTGAATCCAAAAACAAGTTTTAAAGCATTCGAACCTAAATATTAACTCATAAAAATTAATCTGTTGGCAAAAAAATTGTACTACAATTTTATTTTTTCTTAAATCATGTTTTACGTAAGTCTGGGAGAACTTAGAAGAACACTATGGGGAGAACCCTTAGCAAACCCATTTTTTTTATATATATATTTATTTTTTGGAGACTTTTCATACTAATTGTTAGAAGACCTTATTTACTTGGGCCCTGGGGCATAAGGTGACTGCCTTTATTGCCTAGGCTCTGTTTGTTGATGTGTATTTTGGAGTTTTTTTTGTTTGAAAAAGTGTTTTGATGTGATATCAAATTGAAAATATTTTTTTGTGTTTTGATTGTTTATTAATGTTTTTGTTTTCAAAATAGAAAACAAAGGAGACCAAAACTTTTATAGAGCCATGGTCTTTTACTACTATCTAACCAGGCTAACAATCTCATTCGTCTCTCCCCCTTGCTGCCACACAAGGACAAGTTCACACAAGAATCACAACTTGGCCCATATCCATGCCACTCCTTGCTCTGCTTATCCGGGCACCAACACAAGATTATTCTCGCTGCTCAGTATATGCCTCCTTCATGTGAATGCAACCAAATCTTGATTGTGTTTCAAACAGCTTGTTAATGGGCATTCTGCAAATATTTTTGCAAATGTTCTAAGAGATTCCAATGGAATCATCCGGAAACCCAGTTGCATAATCAACCTGAAGAGCTTTTCAAGGCTCAAATATATTATATACCCTTAAGATGGGGTTTATGACAAAAAAGAAAGGGACTAATTTTCAAATTCAATAGATATTAGGAATACTGCTAAGAAGAAAGGTAAAATGCCACTGCTACATAAACTCTAAAAGAAACCTATGGATGGAACAAAATCATAACCTAAGCACAACCCATGACAGAATGAAACCATATTTATTACAAGGAAAAAATGGCTGCCCACACTTGAAGTCAATTTTACATACAGCGTTAGCAGGTTAAAGCCCCGCATGCCACACAGAAAAAAACATTGCAGGAGGTTTGCTCTACCGTCCCCTCCATTACCAACTTTAACTCGGGGAGAAAACATAAATAAAAGCAATATCCTTCCAAATCATTAAAATTGAATTCCAAGATGCCACAAAAATGCCTCTAATAAAATGGGAAATTTCCTATCTATGTTGAGGCACATTATCAGTGCATGTTTAGTTAGTATTACAAATTCTACCCTCCCCCAAGATATGGAAGCCAGGGAAGGGATGCAAAACTTTTACTGGATAACCCGCATCAAGATTTGATTATTGAGACAGAAGCCTCTATTCTTCTTGATGAATGCATTCATTGCTTCAATCTGTGAAGAAAAGCGTACCAATGCCATTTTAGTGGGATCTGGGGATTCAGCTCTAGGTCTGCAATGGTATAATAAGGGGTTCACCTTGAGAAAATTATCAGAAAGAACATATACTTAACTCTCTTAAAAAGTTCGAGGCATAAACCTTAGAAACACAATGTCTGCATCATGTTCACAGCCAGTCATGAATCGTTCCACATCATAAGAAGTAGCATTTCGAGGGAGTCCTTGCAGTAAAACCTGACCAAAATAGGCAAGTCCAAATTAACATCATTAGACATGTTGTGGAAAAGGGAATACATTGATGGAAATGCTAGAAAAAGTCACAGTGCTTCACCCAGCAGTCTTCAAGTTCAAATCGGCATGATGCTATCATCATAGTGATTATAAAAGGTTTTGGGTATTGTTAAGACAATCAAAGTCCGACATATTTGTGGCATATTTTTAAGAGGAGAGATAGAAACTTGATATGCAAAGTTGAAAGATCTTTGCGGAGACAGTCTCCAGGTTAAGAGAGAAGGCAATGATTACCAACAACTAACATCTAGACAGCAGCAGAGATATGAAATCTGTTAGAGCACAAGCATCTTCAGAATGCATATATATGCATGATGTTTGAAATAGTTAACCAAATAATGTTTGAAATAGTTAAGAAGAGAAACTGTTATAACCAATAAAACAATTCTTCAAGAGAGTATTAGTTTTAGCATGGTAGTCCATGCTTCAAGTCTAAGGGAACTTTATTGACACTCAGATATTTTCAATCTAGTACAAATACACAACGCACAAAGAGTCATAGTGCCATGGTAAATACCCCTTCGATTTGGGTTAGAGTCCTACGTTCTGAATTATACAACCCAGTACAATTATACTCTCAAGCAAGAATTGGGTGTGTTTGAGTTTATTGAGCAAACTAGTCAAAACATTCATCTTAAAACGACTCAGTATCAGAACCCACACTTTAATCATCATGAATCCATGTATCAGTTGTTGATCCACTCTCATAATGCCAATCCACATATCAGCATCACAAGTGATTTCTGTTGCTTGACTAATACAAGATGGAACTTCAAAAAAACTGGTATGTCAAAATGCTAAATACTAGAAAACTTTGACTTACAGTTTTTCCATTATAGGGCATAGGTGAATCCCACTGAGAACGATCAGCCTGATATCCAAGAAACAAACAGTATCAACCCTATAAATATTTGCATATTAACACAACCTGATAAATCATATCTTAGCAGAAGAATCTATCATGGCATTACCCTCTCCAATCTGTACAATCGACTCTTTTTCACGATCACCCTCATAGCTTGATCAAAGGCAGAACGGGAAGGAAATTGCAACATCCTGACCAGAGCAAAATTCATATGAAAAAACAAACAAACAAATAAACAGACAAAAACTTTTCTAGTATCTAAACAATACTATGTCAAATTCACCCAAGTGTAAAGAAAGAATTAGTCAGAGAACAGAGGCAACGAATGCACCAAATGGAGATTATAGAAACCAATGATTTTGATCAGGGACCGGTACCATTAACAATTCCCACAGAAAACAGTGGATAATGCACAATAAAGATGATTTTTTTTCACAGTTGAACGCCGAAACGCATACATAAATTTTTCTAAAAGTAAAGTGAAGTTAAGGAGAGCAATACACTCCCATAGGCGTAAAGCTCCGGTTGTAATCGGCTTTCAGATCATCCATAGTCAACTTGCACCCATCAAGCATGTTGATAATGTCTGTCTTCAGTGTATGCCTTGTAACTCCAAACAATTTCCCGTATACCGTACCTGATATCATTGAAATAGAACATATGCCCATTTCAGTGAAATGCTCAGCCCATTCCCTACACTTTCTCAGCAACCAAACAGACCCAAAAAGATCTAAACTCTAACCCTAAACCCAGAATCAAACTCAAACCCTAGCTGTATGATTATCAGATAAAATTACAAAAACGCCCAAATCAAATCTCGAAATGCACGAAACGTCCCGCACCTGTGTCTGGGGTGTGAAGAAACTGATTAACCGCCGAATCCTGGGGCGGCTGCTCCGATTCGGTCGAGAACCGTCTCGGCGAATCGCGAAGAAGCAACGGGAGGCCATGGTTTGCGCTTACCGTTCGAACCGTAATGTTCGATCTCAGCGCGCTTCCGAGAAGTCTGAGCTTCGACATTTTCTCGATGGGGTTTGGAAGGAGCTTGCGACTGCACTGTGTGGCAATCAGCTATGGGTTTAAGGGAAGCTGGTGGTTGTCGTTTTGGAAAGAGGGAATTAGAGAAGCTTACCACAATTTGTGTCCAAATATCAATGGACTCCCATAATGTTTTCAAAATGTTACTTTAGCCACGTTTTAATTTTAATTTTATGCCCGGGCCTAAATGATTTGAGATGTTCTTATATTGACCAAAACACGACCCAATCTTTCTTAAGAGATAGCTCAATAAGTTAGGCTCACATCTAATGAAGCAGGTATCACTAATTTGAATTTCATCTCCCTCTTGTGCTGAATATAAAAAATAAATTAAAAAAAAAAACACGCCCAATCAAATATGAACTATTCTTTATATAATGGCAAATCTGTAATTAACCCTCGGCTTAACTAGCAAAAATGGGATGAGATTAGGTCAAATCTTTGATTTTAAAGTAATCAAACAACAGGGAGAATTTATTTATTTTTTTTTTTTAAGTGCTATAAAGATACAAAATAATCTTCCAAGTACGTTTTACCTCCAACGAATCCCAAAAAGAATGCAAAGGAAATGGAAAGGAACCATTAGGCAAAACAAGATGGCAAAATGGTCATTGCAAAATAAAAAAAAGACTATTTTACCTTCCTATATTACACTACCCTCTCTATTTCTGTTGAAATGGAGAAAACATAAATTAAAGGATCTCATTCCTATCGGATCAGCCTGATTCTTAATTTGATTTCCACCAACATGTTCAAAGTCCAACTAATCAGCCGAATATAATATTAAAGTAAAGAATATTTATTTAAATACTTATACAAAAACATGTTTTATGCAAATTATAAAATACATGAGATATATAAAGTACAACAATTTTTAATTGCGACTCATTTTCTTTTTTTATACGTCAGTGCATATAAGATAGTAGAGAATTAGAGATGATTATTGCTACTCCAAACACGTATAACTATTAAAGCAATTATATAAAAGTTTAATGACATTTAATTTAGGCCAAAAAATGGGTTATATCTACAAAATTAGTTTCAATAAAAAAAAATACAAAATATATACAAATATAAAGAAGATAATGAATAAGAGAAAGAGAAAAGTGTTAAACCAACCATAAAAGAGAAATAGAGAAATAGATGCTCTTCAAGTGGTGCATGCGCCGTAAAAAGATGACACGAATTTGAGCACGTATGACCATCTAACTAAGGATGCTAGAGGCATCTTGAGTTGTCCAAAATAGAAAGTCAGTCTTCTTAGACAAAATGCAAATGGAGCGTCCTTCTGTCTTGCGAAGGAGGCACTTCTTAGTGAGAAACAGGTCCTTATCTATTCACCCGTCATCTGGCGTCCCACTATCTTGCAAAGAAGGCAAATGAAGGGTTCTACTCTTAAATTCAATGGTAATTTTAAAGGCTACATCACATTTAAGATGACCGTAAAAAAACACGAAAAAACTAATAACATTTTTCTTGATGAAGGGCAACAATAAAGAGTGTCCCCTCTCTTCTTTGGAGTTTTTTTTTAAAAAAAAAAAATTCAAAGATAAAATTATAATTTTACAACGAGTTAAATAATTGACCATGTCACATGGTAATCGGTGATTAGTTGTGATATGGAATCAGGTGTATAATTAACAATTTGTCAAAAATCTGACGATATTGACCATTTTGGAAGGATTATTAATTTTTTTGTGGTAGTATTTTGGATGGATTACTTGGGTTATGGATCTTTAATATATTTTTATATTATAATTTATAGGGATTGGTTTGGTATAACTGTAAAATTTCAACGCTAAATAAGTAATTTTCCCTTAAATAAAATGTGCAATATGTTTTTTAATAGTCACAATCACCTGCCCTGGTTGTAGCTCATGCCAAACCGACATTTACCCTCAATCGTTCACATTAACGAGTGATTATTATTGTTACTATTATTAAATCATTCTTAAAACTTTTATTAGCAATATTAAAAAGGGAAATAGAAATGTTAAGTGTTCTTTTGGTATTCTCCTAATTATGAAGTAACTCTTAAAATCACAGTTGAATTTGAAATTATCATTATTAACTTTTAATCTATTAGTAATTTTAAAAGTCACATCACAGTTAAAAAAAATCAAAGGAACATTAGAAGAACAATTAATATTTTCCTATTAAAAAAGAGCATTTTGCTCGTACAAAACAAATTAAAGGTATTGTACACTAAAATACTAAGATATTCAGAGATTAATTGTTAAATTTTATAGTTTAAAATAAAATTTTACATCTCATTATTTTCCTTCCAAGAAAAATGATAAAAAAAAATAAAAATTGTAGAGAATCTTATTCTGTTTGTTTGAGGGTGTTTTTATTTAGAAAACCCCTTCTATATGTAAAACTCTTTTTTATAGTCTTCATTAAAAATTTGACACATAAAATAAAAATATTAAATACAATAAAAAGGAAAACGCCGTATTTTTAATTCAAATCAATCCCATTAAGTTTTTTATTAATTTTAACTCAATGTCCACCACTCACCATTAAACCTCAACCCACCTCCATCAATATCGAAATCTTCAAAACCAACCAAAATGATAAATCCGATAATTTTATCAATAAATATTTTACCCATAAGATATTTTATAAAAATAAGATAAATTACTTTGTGTAAAAGATTATATTTACAGCATGATGATTAAAGAGGTAAAAACCGACCGTACAGAAAGTTGCTATTTTTAAAAGGGAAAATGCTAGGGGTTCTCCCCATAGGTTCTCCTGGTGTTCTCCCAGTCTTACATAAAACATGATTTAAGAAAAAATAAAATTGTAGTGGCCTCCACACCGGTTTTTTTAGGCATTAGCATCAAATTTGAGGCATTAACACCAAATTTGTGAGGCATTAGCACCAAAATTGAGGCATTAGCACCAAATTTAGGATGATCAAATCCATTTTGAGTGATATCATCCCTAAAGGGTTAACCTTTCACCTTTAGATTTTAGTTTTGAATCCAAAAACAAGTTTTAAAGCATTAGAACCTAACTATTAACTCATAAAAATTAATCGGTTGTCAAAAAAACGGTACTACAATTTTATTTTTTCTTAAATCATG
>CM017327.1:15446107-15469427 GCA_006937295.1 Carpinus fangiana | reverse complement strand
AAAAAAAAAAAAAACAAACGAACCACCCTCACAATCTATGAAGTTGGTTCTACTATGTTTTTTTGGGTAGCTAGACCATTTCTCATTACCAAAAAAAAAAAAAAAAACAAACGAACCACCCTCACGATCTATGGAGTTGGTTCTACTATGTTTTTTTGGGTAGTTAGACCATTTCTCACGGTTGTGAAGGTGATTCGGCTGCGCCATTTTTATTTATGGGATGAGTGTTAGGTTTTCTTTTAATTTTTCTTTCATATTATTATTTTAATGTTTATTAGTTTTTTATAATATTAAGGACATTTTGGTAAGAAAATTGAAAAGTAGTCGCTTGTAGCACATGTGACTATTTTTTCATTAATTTTAACCCTCATTCTTAAGCAACGTGTTTAATTTAACACACGATAATTGTACCAGAAGCCCAATGTAACTTTTCAAATTTAGAGACGTAAAATAAAAAAATGTATTAATTCAAAATATTAAAATGTATAGGCCCAAATAAAAAGTATTCTATCATATCTCAATATGAATTAGGATTCTTAAACATGATAATATCCAATTAATTATATTAAAAGATATTTTTATCCTCTTAAAAGATAAAAAGACATAAATACCCCTATTATCCATCTCAATATACAGGTTACAAAAATGATCCCACTTGTGTGCAATAATGCACATGTACTTGTGTATACGGTAGATTCTACGAGCCATGTGGCCTGATGACGTCAGTTGATTTTGTTTTTGCCCAAATTAATGAGCATGCCATCATAAAAGTGATAAACGTGGCTCCTTATAACTTTAAAGATTAAATTGAAAATATATATAAAATCTAGCAAATTAAATTGTAAGTTGGAGATTAAAATATAGTCCCACATGAATTAATTAATCAGCTACCGCTAAATCTCATGTGCATAGCACAAATTCTTAAATACCTTCCTCAAAGAGTAATAAACTCCACGAGATGGTTCAGTCTCAGAAGGACCTTTTCTCCCCAACGTACTTACCTCTTATAACCACCACGCAAATTCTCACAGAAGCACAAAACCATTACCACCGAGCATTTGAGCTCAGGAACTAGCTTTCTGGGGAGCTTTCACAATGAATTTCTCATGGCTGCTCGACTTTTCCAAGGGCATGGTGAAGCCGGCGGCTGCCACCGCGGTAGTGCTCATGGCCGTGCTCCTGTCCTACTTTCAGAAGTTGGGTTTGGAGGGAGAGATGGTTTACTCGATTCTCAGGGCCTTTCTTCAGCTCTCTGTTATTGGGTTTGTTCTGCAGTTCATTTTCAGCCAGGAGAATATTGGGTGGATCATTCTGGCGTACCTTTTCATGGTTGGTGTTTCGTCTCCACCTGTGTTTGGCTTTTGAGAATGATTACTTCATTTCTATCTAGAAAAAAAGTTGTTTGTTTTAAAGAACTCGAAAAAGGATATCTGGGTGTTGCTGAAATCGTTTTCCCATCATTACAGATTTGTTTTGGTTTGTGCTAATATGAACGGGTCCTGTTTTATTTTCTGTTCTGTTCTGTTTTTGTTTTCCTGGTAGTTGTTTGTTCAATTTCCACAAATTCACTTTTTGATTCATATACTATTCTTGGATTCTTTGCTGAAAATGTTGTCGATCTTGATCTGGAGATCTTGAAGTGGGATTTTTCACCTAACATTTGTTTTCATCCTTCCCATGTAATTCTTGTTGGGGTTGTTGTCCGGATCTGATAATTGAATCCCAATGATTCACAGTGAAATGGACTGACACGTAGAGATACACACAAATGCAATCAGAATGCCAGATCAAATTCTACGGAGGCAAAGCAATTAAATTCAAGTATTTACAAGGGGCAAAACTTCATTGGCTTCAATTTATCTCATAGTATAAAGTTTTGGTATTACCAAATTCTCCCCAAACTCTCTCAAATATTTGCACTAGAACTGGTTTGTGCTTGATATTGAAATCTTATATGGTCATATTTGAGTTAGTATCTTTAGTATTGTGTCACTAATTTATGAAAATAGAAGAGTAGTTTGGGGAAAGGGAGGAGATAAATTGTACGTTACCCATATTATCTTACTTCTAGAATAAATCGGTGAACTCAATCCAAAAGTTTAAGCTACCACTCGCCTTGTTGGACCATCGGAGCTTTGCTTATACTACTATTAGGGAGATTTACGACACCATTCAACCCAAAAGTTTATGATCTACACTTCCGTTGGCATTGATTTCTACATTGCCATAACTAGCTGAATATGGTTTGACTCACTGAGAAGTCATTGTTTCGCAGGTCTCTGTTGCAGGCTATACTGCCGGTCAACGAGCTAAACATGTCCCTCGAGGGAAGTATGTCGCCGGAGCTTCCATTCTGGCTGGAACTGCAGTGACTATGTTCCTGCTGGTTGCACTAAATGTCTTCCCCTTCACTCCACGATACATCATCCCTGTCGCAGGTATGATGGTTGGGAATGCAATGACAGTGACTGGGGTAACCATGAAAAGGCTTCGAGATGATATCAGAACACAAATGAACCTGGTAAGTCACTGGCTCAAGGAGAAATGAATTCTACTTTCAGATTTTCCAATAAGCTGTAAATAGTTTCATTTTTCATTTGGATTGTTGCGTTTGTTTTTGCAGGTGGAGACAGCATTGGCTCTTGGAGCAACCCCGCGTCAAGCAACACTCCAGCAAGTAAAAAGGGCTCTGGTTATTTCACTCTCTCCAGTGCTGGACAATGCAAAAACTGTGGGTCTCATCTCACTTCCTGGTGCAATGACTGGACTTATAATGGGAGGAGCTTCCCCTCTGGAGGCCATTCAGCTGCAGATTGTGGTAATGAACATGCTTGTTGGTGCATCAACCGTTAGCAGCATCATGTCTACATACCTTTGTTGGCCTGCCTTCTTCACCAATGCTTTCCAGCTAGAAACCAAGGTCTTTTCTGCAGAATGAGTTTTGTATAGTTTTTCTCTCAATGCTACCCCTTTGGCCCTTTAGATTTAAGAGGAAATTATGTGTGAATTGCGGGAGAAACTGAGGCTTCTACTACCTAGGTTCCATTAAATTCGATTAAGTGTATGATATGTATTTAAGTTCCTCTGTTTTCTGATAATTAATTTCCCATCAAATGATGTAAAATTTTAGATCCGTTACGAGCTGGCATGTGTTTGAACTATTCAAGATAGCATTAACAAACATTTACTTCGTAAATGACGAGGGTATACTCAGAATGGCAACGATAGAAAGGTGAGGAACATGGCAGCAGCGAGTAAATAAGGTGCAGCCGTGCAGCAGCAATAATGCTGGAAAAGAAAAGAGGGTGTCCTTTCTATCATGCTTTGGCTGGCCCCAACAAAAGAGAAAGTAAACGAACTTTTGGAACTATTGCATTTGCCCCTTGTGGACACTAGGGAAGAGAATATGCTCTCTTCAATAGTTCAATTCGACCCAATCTTGTCTAGTGACTCCATTGTACAATATTCCAAGTTGTAAAGCTAGATATTTGATGATGCAATTGGTTGGTGGCAGGGGCGGTGGAACAAATTTTAAAAATTCCCTTCAAATATATAATATTTATCAAGGGGCCCCTAAAAAACTAAAATTTTTCCCTCCCAAAAAAGTCTTTGTGTAGTTGCCCCTTGTATCAAAATTTATGATTCCGCTCCTAGTTGTTGGGTCATGAGGCCTACACAGGGGATTTGGATCTTTAACAATTTATTGTTTTGCAGTAAGAATTGCAACAAATGTTAGAGAGTATTTATAGGGCTCACTTGTCCAAATAAGTATGTGAACTGCTTGAAACTTGGTTGGATAAATGAATTCTTTGGACGCTATCGATTCGAGCCGAAAAATTGTTAAGAGTTTTCTGTCCCCTGCTTTGTCAACAGGCAAAGAAGGTATACACATCCCAAATTTTCTGCTCAAAAGTTGGTTTTCAAATGAGATGTTATATTTTCATGAGATTTATTATTTTGAAAAATACGTCATTAATTTATGAGATGTTGACATATCATTTGGAACAAAAATTTGAAATGTTTAGCATTTTTCTAAGATTTTATTTACATGTTCACCTCCCCCTGAGCCTCCCTAAATCAAATGACCCTAACCATAATTTTTTCCCTGATTCAACCAGGGCAGCCACTAGTGATCCCTATATTAAACCTGAACAACTACATTCCATCCCCATATAAAACGTGGACAAGCATATTTGATACTCAGATTCAACCTGGACCTGAACTACCTGCCCAAATCCTGGAAATTTTCTAGTTGATCTAAACATCAACCTTCACATATGATACAAAAAGTCAAAAATTTCAGCCTACTTCAATCATAATTACTGTAGCAGAAGAGTATGTAGAGTGTAAACGTGTGAGTCTTAAGTAATCAACTTCCACGTTAGATATAGTAAATAATTGAGATATACAAGCACGTGTTTAAATTTTTGCATTAAGGTTGTTTTCAAAATATTAAATTAAGACCCCATTTGGAGATTCCTCTAGAAATTCATCTTTCTTACAAGACTCCTCTGCTTTTTATTAAAAAAAAAAAAAAAGCATTACCGAACAACTTAAAATACAAAATATTCAAAACTATTTTTAATACATTTGATATCCAGATTCCAAAACGAATGATGTATAAGAAGAGGGTTGATGGATTAGTGAACTCTCATGGTTTTTTTGTACATCTTCCTTCCCCAGATTCTTGGTAGTGGCACAAAACTTCGTTTGGAGATTTTTCAACATGGTTGTCAGTGTCTTCCCAACAAAACACAGCGACATAGCATGCATATAGATATGATTCAAGCACCACAAACATACAATAGATACTGACACAAACAAATTTATTAGCATTTTTATTTTTTATTTTGATAAGTAAAGTCTCATTAGCCGCCCTTAATTATAAGAAGGAATCAGCAAATTAAACCAATGGTTGCGCTGCATGCTGCCTTGGTTTTTATATTACAACATGAAAATTCTATAAGCATGAAAAAAAAAAAAAAAAAAAAAAAGAGGCTGGAAATTATATAACACCAGAATCTGCCCACCCTACCCGTATACTCTGTTTTTAACACGTGAAAAACCCACTAATCTTGAGCTGGATGTGCAGCTGAAATATACCTTGAATTTGAAAGCAGAAGATCGATGCTGATGAGATGATAATGATGATGGTTATGGTGTACTCGTCAACGATCCAAATGGGCTCTCGTTAATGTAATTTCCAGGCGGATCATACACGCAAATTACAAACAGACCTCCGTTCAAACACTTCTTGCGCGCGCATCCTATCCGCGACGAGTCCCTCCACACAACCTGCGTGTAGTGGCCGCACATTTGGCCCGGAGCGCAAGTGTTCGAATGAGGATTGTAATACCTGTGCTCCCTGACCCACGATTGCACCGCCTCCGTCGCCGTCCAGTGGTCGTACTTCCCCCAGAATAGGTTCTCGCCGTAGGGGCCGTAGGAATGGATCATCTGGCAGTCCAGGAAGCGCTTGTTGGCCCATCGGCGCGCGTAGCGGGTGAGCTTCCTGCTCCATTTCAGGATCGGCTCGTTGAAATGCTTCCTCACCTGGTTGTGGGCGAGGAGGAACTCCCGCCGTGGCGAGAGGTGGTGTTGGTGGTGATTCTGCGATAGAAAGCGTTGGTTGGGTGTTGTTGTTGTTATGTTGGGATTGAATCCGGCCAATCGGCGACCGAATCTCTTACTCAGTGCGCTGTGGCTGGTTTCGGGTTGCTGGGTGTTGGGTTTCTTCCATTCTGAGCTTTGTTTCGCCGAGGCGGCCAGGAGGAGAAGGGAGGAGGAGAAAATTATGGCGAGGAGAACTCGTGCTTGCGGCATTGGTGTTGTTTTTCCTTTGTTGGATTCTTTGTTTCTGGTTATCTTCTTGGTTTGGTTTTGGCTGCTCTCATCATCCGAGAGCAGCGGCAAGGAGAGGATGAGGAAGGAAAATGTCTTTTATTTGATTTTCCTTCTAAAATTAACCCTTTTATTCATCAAAATCTACCATCTTGCCATCCCCAATCCTACCTCTAATTTTTATTTTTCGTAGATACTATATTATATTTCTTCAAAAAAATTGCCACATTAGTAGGATAAAATAGTAATAAGATAAATGTGTAATTTGAATATTTTTTAACATTTTTATTTAAATTATAATGGTGCCATGCAAACGTAGGAATATAGATTAAAGGAAAAAATATAAAATGGCCCCCTTAATTACCACTCATTTGTAAAATGACCCCTCAAAGTTTCAATTGATATAAAGTAATCCCCAAACTACTAATCCCTTATAAAATGGTCCCATCTGTTAGATAAAATTGTTAAAATGGATGGAAAACCCAAAACGACGTCGTTTTGAATATGAAAAGTTATGAAATTGCCCTTGTTAGATTAAAAATTAAAAAAAATAAAAAATAAAACAAAAAACAAAAAATTGCGTCATTTTTCTCCTCAACTAAATCCCTTCTTCCTTCCTCCCCTCCCCCAGTCGAATTCCCACCGCAAGTCTGCAACCCACTGCAAGTTTGCATCCCTCTTTAACCCACAGAGGAATGCAGACTTGCAGTGGGTTGCAGTAGGGGCATTCTAATTTTTCTTTGTTTATGATGTTTCTAGTATCCTAAGATATTATTAGACCAAAAGGTTTTAGTGATGCAGACTTTTCTTTGTTTATGATGTTCCTAGCATCCTAAGATATTATTAGAACAAAAGGTTTTAGTGATGCAGACAAAAAAAATAAGGTTTCGTGGGTTAAAGAGGGTTGCAGACTTGCAGTGGGTTGCAGACTGGCGGTGAGAATTTGACTGGGGGAGGGGAAGAAGGAAGAAGGGATTTAGTTGAGGAGAAAAACGATGCCGTTTTCAGTTTTTTTTTTTTAAAAAAAAATTTTAATTTCTAATCTAACAAGGATAATTTCGTAACTTTTCATACCCAAAACGACATCGATTTAGATTTTTCATCAATTTTAATAGTTTCATCTAACGGATTAGGTCATTTTATAAGGGGTTGGTAGTTTGGGCCTACTTTATACCAATTGAAACTTTGGATGGCCATTTTACAAATGGATGGTAATTTGAGGGGCCATTTTATATTTTTCCCTAAATTAAATTATTAAACTCATCAATTCCAAAACTTTATTTATTTTTTGATAAACTATAATTTAACATAATATCCGAGCAAAGATCTTGAGTTTAAATCCTATTTTTGTTGATTAGGAGAACCCTAATTCCCAGGTTAACCTTGTATTTCAATTAAATAAACATAAATTAAAAGATTAAATACGTCGTTCATTATAATTGCATGGGACATTTCTGTAATTTTGTTCAGGGGTTAATGGCTAATTTGAAGTTGATTTAAGAGGATGGTCAAGGCATGAACAACCCGCCAAATTTCGTTCGCGGGAACACCGCTCACAGGGTGCCGCAGTTTTTGGTCTTCCATAGGTGATTAAACAGAGTCAAATATGGAAGAATCGTAACAGCATTAACAGATATAATAATAGCAAAGAATAATACCTGAAGATAACAGGGAATTATATTAATAAATATCAAACTAAATTCATTTAATAACATCTTTATTTCCTCTTTTTCTAACTAAATTATTAAGTAAATGGTGAAAAACCAATTAAATTTATATATACATTTTTTTTTTCGTAAATGTGATTTTACTTTTGTTATAAGTGCACTTGTGAGTGTTGTGTTTTACATTGAGAAAATATAAAAGAAAAGAGCGCTTACCTAAGTGGATTGTCCATTAGCTTAGGCTTTTGGGTTAGAGTTGTGTTCAATTATGTATATTAATGTACTGTTGATAAAAACTTCATAATCGCTTTAATCTTCCAACAACTTTATTTTTCATTGAATGTGAACAGACCCGTTCATCTACTAGGCGAGTTAGGCAGTTGCCCAAAGCCGTCAATGAAATAAGGTTCCAAAGATATTAATAGCATTGATAACAAAAAAATGGTTAATCTAAAAAAAATAACAAATTTGTGAGAAAACTAATAATGAACCAATTATGGTACATGACTATTTTGAATAAAAAAAAAATAAAACACAAAAACACCTTCTTTTTTTTTTTTTTTAAGAATAATTATAAACTAGAGCCCCTTTACGGCATTTAGTAACACATCATCAATTTACGAAAAATGCAAAAAATAAAAGTAAGAACAATCGCACCAAATTAGAGAAAAAAAATTGTAGTCGACGAGACCCAGGTCAGACCCGTGGGTCTGGCCTGCCGTGAACACCTCAAACCCCACCGGCCATGACCCGCCTCAAATTCCACCGACTGCGACCCACCTCAAAACCCGTTTCTAATGTCCTAAAACCCGTTTCTAATTACTCAAAATCCATTTCTAATGTCCAATACTTTAAAACATGTTTCTAATACATCAAAACATATTTCTAATGCATCAAAACTTATTTTTGGATTCAAAACTAAAACCTAGAGGTGGAAGGTTAATCCTTTAGGGATTTTATCACCCTAAAATCTAGTATATTTTAGTTCAAATTATTTTTGTGCACTTTTTATTTTTTGCATATGTGTCCATTATTGATTGGTGGTTGTAAAAATAGAATTTTAAGGCTCATCCTGATATAAGTTAAACTCATTATAAACATATTATTAATGAATCATTGACAAAATTGCTCTGCCAAAACAATATCACCGATACATGAAAGAATTTTTTTTCTCACAAAATTGTATATATGACTTGCAAATTAGCCAATTTGGCTAACCCATGGGCGGCCTTATACGCCTCCCTATTCACATTACAAGCCTTCCAACTAGGAAAAGAATTTAAGACACTAAAACATCTCCCACTAGCTAGTTGAAATGCTGGAATTTTCGCCACAAGCTTGTACCGCATCTATAACTTCAATAATTTTTATTGAGAATACATATAGAAAGAAAATTTTCAAAATTAAAATTAATAAAATCTTATAAGTGGATAATCATCATCCCCTACAATTTTTCCTGTCCAATGGTCTTTGGTCGGGGATTGTCCACCGTCCACGCATGAATGGTCCCGATGCACGGAGCACATACACATGAGGAGTAGAGAACGACGATACCAAAGCTTTCCCTCTTCAACTGCCAATGGGTCCCAACTTCCTGACCCGGGATGGTTCCGAACCGGTTCGGGCCAGCACGTTGACCTCAGAGTCACAGCCCTCTCCCCACTCGTCCAGAACACCATTCAGATCAAGCCACGCAACCACTTAGATTGTGGCCCAACCCACGTGGCAAAATCCCGCAGTGTTGCGCAATGCGCATCCCGCGTAGTGTAGACGCCACCCCCGTCCAATTACGCGCAGCGCGAACCGGCCAGCTCTGTTTCTCTCTCTCGCACGCAAAACGAAAATTCTCGAAGCCGCCATAGCCATTGCTCTGTCTAGACGAAACGCCACCGTCTTCTAAAGAGCTCGTCGCCTGTATCTGTGATCAATCCCAGTGCTTTTCGGATTCCGAAGAATTAAACCACTCAGTCAAATCAAGAACAAACTAATTTCGCTATGACGATTCGGTACCTGTGGAGTTCTAGGGTTTGTTCTGTTTTTCTCGTCTGCTCCGTCTTCTTCAGCTGCTTTCCAGGTAAAAATTTCTCGGTAAACAAACAGAGAGCTATTAACTACTGTTTATTGAATTTACAAGATGAGATATAATTTCAATCAGGAGCTAGGGAAAGCTATATTTAACTTGTCTAATCGTGGCTGATTGGTGACAGCGTCGTTTTTTCAGGATTGGTTATATCGGGATTTGTTACACTGGAATTCATGGAGATTTTCAAAACCCACGAGTTTTTCCACGAAAAACCAACGGTTTATTTCATGTGTAAAGGGGAGAACAAGACGATGCTGCCAGATGTGAAGGAAGTGCATGTCTTGTATAGTTTCAAGGGTGAAGAGTCTTGGCAGGTTTGAACCTTGTTTTTTGTCTGTAAAATCTATTGCTTTTGAGTGCATGTGTTGTCTTGGAATGCTTTTCAAAAGGGTTTTCTACAAGTTATGGTGAAATTATTGAATTGATGCTAGCAGTTTAATGATTTAGTTTCGAGCAGCACCCTAGTTGTTGTTGTAGATATGGGAGAAATTATGCAGGCAATGGAACCTAGTTAAGAACATTGAATTTTGCTTCTTGTACATAACTCACACAGTGGGTGCCTTTTGTTGCCACATGCACTCTGAAAATTTGAGTAAAGCTTCAGGGACATGACTACTGAAAATTGGTCTGATGCTGGTTTTATGGGGCCATCTGCTCTTTTGAAATTTTATTAGATGGATAATTGCTAGAAACATAGATGGTTTTTATGTTTTGTGGTGACTTAAAGGCTTCCCACCTATCATATTTTAGTAATTCAGATTGATTGAATTCGAACTTATTCTTGTTTGTGTGCTCTAGTGAGAAAACGAAAGGGGTGTGTGTGAAGTTCTTTCAACTTGGACAGTTCGAGAACTACTCAAAATTTAGATTCTCCAGATTTTATTCTTTTGGGTTTTACCATTAATATTGATAAAAACGCATGTAAGTTAATCTCTGCCCATGTGTGAGCTTCACTTTAGTTGGTTCTTTGAGTAATATGCTATTTCTTTGTAACTAAAAACACATGGAACTTTAGCTGCCCTCAAATAAATTCTTGGATCATCAATTCCAATTGATTGACTAAGAGCTGCTAATTAAATTATATTCTTTATGCTCCAGCCTCTTACAGAATTTTCGAATAAAAAGTGCAAGCGGTGTGGGTTTTATGAGGAGGATATGTTCAAATCAGATGACATATTTGAAGAGTGGGAATTTTGTCCCAGTGACTTCAGCATTCCTGATGGGAAATATATCCGAATCAAAGACAAGGAATTTAATGCTACTTTTTTGTGTCCGGAGTGCGTTCCTTTTGCAAATGGTGAGTGCTTTCTTACTTTCATTCTTGAAGTCGCTTTTGCTGTATTTCATGCTATTGCTCTACACCTTATGTGCCAAGGGTTAGTTTAGGAGTGTTTGGTACCTTTGAACATTTTATGGAAATGATTATCCCGTTTTATGTCTCTCTCTTTTTTTTCTTTTTTTTTTTTCTTTTTTGTGGCTTCATTCTAGAAGAGGCTTTTGTGCCTTCAAATGTTATGTAAATAAAATGGAATGACCTGCGATTTCTTGGACGTCCATACAAGTTTCAGTTGGTACCATTACGGGGCTAAAATGACTATTTGGATACAAGTCATAACAATGGATAGGTAGGGATCGAGGGGGTGTTTTGGGAAAGCAAATAAATGGTTTGTGCTAAGATTTGAGGCTAATACCCAGTCAATCATGTGGTTATTTGTTGCTCTCCTGAATGCTACTTTTTCATTGTAATAAATAAAACACTATTATTTCAGTCTGTGTTTGCATAAGCACCTGTCTGCTTGACATGTCTGTGACCAGGACCAAATTACATTATATTTAGTCCGAATAATAGTTTCAATTTTTTTATCCACATTTTTGCAGCTTCCAGTTCTTCATCTGACTCGCATGACAGAGGAAAGGGAATGCATGTTGCTGTAATCATATTGATCAGTGCTGTGGTCTCAACTGTATCCATTCTCGGAGTAGTGGGTGCATATAAATACTGGCAAAGGAGGAAGAGGGAGCACGATCAGGCTCGGTTTCTGAAGTTGTTCGAAGACGGGGACGACATTGAGGATGAATTGGGCCTTGGCACTGTAATATGATGAATAATATAACTTGGCTACCATTTTTACAGCGAGTTGATCTTACATCAATTTTGCATATGGAAAGAAAAAACAAACATTGTGGACTTCGTGACAGTCTCACAGTGCAAATGAGAAAAAAAAAAATGTATTCTTAAGTGAGCGATGTATGCCATTGTAAAAATAATAAGCATCTCCCTTCCACGGATTTACACGTCTTTGCAGTCTAGTTTTCTACCACCAGGTGTATTCTGGCTTTTCCCGAAACAGGCAAGGCCATTTGCCAAAGATACTTTCACATAGTCTCATCTCAGCATCCAGATTGTAAACATACGGTCTTGTTTGCTCTTGCCTACCGAAATCATGGAACTCTTCTTCTCCTTCATATGCACCCCAAGGATAATAATCATAAACGGAACGGTTTTCTCCGTCTTCGTGATAACTGAAATAACTGCCATGCTGTTCTTCACCATGAGAGAAGTCTTCCATCTTCCCCAAACTACTGCCACATCCAATGTCCTGAGTATCATCCCAAAGAGATAAAACATTCTCTCCCTGACACTCACTAAAGCAATTCGGCCAATTCCAATTGTCGTTGTAAGCCAGCTCCTCTTCCTCATAATCTTCCCAGGGTCTGCTTGCAAAATCATCCTCTTCTATCCCATACAGTGAAGACACGAGACCAAGAATTCCCTCTTGGAAAGGAACATTGGGGTCGAAAACAGGACGGTGATAGGGATCTTCATAATTGCCACCGGCAACAATACTAGGGCTGCCGCCAAACAGATCCCTATCATAATTGCCAGCAGCAGCAATACTAGGGCTGCCGCCAAACAGAGCACGGCGATAGTCGGCGAGTTCTTGGTCGTAAGTGTTGTAACTGGAGCTGGTCATTGCAAAATGTATCTACGTTCCAATTCTTTCTTCAAACTCAGTTATACACTCTCCTTTTGGAACTTTTAAGCATTCCCTTTATTGAAATGTTCTTTTGAACTAGAAGTGTTATAGATTTGGGAAGGACAAGGGGGATGTTAAAACCACTTATATGCTATGGAAAGAGGTAGGAAAGTGAATTCACTTTTTCTACGGTGAGAAAGTAGCGGTGGCTCAAAATCTAGCACCACCTCCATTGATGAGAGATTCCATTCACAAAATGACCATTAATTCGGTCACCTAGCTAGAAAGGCTTCTTGAATTCGAATCTCTTTTGGGAAGAAAAGCAGCCAAAAAGATAGGCACCAGAAAATGGGTTGCCACAGCATCATATGCAATTTCTTTTACTACGTCACCCAGAAGTAACACCTTTCACTTTGGAAAAGGTTTACGCTTTCGGCCTCACCATCCTCCTTGGATGAGAGAGAGAGAGAGAGAGAGAGAGAGAGTTGAATTAGTCTCTGAGATACAAAACTGGAAAACATTAGAACAAGCAGGAATACAATGCTTAAGTTTTGTACAATATATTCGAGAATTTAACTTAATTCTGATATCTGAGAATTCTTTCAGATATTATGCGAATCTGACAGTGAAGGACTTGAGGAAGAAGCAAATGGTTTTCCTTGCTCGCCAAAAGCTACTATACCAGCAATACCATGCCCCCAAGCAGTTAGCCTTCTATGCTTTGGAGCATTAAAAGCTTTCCAAATTTTCTTTTCTTGATTGCAAGGCTTTTTCCTCATCGCAGGGAAGCAGGATGTTCAACCCCTGCTATAATTATGAAGTATATTGATCCATTAGCTGACACATAGAGTCCTCATCATATACTACTACTACAACTTATTATATTATACTAATAATTCCCTACAAAGGAAGATAAAGCTGGGGGGTTACCTTAAGCCTTCTAAGCAGTGAAGTGCAATATATTCTAACTAAAACCGTAGGAGCTCGTTGAACGATTGAAGTTTTCCAACTCCTTTGAATGGGGACCATAAATATCTTTAATGGTGTCTCTACAAAAACTGCATCCAAGACAACTTAGGCAGGTTGTTACAGGAGGGAATGCAAATAATGGAGTTTCATGATATTATTTTATCTTGGACAGAGAAATACTAATTTCCACAAGCTTAGTGGGTGAGAAGGAGATTATTAGTAAACCTGCAAGCCTCTTTGTTAAACTTCTTCTTGTTAACTCCATACAACGATTGGAATACATCTGGCTCCACACGACAAAAGTATGGACGATCTGCCAGAGGAAAAAAAGAAAATGAAAGTCCATAAAGGACCATAACGAGTAACAGTTCGAAGACAGAAACTGCTGAAGGTCTTGACCATGAAGATGCTCACCATTGTAAATGGAGCATGTTCGTGTGCCTTTATCGAAGTGTATGCACCATCCATCAGGACCTGTTAAGCTTCTATAGAGCTGATATTTACAAACATTAACACCAAAGACGAAAGAAACTCGTTAGATTCAGAACTAATTGCACATGATAAAATAATCAGAAGAAGATGCATAAAGCATGCTTCTTGTAATAAGACTGGGACGATATCTTATGCACAGTGGAGACCATGTCCAGCATACTTGCACAGCAACCATCATATCAACCTAGCATTCTAATGATTTTTTAAGTTACAAATCGCAGTAGACACATAAAAATTTATTAACAAGGAAGCAAAAATCAAAACACAAGAATTCAACATGGTTTGGCAAAATTGCCTACATCCACAGGCAACAATGAGCCTCTCTCCCTCACACTTCTTCATTAGCATCTCCAATCAACTGACACGGACTACCAAACAATTATCCTTTTGCGACAACCAATGCTCCTCTAACAACTTTTAATTTGCTGTTTTCTCCAGAAAATTTGTAACTATCTTCATCAAATTTTCCCAACGTTAGAAGGTTTTTTTTTTTTTTCTTCGTAAATCAGGCACATGTCAAACACTCATAATAATACAAGTAACACCATCACACATAGTAATTCTTACATCATTAATTTTAACTAGGTCACACTTGTTATCCTGACCCATATAGACACTAAACTACATGGGCAATAAGTATAAAAATAATCACTACATTTTTTTTGATAAGTCGTGAAGAAAAAATAAATAATCACTACATGGTACCGGTAGCGTGTAAAATCCAAAGGCGTTTCAAATTTTCATTAGAAATCACAGACGTTACCTTGCTATTCTCAAATGATTTTCCTTCTTCCACCGAATTACCATGGGATTTTGAACTCTCTGGCACTTCAGTTCTGGGTCTCTCCTGATTTGTATCCAGAAGTTTACAATCTTTAGTAACTATCCCTTCTTACCACAGTTCCAACACATTCTCTTTTTCATCCATTTTGACTTTAACTTGGAATGATTTCTCCCACTGACACTAATCTCTTTTAGTAGTTCTGCCTCTAACTGTCATTACATAACCAGAACAATTTCCACTATTTTTTCTGCAAGATTCTTCAATAAGCAGTTGAAATCAATAGTGTTACTCACAGACATAACTGTACCATCCACGAGTCTGGCATAGAACAAAGCAGAATAGTAATTCCCTCTTCTTAATCCATATTGACTCCAATAGCAGTCAATTTACTGACAAGAGCATTGAACTCATTTAAGTGCTCTTGAAACGAAAAACTCTCTTTCATTCTAAGATTGTACAGGTTTCTCTTGAGCTGAATCCAGTTTAACATTGTTTTTTTTCATAAATATCATGCAACTTATCTCACATGCCTTTAGTAGTCTTTTTCTCAGCCATGATGATCATAACTAAATAATCATATATATCATAGCCAACTCATTCTTTTGCTAAAAAAAAAATCACCACTCATGTCTTCAAGCTTTTTCTCATTCCCTTCAATTGCAACTACACAATTCCCTTTGACTTAAACCGCTTGCATCTTCAACTTCCACATAGTATAATTGGTACAGTTGAACAAAGGCACACTTCAAATGTTGTAGAACTTGAACTGGCCATAGAAACTGCGCAGATTTAAGATCAAGATATTTTTCTTGTGCAAAAAGAGACAACGCAACCTTAAGCTCTAATATCACTAATAGAATTTGTAGCACATGGTCAAGAAAAATATCAACAAAATAGAAGAACAATCAAGAATCAAGACACAAGAATTTATTGTGGTTTGACAAGATCCCCCAAGTCCACAGCAGCAACAATGATGTTCCTTTATCACTAGTATCAAGGAAAATTACAATGAGCCTTCCTCCCTCTCTCTTATTATGAAATCTCAAACTACATCTAGGATACAATTTGTGTATGTAAACCTACTGACACGAGCTTTATTTATACAAAAAGAAAATAAAAAAATCATCTCCTAAGGAAACTAAGATTTACAATAAAGAAAGAATATGCCTCATAATCTTAAGAGGATACACAACCGTACCAAAAAATGCATTAGGATTTCTAATCCTAAAACTACTAGGATTCCAACATTGTACTATAGTCTATAGGATTAATAAATAGCATTGCGGTTATGCTGTTACACGCCCAATGCCAACATTGAACTAAATACAGATTTAGGTAAATGTATTAGCGTGTAAGCTCGATATGCATAATTGACACCCCCACTCCTTTCTGCCCAGACGGCTTTAGCTTAGAACAATCATTAAACCAACACAGTACTAATACTTAGCTCTATTTTTTAGTAAATTCATAGAACCACTTCCTATCAATAAGCGGGGTTCATATTTTCATTGTGTCAGACATATTATGAGCCAAAAGTCTTAAAATCGAAAGCCAACCAACCTCAATGTCAAGAGGGTCACTGAATACTTCTTCAGGGGTGACAAAGGAGGGGCCCTTGTCCAGCTTGCAGCAGGCCCCGCATCCCTCCACGCACTGCCACAACGGCTCTTTCCTGCGGCGGCCGAAGCCGACACTGCTCGGGCTTTGCTTTGCCGCGGCTTTCGTCCTTGCTCTCATCTGTGGCCGGCGTGCCACCGAGAACACGGTGCTGCAAGGGTACAGTGACATTGCGTGAGGCATTCTGGCCTTGGGTCAGTGGGTGACGACTGAATAACTTGGTGGTCGTTACAAATCGTTCAGGTTTCTTTACAAGTTTGTTTATATAGGAAGCTATCAGCGGAACTGGGATATTCTGATTTCTCATGGTTTTAAATTCATCTTTGGCCATCCAATATTTCAGTCACGATCGTAACCCTTTCTTTTTCCTTCTCAATCCATCTACATATACACCCATCCCGAGTTGTGCTTGGTTGTTGTAGGATCCATTCTATTCTATTTTATGTTAAATTTGATATATATATATATTTTACTTGTCCATATAAGAGGGAGAGATAAATTTAAACTAATGACTTCCGCTTTATTAAACATAATCTTAACTGATTGAGTTACCTAACGAAGAAAACGATTTATTAGTATATTTATATTTTTAAAAGACAAATGATGTTATTATATTAAACGTAACAGAGTAAAAATTGAGCCTAATCTAACTTGATAAAAAGAATTTGATCAAGTCGAAGTCGAGGACCATTAAGTACACACCTAGGAAACAGTAATGCATGAAAGATATTGTATGCACGAAAAACAAGTAATCTAGTGGTGATGGTTTTCACCGGAGAAGGCGTGGACAAACAAGAGTGAGAGTGATAGTAACATTTCCCTCCTTAAAAAACAATGACATTTAACTTAAAAACTACAAATATACGTGTAGTGAACCACCACCGAGTGACAAAAAGCAATTTGAAACCCTCGCATTCCATCTATTTTCTTAATCAAATAATATGTATGCATACAAATTGCTTTCCACGATTCAAACGAACAAGTTTCTTGCAGATAATGTTCGAATACAGAAAGAAATGCTTCCCACAATTGATCAATTTCTCAAACCTTCAGTACATCTATTACAGTTATCTATTTAAGAAAGAGATGTCCATAACTTGGCTGGCAAATTCGATCGCTAAGCTTTTCCTGTATAAAGGGGAAAAGCGAAAACACGAAAACAAGCATATCATAAATTCAACTTGCACATTTATCCCAATTAAGTTTACCCAGTTTGAAGTCAAATTAATGTATATGACAAAATGCACATGAATACAAGCAGGTGTTTGTTCTAAATAGATGCCCATGTATATGCAGAAAGACTTGAAACTTCCTCCAACAACCATATTTCAAGGTGACGGACTGCCTCTTGGAGAGCGGGCGTTGTCACCATCTTCATCAACAACAGGGCTCCTATCATCATTATAATTAGGGCTGACACAGCGGCCATGACCATTAGCTTCAGGACTTGGATAGCTCCTATCGACGGGAGACTCTCTTTCAGGGCTAAAAGGACTTCTGCTCTTTCTCCTAGGGCTCTCACTGTAATTGGACCCATCTTGCTCAGCAGCCAATCTACCATTTTTGGGAGAAGTGGGGCGTCTCTCCTGGGGACTACCTTCATCAGGTGTTAGGCTGCGTTTTCTCCCCTTTGCAGGCTCAGGGCTTCTGTTGCGAGGGCGTCTCTCTTGGGGGCTATCTTCGTCAGGTGTTAGGCTGCGTTTTCTCCCCTTTGCAGGCTCAGGGCTTCTGTTGCGAGGGCTCCGTGATCGATCTTCCCGCTCAAGGCTTCTCTCTCTCCTTAATGGGGATCTTGACCGACTGGCAAGAATACATTATCAAGTTAATAAGTTGAAAACTGCACGCCTCATCATTTTCCTTCGGGCTTGAGATTAAATTAGAACCATTTACCCACATCAAGAAAATGAACAATCCATAGCTCACCTGTAGCTGCGGCCTCGGCTGTAACTTCGGCTACGGCTTCTGCCACGACGAGGGGAAACAGATCTAGCTGGTGATAACGAATAACTTTTTCCACGCCTGCAATAAAAGTAGACCATAAGAAATGGAATGTACTCCATGTTTTTGCAATTGGCAGTTCACACAGGAACACATAAGCAACAAAAGTTTACTTTATCTTCTTGGGACTGTTCTTGCAGTTCTTTTCTATATGGCCTCTTTCTCCACAACGATAACACTTGTTCTTCCAGTCTCCAGCTTTGCAATCACGGGCCCAATGGCCATCAATGCCACAATTAAAGCAGCGTCCAGATCCAGGAGGAGGACCTCTACCCAAAAGTTCTCTGGAACCAGAACCAGAACCAGAACCAGAACCACGTGGCCCCTGCTCCATGTCAAATCAACAAAAGAGGGGGAAAAAATCAATCAGATGAAAGATTATTGAGAACCAGTTTAAACCAAAATAAGAAAGAATGGAGAGAGATAGAGAGAGGAGCACGAAAAATCTCAACATAAGCTAATATAAATGAACAGAATCCATATGAAATGATAAATCATGCAGAATAGGATAAATCATGCAATCAAAAGCTAATATAAATGAACAGAATCCATATGAAATTAGGCAGAATAACACAACTAATACATAATTTAAAACATCCGAACAGGAGAGCCAAGGATCTTTAAAAATTAGACCCCAAGGTTCTCAGTTAGCCAGGCATGCAGTCAAGAAAAGGATGAGAGAGTAAAAACAGATAAGAAATGGCAAATTTATCAGACGAAAATAAGCAGCCAAACAATTATTTGATTTTGTAAAATGTTCTGAACTAAAATTAAGAAGCTATAGCATTCTACATGCAAAAAACTAGTAATGTCAAAAATAGACCAGCAATCCATCATAATAAAAAATTGTCATCTTCAGGTACACCTTGATTGCATATATGCACTAAAGTTTGTTAAAATGGTTGACTCATAAGAATCATGAGGTCCAAAGAGCTCACCCCCTTTGCAAATTCCACAATAACACGGCTTCCATCAAAATCCCGTCCATTTAGGCTATATTGAGCATCATCAGCATCTCGGGGATCACTAAATTCCTGTTAACAAGAAGTGAGAGCAGAAACCAACAAAGGGACATCCATATTTGTGAAATCTATAATTGAGTTCTCACAAGAAAATAAGGGCAAAGCACTTGAGCCTTCACAAATAAAGAAAATGGAATGAGTAAAACTTACAACAAAGGCATAATCGCGCTTCATATCCACATCTCGTACTCTGCGGAAATGGTTGCCAGAAACAGTAAGGCCATCATTACTTAACTACTGCAAGTGTATGATACTTCGCCCCTCACAAGACGAACTAAACACCAGTTTGAGATTGTTGCCATTTGCATAAAAACATGCTATAACATAACAGAAAGAATCGCCAAGTCCCTTAGACAAGAATTTCCACCAATTCCACCAAGGCCACCCTCCCACCAAAAGACCCTCCTGGTTAGGGCAAAACCCCCAGAAACCTTCAACAAGATCATTCAAGTTAAATTACATGGACTACTGGGGGAAATTGTTCCCACACAGAAGATGATCAATAGTTAAAGGTGATCCAAACGCAAAAACAAACTTGGCAAAGACCTAAATTCCCCTACACTTCGAAGACATACTCCACATCTCACACCAATCGCTTACTAATTTAAGGACTTGCTATACAATTCACATAACAAGTTAACCTGATAATAAGGAATATACATAGATAGGAGTTAATTATTGTTCCTTCAAATATATAGCACAAATTATGACTTTTATCATCTAAAATGCAACCACCTTCCTTCATAGCACATTCTAAAATAACAGTATATATGAGTCAAACTACATTGATAGCATAATTACCAAAATAAAGCAAGATAATTAATTATCTACAATGATCATAAAATGGACATAAATTTTGAAAGAGTGATAAGAGTGAGATAAGCATGGCTGAAAAGCAATTACCTCCCATATCTGCTGAAAAGGCGTTCCAGATCACGCGAACGTGTTCGGGTAGACAAGCGACCGACATACAGACGTGTCTTACTACCATATCGATCATCATAACGAGGCATTTTCAAGCTACTACAAGGAAAGCAAAACATTAGCAACCACAACAAACCCAAACAATGCAAAAAAAATTAATTAGAAAGAGCTAAAAAACCTATACATAGGAGTCCCTTAAAGAAAAAACAAAAAACAAAGTCTAAAAAAGAAGGGATGTGAACACTGACAAAATGAGCAGACCACTCATACAATTACCACGAAAATAAAATATAATCTCCAGAATAGATAACTTGATGCCATTAAACGTGGCAATCATTTCTCCACTTTCTCTGCATATGGTCCACATAATGCAATAACATATAACAATATGGCTACTTTCCAAAAACACAATAAATTGTTTTTAGGGAAAAATCCATATACTCCCCTCAAACTATCATCCAATTGACAATGTCTCCCCCCAAACTTTCAATTGCGACAATGTTCCCCCAAAACTACCAAAAAATTGATAATATCCCCTCAAGGCCAGCAAAAAGACAAAAAATGGCCCTATTTTTTTTTAATAAGACAAAAATACTTCAATAATTTTGAAAAAAATAATATTAATTAATTAATTTTTATTTAAGAAAAAATTTGAAATTTTTTAAATTCCATACCCTGGTTTTTATTTTTAATTTTTATTTTAAGGGTATTTCCATCATTGGGGACGGGGGACATTGACAAATTTGTGTAGTTTGGGAGGACATTGTTACAATTGAAAGTTTTGGTGGACATTGTCAATTGGGTGGTAGTTTGAGAGGGGTATATGGACTTTACCCTTGCTTTTAATAATTAATAGTGAAGTGAACAATCAAGTTTAGAACAATTCCAACAAATACAATGATATAGATAAATGTCTAGCTTTTCATCTTTATCATTTTGCAGTAAACAATCACAGTAGTTGGATTTTAAAAAAAGGCCTAAGCGGACAAACATTATCAAACCCGAAAAAAGTGGAACAATCCTAAGCAACTTGAAGCAAAGGAAGTCCTTGTCCACAGCCCAAATCCCCCCTGTGGGGCTTGTGTCCTGCTATTCTGGGCCGGAATAAGGACCGTGTTTTCTTCCTAGGTACTGATTGCTGTGGTCTCTCTCTCTCTCTCTCTCTACACCCCAACCCATTCCCTGACGAGCCACTGAGCAGAAGCTATGGGGAAACTGAACCTTAAGCCAGTTAATGATTCTTTTGAAGAAATCCTAGTTTTGCGGTGTGCAGAATCCAATTGCTAAATTGTTCGTGTCCTATAGTTGCTGGTAAAAATGTTGCTATAGAAGGGGGAATTAGCAGCAATGAAATGTGCTCGATCGATGATTCATCTCGATATAAGAGTAGGTCCGATGGTGATAGGACTCTATGTTTGGGCCATTACGGTGGTTGGTGGATTCTCTGTTTCATGCGCAACACTGCTTCCTTTCTCTATGCTTGGCAAGTTGTCTCGGTGATTGGTGGAAAAAGCTTCTCGATAGTTGGTGGTAATGTTCTCTCTCTATGCTCAGGCAATTTTGGTGTTTGGTGTTTGCAGTTTGATTTTTTTCCATGGTCTGTTTGGCTATTTTGGTTGGTTTTGTAATGTTCAAATTTCTGCCGATACGGAGTAAATTTCAGCCTGTTCAGCAGTATTTGGGCCAGCACAGCTCATGAGCATGTGAGAGCCAATAATCTTTAACAAGGTACTCCACTCTGCACCCAAACTATTCAGAAATTTCAGCCTGTTCAGCAGTATTTTGGCCAGCACAGCTCATGAGCATGTGAAAACCAATAATCTTTAGCAAGGTACTCCACTCTGCACCCAAACTATTCAGAAAACCTCCAATACGAAGAAACTCATAAATTCAATAAAAGGAACGTACTCAAGACCACAATCTCAAATCTCTGCCCACAAGATCACATAAAGAAAACAGACCCTCACGTTAAAGACAACAATATTAACTCCACCCATCACCACCGAACCTCAAAAACCAGATAGCACAACCTAAATCGCTTTGCTTTTTTCAAAAGCCTTAAGCCGTGAAAGTTCATATTCTTACACAACCATCAAAATCAAACCCTATATAACTGAAACCAATGATCTCATCGCTCAGTTTCCATGTACATAGATACGTTCACAGACAACAGACATACATATACCAAATTCATCGGAAAAAAAAAAAAACCAGGGTTAATAAATCCCTAATACAGAGATAAATTCAACTGCTTTAAAGCACGGTTGCATACAAAACTCTCATGAAAAATCAGGAAAAATAAAAATCCGACATCACAGTACTTTATGCTAAAGATGTATCGTACAAAAAATACAAAGGTAAATTGAATTTTTTTTAAAAAAAAAATGGAGGAAAAGAAGAAGAAGAAGAAGAACAAAAAACTCAATTTTAAGGCCCTGTAAACACTAATTGACATGCAAGTCATGTAATTCTTCAGAATTCGTACCTTAGAGGAGGTGATGGAACGAGAATTTGTTAACCCTAGCGCTTTCGAACAGAGATACGGTTGGTATCGGATAGTTGTTATTTATAGAACGAAGCGTCAGTTCCTACGGCCAGGATGCGTTTCTATTAATCGAACAGTTCAGATCGGATGGAGAAACGAGATTAGCTCACGCGGTTTGCGTGCCTCACCGGCCAATGAGATCTTGGCTTCAAGCGTGTGAATCGACCATGTGGATGGTCTTTTGCTTTGGATCGGCTTTGGCTTTGGATGATCTTTTGCTTTTACATAATCTCATTCTTAAAATGATGCAAAGAATGAGATTGTGTAATAATTGTTGTTGTGATGTTACAAACAATTTTTATTATTCAATTGTGGTTTATTAATGCTTAATATTTTTTAACCGTTGGATTAAACCTGTTTTTATGAAAGAAGGTGAACTCATCTTTTTTTTTTTTTTTTTTTT
>CM017327.1:15427569-15445419 GCA_006937295.1 Carpinus fangiana | reverse complement strand
TTTTTTTTTTTTTTTTTTTTTTTAATACGAACTTCCATAAATAAAATTTTACGAGTATAAAACTCTTACATTTCTTACATTACTGAGTATATACAGCTCTAAAAAATCATAGCCAAAAGCTATGAAGGTTATAAAGTCATAAAAATGACTTAAAGCTTTCACTAACCCATGTACAATTATATTTAAGGAATAAAGATATATTTTGTGCAGACTAGATCTAGAACATAAATAACTCAAATACAAAAACAAAAATAAAAAAAAAATTAAAAATTAAAAATTTGGCCATGAGAGTCAATCTAAGAGTTGTATATATGAAAATCATTTCTTTGTTTTCATTATCTTATACTGTTGCAAAAACAATTGTTTCAACCCATAAAGCTATCTACTATATTATTAGCTTTTCCCCACAAAATAATATTATGAAATTTCTATTACTTTTTGTTATTGAAAGTGCGTCCTTGATGAATGTAAATGTTATAGTCTAATCCTGGAAGGTTACGTGTCAAAAAATTAGATCAAACCGAATTATATACTCCGGAAGGCACAAATCAACGTTTAAGGATAACGCTCTTATGTGATTCTATAACATCGTAAAATATTTTCATACTCTACTTCCATCTCTTGTAATTTATATATTTTATTATTAATTTTTAGATTTGTATTATTTTATTTCAATAAAAATTTTGTACTACATCCAAATTACTTCCAACAATACTTCAATGAACATGAAATCATGGTAGAAAACAATTCAAACATCACAATTTGAAATAAGTCTTGGTGCACTTCCAATAACGAAGACTATATGTCAAAATTATCAATTTCAATGCGAAGAAGCATACAATTAAAATACGGTGGAAGACTATATTGAGTGGCAAGCCACCATGGTTAAAAATAAATAAATTATGCCGTTATTATGCCCTTCCTCATGCCCTCCATCCTCATGCTTCAGCTAAGTTGAAATTTGAAAATTTTCTGAAAAAAAAATAAAAAAAAATAAAGAAGAAGAAAGTTTCAATTTATCAGAAGAACAAAACGAGGATGATGATGAATAGTTCCAACTTTCAAACGAACCGTTTTGCAGTCTCGAGTTGGGAGAGAAACTTAACATAAGTTAATAAAGTTATAATATTATATAATGGATAAAAATAATAATATACATTATAGTATTATATAATGGATACAAAAAATAAGCTCTAGGACAAGACAAAATGGAAAAAGGGCTTTGAAAAACAAAGAGAAAGGGGACCACCGTACAACTTTTTTGAAGAAAAGAAGAAAAAAAAAATGAGGTGTGGTCATGCAGGCGAATGGCAAAGTGGGAAAAAAAAAAGAAAAAAAAAAAAAAAAAAAAAAAAAAAAGGACCAGCCGTGCAACTTTTCTTTTTAAGAAAAAAAAAATGAGAGTGGCTGCTATAGGTGTACTTGTAGTTATCCGAGGTTTTTTTTTTTTTTTATTCCTAAGCTTGTAATTATCTGAGTTTATATTGTATAAGTAATAAGATGATGTTTGAGCTAGTTTTATAATTTTATAATTTTAGTTATTTGAGATTATGAAAAAAAACAATTAATTTCAATCAAATTCTAAATAATATTGTATTAAAGCAGATTTAGCAAATCTGTCCGGAGATCTTACTTAAAGAAAAAAAAAAAAGTGATTATCATTCTAGTGATAGAATTGAAACCAAAATCAGAAAAACATATTTACAAATATAAATACAAGTTTGTCATTTTTTTTATAACTAATTTATTTTTTAAAATATTTTTAATTAATTTTATTTTTTTTATTCATAAAAAAATGCTCACAGTGAGGGAAAATCTTGTATCCGTCACCGAGAGTGGAGCAAAAAGGTTGCAAATATCTTGAGAAGAAATTTGACCTTCGCCAAGTTGATAATGTAACACCTGACAAAATTAAATCTTGAAAACTAAATAAATAAAGAGAAAACTTTACAAAAACCCCAGTCCCCTGAACATTAAGCTGTTGATAAGCTAACCCATGGCTACTACAAACTCTTTAGCCTTTTTTTAAAAAATAATTAATTAATTCAATAGTAAATTTATATTTATTAGTTTTACAGAGGTATATATAAGGGACATTTCACCTTTTTATTGTCTAATTTAACTTCAAAACCTAATGGCAGAGGTAACATTGCAAAGTTTTTTTTGGTCATACTGAGAATTAATTTTAAACTTTTAATGGTGTGATTTTTTTTTTTTGAAAAATTCATCTTAGTTTCATTCATGAATCAAGAGCAAAGTTCTTACAATACAGGGCATGTCTTGAAGTATTCGTAGCTAAACTATAAAGATATCAACGTCAAACAAGACATATTATAGTTCAGACTCTTAAAATAGATCTGCTAACCTATAACTAATTAATCAATGAAATACATATCTGTACCAAACATAACCAACTTATGCACATGTAGCAATTATTCTTTGATACTAGGGGCTGAGAACCCTAGACCAACACTTATTCCTTGACACTGAGGGCTGAGAACCCCATGCCAACACTTGTTCTCCTCGACTCGAAAGTTAGGATAATGCTCACATCTATAACCCAAAGATCTAAACCAAGCATCACACCCAAAAGCAGGCCGATCGAGACATGACTTATTACAAACAAAGAAACAATAAAAATACAGGGAAATAAACATCGATCTCGTGCAAGCATATCCCGTACACTGAAGGACGCGTTGGAAGCTCGATGAGGTGGGGGTGCGGAAGAAGGCTCGGTAGTGGACGGAGAGTGGCGAAACAGGCACGAACAAGATCGACAGAATTGTAAAAACTAAAAAACACATAAAACAAACAGAGAGAAGCAATACAAGGAAATACTAAAGCAAATACAAAGAAACCCAACAAAAACAAAAAACAAAGGAAAATCAAAACAAAATAAAACAAATGAAACAAAATACAGGAAAACCAAAGAAAACATAAAACAAAAAGCAAAACAATCAACTGGAGAAGGTTAAGGCGTGATCTGGCAGGAACACCGCTGAGGAAGGTGGCGATGGGAGAATGACGCGATGGGGGCGCGTAGAGGACCTACCTCAAGCGGAGGATTGCGAAACACCGAAAGTCGGAAGACCCAAACAAGGCACAAAGACCCCCAAAAACAATCGAAAAAAAGAAAGGAAAGCTGGAGAAAACAAAAAAACCAAAGAAAGTGACGAAGGGGAACCCGGTCGGGGCTAGATCATCAGGTAAATTGCTAAACCCTAGGAGTGGAGAGATCGCCGTGCAAGGAGGAGGCCAGGGAAAAGGAAAAGGAAAGGGAGGGGCATTGGGCTAGGGCATCAAGTAAATAGTTAGAGCCCGATATGAAAAGGACGTGGGGAGGAGGATGGCGAGCCCTCCTCCCCAGGAGTGACAGCGATCTGGAGGGGGATGCTAAAACAAAGAAAACCTAGGGGGCTACTGTGATTCAAAAAAAAAAAAAAAAATCGCTTTTTAAGGGTGTGATTGACTAACATATATGTCACATGACATTAGTCGGCTTCTCTCATTTTAGTGAGAGAAGCTCCTCCTTCTCTCTAGGTAAAGAATATACCACCTCCTTGTGAGGTTATCCACCACCGCCAGTGTGGTTTTCCGGGGAGGAAGGATCCTCTTCCTCCTCCCCCTCCCCTTTTTTTCTTCTCCGGCTTTGGTCTTGTTCTTTTTGTTGTCGTTTTGTTGTTACCCGGTGTCTACACTGGAGTGTCGCTCCATCCTCCGCCGCCATCCGTGCTTCTGCCCTAGGTTGCTCGCCTCCTTCCACTTTTGGCCGTTCGCCGCTTGCCGTCCTCCACGAAGCAGCCCGGATCCACTTTGGTTCTTAGAAGGGTTTTGGTAAATCTCCGATCTACTTACCTTAGGCTGACCCAGGCCTACGCGCACCACTCCACCGTTTTCACCGGCCTCTCAGCTCTCCACCAACACCTCGCGATCCGTCGCCTGCACTGCACGCGTCGGAGTGTGAGATCCACGCGCTTGAGTGTGGACCTCACGCGCCGACGTGTGTTCCTCACGCCTCGGGCAGTAGCTCCCTCCTGCAACCTCCTCCCTTAGACTGCCCACCCATCTGGCCATTCCTCCACCTTCATCACCGCCACGACTGGTTGGGTTTTTTTGCTGTGTTCCCGCTTATCTTTATTTTTCTGTGTTTTCATGTTCCTCTCTATTGTATTTTGTTGTTTTTATTTTCCTGTTGTTTTGTTTGGGTTTTGTGGGTTTTAGTCTCCATTTGGTTTTAGAGCTTATCTTTGTAGTGGAGACTAGTGCCTCCGGAGACAGTACTCCCTTTTCTTTGGTCCCAGATTCGGATATGATCAATGCCTTCCCTTTATTGACTTCCTTCGGGTGGTTGATGTTGTTCCTTGCTGGGAGTGCAGATAGGTTTGGACCTCATGGGGTTCTTACACCTGTAATTAGGGTTTATAATGTGATTTATGACTCTTTCTGCATTTCTTTTGCCTTTCAAACTGCTATATGCGGTTCCTTGGAGAGGACCAAGCTATTTATTTGGCCCATTTCCTACTTTGTTCTGGTTATCTGCACTGTTTATCTCTGTGTTTTGGTCAATTGTAGGGGAGCCCACCCCTTTTCGGTATTTTGAACACTTGTAACCCTTTCCCAATTTGCTTAGAAAAAAAAAAAAAAAAAGTCACGTGACATCATATCTTTAATTAGGGTTAAGTAGTGCTCTAATTATTGCTTATGTACGTATGTTAGGGTTTGTTATAGTAGGAGAAAGTGAGATTTTTAGACATAACTGAAATTATGCTGGATTGATCAATCGATGAGGACCATAAAAAAAAACGAAGACGAAGTTATGTGATAATATTAATATCACGTAGATATTTTAACATGTGGAAATTTGGACGCTCCAGTACTCTTTATTTATTATATATAGCTTGGATATATTAAAGATATGCATGCCAGACGTGATGCTACGTGCATTAACTCATAGATGAACAGAAGGTGCTGGTGGTGGCAGATCATCCGCCTCGTTGTATAGTGGGCTCGGAGAGGGTCCATATGGTACTCTCCCTCGGAGTCCTTGTGTGTGGTGGCGGATCCCACGGTGGGTGGGGCCGAGAGGGCCCAGATGGATTCCCCCTCTGAGTCAATGGCTGTGATGGCGGATCCCAGGGTGTGTGGGACTGAGAGGGCCCAGATGGATTCCCTCTGTCGCCATTGAAGGCCTCTTCTCCAAACGTCGCAATTTCTCTAGCCTCCACAGAGCGGGAAAGCAGCACGAGCACAGAGGCCATCCATAGGAGTTTTTGAGCAGAAAACAGTGCCATGTTGTCTGTCCGACTGTCTCTGCCTCTCCCTCGTCTGTTACCCTTTAAATAAGTACACATGCAGGAGATTTTTTTTTTTTTTTTTTTTCTGTTTATTTTTGAGTTATACAATATTAATTAATAGTTGTCGTATTCTAGGCCTCTTCATATTGTGCATTGATTATGAATCAGTTGATCATATCCTTCCAGATAATCATCTTCATTTTGTTTTGAAAGAGCCTACTAAATTGGTTTCATGTATATATCATTCAACAACCATTCAAGACGACATTTAATTGGCAATAAATCTGTGTAACGTGTCATAATTCCATATATATCTCCTATTCTTAGACTCCTAATGGATAGAGTAAAGGATATATAGTCTTCATTTCATATTAAAAAACATTATTTTACGGAAATTTTTTAAAAAAAACGAAATTTTCTTAACCAACCGAAAATATTTTGAATATTTGACCACGATTTTCGATTGTATAACTAGTGTTGTTGTTTTGAGTAAATAAGTAACGACATGGTATTGAGCAAACACTACAAAAAACCCTTTTTTTAGTAACTAACCATTCGTAACGTGTCAAGACCATTGACACGTTACTAACGGTTAGTGACTTGTCAATGGTAACATGTGTGATAGGTTATAAATGTAGACCTTAGAATTGGGATTTTAGTGACGTGTCAAATTGTGACACGTTACTATTTGGTAACGTGTTACAATTTCACACATCACTAAATGGTAGTAACTTGTGAAAAATGCCACATCACCCTTAGGGTGACGTGGCAAAAAATGCCATGTTACCCCTAGGGTGACATGGCAAAAAATGCTATATAGTTATACTATACCCTAAATATATATTAATGTAATTACAAAAAAAAAGAAAGAATAGTACTATACATGCTACAAAATTACTATCGGTTTGATAAAAAAAAAATTACTTATATATATATAATATAACCCTATATATATAGTAACTTATTTAATATATATCTTGGGTTATATATATATAGTAATTATATATATAACCCAAGATATGTATTAAATAAGTTACTATTTAGGGTTTAGGATTAAATTAAGTTATATATATAAGTACCTTGAGATGTATATATATTTTTTGTTTTTTTTTAATAAAAACTATATATAGTAACGTGGCATATATGCCACGTTAATATAGTTTTAAATATATATATGTGTGTGTGTATGTGTGTCTCCAAGAGCTAGTTCAATTAGCTGAGATCATGTCTAATGAAACAGAGGTCACTAGTTCAAATCCACCTCCCCCCTCTTGTGTGGACATGTCAAAATAAATAAATATATATATATATAAAACCCTTCATACCTTCAAATAAATAAATATGTATATATATATTAATTACTATATATATAAACCTAGATATATATTAAGTACTATAAATAAGTTGCACCACTCTAGTCCGGCGGGTCCTTGACATATCTCGATTGTTGATTAATCCTCCGGTGGAAATGTGTGGAAGCTATACTATGTTCCCCTCAAGATGATTAGTTCTGATTCTTAGTGAGTAGAGTGAGCCATCAAGAAATGGCGCTACCTTATAATATATATAAAATCACATATATAAACAATGAGATTATATGCATTTTGGCCAATATATGGGAAATGGGATTGGATTGACCCTAAGATTAACTGATTTTAAAATAAATATTTAATTATTTATTTTAAAAAATTAACATTTTTAAAAATCCAAAATGGTAACGTGTTGAATATTGTGCCACGTTACTATTTGGTGACATGTCAAATTTTGACATGTTACTAATTTTCACACATCACCTATGGTGATGTGGCAAGTTTTAATGAGCAGTAGCCACGTCACTAAATGGCTTTTTTGTTTTTTTGTTTTTTTTTGTAGTGAAAGGAGCAAGGAGGTGAAGTGTGCAGGGAAAAGGAACCATGCATATATATATATATATATATATATATATATATGCACAGCACATGGCTGAAATCTTTACACCTTTGAGGATTACAAATGCCGAAATTACGACAGCAAACCATGAGAAATTAAGATCCTTCAAGTGCAAAACAGCACATCTGCAGAAACGGGGTGGCCGTTTCGGTTTGTAAATTGTAAGGGAAGGATATTGAAATTGGGTGGTTCAGAAACATGACAATTAAGGAGGGTTGTGGTGTGTCAATATGCATGAACCTTAGCTTGGACAGGTAACGTACGGATTAGGTGTAATTAAGAAGGCATGGAAATCTGGTTCCTAAGAATGACAGCAACCAGCAGGTGGGTATATGTGTACGTAAAAAGCATGGTGGATCGGTTTCACTCTAAGTGTGCCCGGCCAGTTGATGAAGAGGAGAAGTCAAGAAAACAAGAGAGGAAAAAGAACAATCCAAGGTAAAATAAATTCGGGTTATAACGTACTTCAACTCTAGTTAGGAGGTGATAGAGTAGCACATAAAATAAAAGCGTTGTTCACGTGAGGATCGATTGCACTTTAACAATCTGATCTCTCTCAATGTGGGACTTCAGGGATTAAAGCCTATGACTCTCGCTCTAATATCATTTATTGGATTGAGTATTTGGTTATTTTATCTAAAAATTAATTGTTAATATTCAATGAGAGAAGTCAAATTAGCTGTTTATACCATTCGAAATCTCACCCAGCATTGAATTTGTCAAAGAAATTAGCTCATAGTTTGTATATAAGAGCTTATCCTATTGGGGTTCAATTCATTTACTTGCTCGTAATAGTTGGACAAAGGGCCCATTTGGAATATATGTATATCAATGGCGGGGGCCGGCAACACGGCTATGGTGTGATGCTTTGGCATATATGAAAGAGGTATAACACAGCTTGTTCTGGAGGGTGATGCCAAGCAGATTATGGACGCCATACAAGTCCGAGGAAGCCGGAAGGAGTACCAGTATGTTTGGTCAAATTGTGGATGATGTTTTACCGGTGTTCAATTCTTTTCCTAATTGCCAAAGTAGACATTTGAATCGTGAGGCTAATATGGCAGCCCATGATTTAGTTACAACGGCAATTCAACAGGTCATAGATACAATTTGGCTGGAGGAAATTCTATATAATTCTATATATATATATTAGTGATATTGTGTTGGAAGAGCCAATAATTCAGTCATGAAAGAGTACAAGTTTCGATGAAAAAAAAAAGGAAAAAAAAAAAAACGGCTATAGTATATATAAAAAATTATTTTTATAAGCCTTAAAAAAAATCCTTGACATACCATGTAAAGTGGGCTCGCTTCGGGGTATACGGATTAATGCCTATATATTCCGTTAAGAGATCGAGAATGTGAAATGTAATTGTTATTTATTTATTTAATTTGGTGACAAATGGAGCAAAGAAAGGCTTTATAGGGTTGCAGAAAACAATTCTTTCTATAGGTAGGCATTATGATTGATTTTGTTGTATTTGCATACATACTAAAATATTTTTTTAAAAAATAGTCCTCAAGAGTTAGTTCAATTGGCTGGGACTACGCTTAATAAAGCGGATGTCACTAGTTCGAATCCCTCTCCTCCCTCTTGAGTGAACATGTCAAAAAAATAAAAAATAAAAAAGATTGTTAAAAAAAATAAGAAAGAAAATGGAAAAACTTCACTGATTCCCCTTAAACTTTCGCGCTTTTTGCAGATATCCCTCCAACGTTCAAAAATTTTCACTTTGGTGTATCAAAGTTTATTTTTCTCTTTGCCCCTTCCGTTAGGATTTTCGCACGTGCCGCGCATGTGAGAAAAATAAAACGAAAAGTCAGTTTTACCCCTCACTCCAAACTACACCGTTTTGGGCTCTAAAACTACAATACACACTCAGCCCAAAACGACGTCGTTTTATCCATTAATTTTTTTAAAAAAAAAAAATTAATGGCCAAAACGACATCGTTTTGGGCTGGGTGGGAGGATGAAATGATGAAGAAGCTCAAGGGTAAAATGGGCATTTCGGTTAATTTTTAGGGTTTCGTTAAGATTTCACATAAAATCTTAACGGAAGGGGCAGAATGAGAGAAAAATAAACTTCGATACACCAAAGTGAGAGTTTTTGAACATTGAGAGGGTGACTGCAAAAATCGCGAAAGTTCAGGAAGGTTAGTGAAGTTTCCCTAAAAAAAATAGTCCACAACCAATTGGTGTTTAAAAGTCTAAGCTAGCTAGGCTTCGTAAAAATTGAAGGTGATTTTTATATTGATTCTTTGATGTTGTAAAATAATTAAAAAAAAAATGTTGCAAAATTTAATATAAATTCAATTACAGGTGATTTTTTGGATCTTAAAAAACATTGAGTTTTGTTAGGACAATTTTTGGTCTAATAGTCTCTAATTGGTGAGATATGCATGTTCTTTTAAGCGTCTTGATCTTCAATTCCTTCGTTCCTTTTGCTTTTAATTCTTGGCAATACAATAGCCAATCAAGAGAACTCGTTAGTAAGGTGCCGACGAGTTTTACTCTGATACCTAAATTCAGGGGTGGAGGGAGGGGGGTCGAGAGGGGTCAAACGCCCCCTCTTAATCAAAGCAGGACGTTTGGAATTTTTTCTGCCATTTAGGCATTTAGGTTTAGGTTACATGTAAAGGGGAAAGAATACAATGATAAAGATGACACTTTTATTAATTAAACTCACCGTTTAAATAATTGTGGTTCATTTGACTGTTTGTGGACCTCACAATCAAGACAGTAAAATGCATCAATGGGCTTAGAAAATAAATCACGATTGTGGACCAACTTACAAAACAAAAAGCCTATGAAAATTTTTTATTTTTTATTTTTATTTTTTTTTTTATTTTTTTTTTAAGTGAACAAAAGCCTATATACTTTGCATAAAGAAACTAGGTCAATGGCATCAATACGTAAAAAAAAAATAAAAAAAAAGAAAAAAAAAAAAAAGAAAAAAAAAAGCCTTAGCACTTAAAAAAACAAAACAAATTAAAACAAAAGCCTAAAAGTATATACTTAGTTACTTACAAAACAAAACAAAAAAGAGCGTAAGTTCTCAAATTCTCAATCCTCAAGGCGTCAACTTTAAAAACAGAAGCAAGTATATAAGGTCTCAATCTAGCTAGAAGAAAAGGCCGAGCAAGAGACAAAGGGCATTCACATTCTAAAGCAAAATTATGAATTGCGATTTAGACTTTCGCAAAATTCTAAAGTTGTTCATTCAGTTTGTCTTTCTTTTCTTTTCTTTTTTTTCTTTTTTTTTTTTTTGAGCTTTCAACAATCCGGATCAATTGCTCTTTGACAATTTCCTTTTCTTAAAAATTTTCAGGTGTGTACTCAAACTTTAATATTGATTAAGCTTATAAAATCATCAATAGATCAAAATTTAATAATAATCCATCTCAAATTCAATGATAATTTTAAAAGCCACATCATATTTAGGAGGACTTAAGAAGGACTACGGTACTTAATTCTAAATGAGATCGTATCGAGGTAGATTTAACAAATCTGTTAATAAAACCTTGCTTAATAAAGAAAAAAGAAAAAAAGAAAACTTTGGTTACCATCATAATTTTGAAGACCGTCACAAAATAAATTGTATGTTACATTTATAACAATAATTTAATTTTGTTAAATTATTTATTTATTTCATTACTTATATATTTTTTAATATTTGTAATCAGTTTATGTTTAATTTTAGTTTTTTTATTATTATTATTTTTATTTCATTCATAAAATTTTGACCCACCTAAGCCAAAATTTTGACTCTGCCACTACCTAAATTAGTTCTTTTTAGAAAAGTTTGTCAAATATCTAATAAATGAGTCTCTCGTTTATACCTCGTATAAGGACCTATTTATATGCTAAGATTAGGTCTTCTACTTTGACTTGCCTTAAAAGTGCTGAGAGTTAAGGCACATTATTCTTTTGGTAAGCAAATATTGGTCTTGAGGCCCATGATGTATCATGTAACATTCCAAGCCCAAAAGGGTTAGGTTTGTTAACCCTCTTTCTTACTTGTAAAGATCCATAAGGTTTATCAATTGAATAAGACTTGTATAAGAAAAAAATACATGAAAGTCTAGAATATCATGTCAACAATAATGACTAAATTGAAATAATCATGTATAACAAAATATGTTTGTAACACCTCGGTCCCATATTGGAAAGATGAGAGAAACCCACATAGAGTGAGTAGTTTATAAAGATAGTCATAAGTGCTAAGTCCCACATTGCCTAGTTACTAGGTGAAACTAGGCTTTATAATGAGTTATAGGGATGCTTCAAATTGACTAGTTTTTTTGAGGTGATAGCGCAGATATGGCTAGCACTTTTTCCTGGGTCGTTACATATCATTTAGGCTAATAGAGTCGAATTATTTCCAAAGTCCCGGTATGATATGAGGCTTGATCTCATCCAAGGCTCATGTCTCCCTTAGAGCACATCTTGTAGTCACTCAAACATTATTGATACAATTCAATGCGCTGGTTTGATTCTCGAGAGATATTTCCTCTTTAATTACCCTCAACTCTCTTCTTAAAGGCTTGGTTGAAAAACCAAGTAACAACCTTCTTTGAAAGACCCTGAGGGTTAAAATCGACCCTCTTCAATACCCGAGGGTTAAATCCGACTCTCTCTTCAAGACTTAGATGAAAAATCAAGTAATAGCATTCTTTGACCTGAGGGTAAAAACAAACATCTTCAATACCTGAGAGTTAAATCTGACCTTCTCTTCAAGACTTGGTTGAAAATCCAAGTAAAAACCTGTTTTGTGAGACCCGAGGATTCAAACCGATACCTTCTCTTTAATTCCTAAAGGTAAAACCCGACCCTCTTCAACACTTGAAGGTTCAAACGGAGACCCTCTCTTTCAATTCACGAGGGTAAAACCTGATTGTCTTCAATAATCGAGGGTTAAAACCAAGACCCTCTGTTTCAATTCCAGAGGGTACAACCCGACCCTCTTCAATACCTGACGGTTAAAACCGATCCTCTCTTTCAATTCCCAAGGGTAAAATCCGAGACCCTCTCTTCAATACCTGAGGTTAAATCCAACACTCTTTTCAAGACTTGAATACGGGGGTGAAAATTGACCCCCCAGTTAATAACTGATTATGGGGTGAAAATCGACCCCTCCTTAATAATTGAATCCGAGGTGAAAACCGACCCCTGTTGACCTACTAGGTAATTTGTCTCCCTGCCTTGTTTTTAGCCCTGAGTTGTCTCTCCGCCTTTTTTTGCCCAAAGTTGTCTCCATGCCTTGTTTTTTGCCTAGGGTTTGTCTCCATGCCTTGTTTTAGCTCAAAGTAATCTCATTGCCTTGTTTTTGCCAAGGGTTGTCTTCCTGACTTGTTTTTGCCCGAAATTGTCACACTGCCTTATTTGTATCCAAAGTTATTTTCCTGCATTGTTTTTATAGCAATTTTGTTTCTCAGAGTCTTTACTCTAAAAATTTTGTGACTTTCTTGTTCGAAATCCTTTAGTTGGATACGAGGGATGCTTCAATTATCATCTCACCCTCCAGCAACATGGAATATAAATCTTGTATTCACATAGATACTACAAGCACATAGCAATATAAATATCAAAATAGGCCCGTCCAACGCCATTGCTTTTTGAAATTTCCTCTTCAACATTTTCATTCTCGGAGTCTAAATGCTGGGGAGCCTTCCTCCGAAATTCTGCTTGAGCTGTTGGGTCGAAGTAGCAATTTCTGCTCATTGCTATGTGCAATGAGTTGCTCCAAGTGCTATTGGCATATATAAGCTTTTCTGTCCCCTCTCATTTTCTCATAAAATACAGCAAGTGAGGGGAACTTTTATGTCATTTCAATCAAGGGTGAAATGAAATGGGCTTACTTTTTGTCACTTTCATGCAATCCGGCAGATCACTTTTTTCCTTCCTTTCCGCCCAGATTTTCCTTTTCCTTTTTCTCTTTTCTCCTTTTTTTTTCTTCCTTTCTTCCTTCTCTTCTGTCCTCCGTCTCCGGCCCCTCCTTTTGTCCTAAGCGTTTTGCTTTGAAAGACAAAAATAGCTAAATATAATTAATATCTCCCGTTTTTATTTTATTTTTTTTAACATGAATATCTCCTATTTAATTGTACTGCTAAAGATGCTCTTAATTTAACTTAGGGGGTATATGGGCCACGTGTGATAGATACATGGCAAGACACGAACCAGACATTGCAAATGTGGGGGCGATAAAGATATAAGGGCATTCACAATGGAGGAGCTAATTTTTTATGTAAAATAGCTCCTCAAAATTCAATTTATCTAGTTTAGCTAATAATTTTTTAAGGACCTCTTACATCCGATTAGTTATATTTTTATCTATATCATTTAATTTTAATTATTTTATTATTTTTTATAATGTGGAGAGAGAAATAATAGGAGAAAATTTTGGAAAAAATGAGATGTGAAAGAGAAATAGTAGAAAAAAATTTTGAAAAAAGAGAAAACAGGTGAGAGAAACAATAAAAAAAACTTGGGAAGAAAATTTTGTGAGAGATAGTGGGAGAAAAAAACAGACGTGGGAGAAAATGTAGGAAAATAGCTCTTTCAATATTGCCGCTACATGTAGCTTTTTTTTTAGCTCATTTAACAAAAAATTTATTCTACATTTTTTTNCCTTTTGGGAAAAATAATCAATTTAAAAAAGGCCCCCAAAAACGACGTTGTTCGGCAAATCCTAAAAACATAAAAAATTATTTTTTTTAAAAAATAAATAAATAAATGACGGGGTGGTTTAGGGGGTGGATCACCAACCACCCCCAAGGCCTATGGGGTGGCTCATCTCTCTCTCTCTCTCTGGTCCTCTATATTCTCCTCCAATGCATGGCCGGATTTTTGTCCTTGGCCAGACGCTTAAACCTCTCGGACCATTTTTGCCGGATGGTAACGCCCAAATTTCCCCCAGAGCTCGCTCTCTCGCACTCTCCCTCTGGACCAATTCGTTGCATTCATTCACATATGGGTAACGAATTTAGTTCTGTCATATGTGTTGCTTTGTTGGTTTCATGATTCAAGTTTTGTACCTACAGAAGGACAAAACTTGAAGACCTGCTTCAGCCTATTCAAGTTTTGTGGTTTGGAAAAACTTTGTTGCTTGCAGAGACCGGAACAAACGCTTCTTCTTTTGAGCCTTGGGAGGTCTGCAATGCAATTCATTCAACTTGAATCTGCAGAAGAGCTTGAATCTGCAGAGGGCATTGGCGTTGTTTATTTTTTTTAGGGTTTGCCAAACGACGTCATTTGGGGGGGAGGTTTTTTAAATTGATTTTTTTTTTCTTAAAAGGGAATTTTAGTAACTTAACCTTGCCAAAACGACATCGAATTGAATTTTTCATCCTATGTGACGGTAATGACTAACGGAGTGGCCAAATTGTAACTGGTTGATAGTTTGAGGGCTACTTTATCACTTTTTGAACATTAGAGAGTTAAATCGTAAATGACTAGTTGTTTAAAGGGCCTTTTATATTTTTCCCAAAAAATAAAGAAACTGTTAGGGGATGAACACTTAAGAAAATGTTTGACGTCCCCAATAGGTAAATCAATCGGCTATGAACCACACCTCATGAGGTAGAGGTCACTAGTTCGAATATTCTCTATCTCTTCCCTTGTGTGTACATGCAAGGAAAAAAAAAAGAATAAGAAAAGTTTGCCAAAATAAGCCTATTTAATTTCTGTAAAATGATTTCATCATTTTTTTAAAACAATAAACCATTTTTTGAATTTTTGAGCTTCTCATTTTTAAATTGTGAACCACCGCCGTACTTTGACTAGGCCATTGTCGGGCCACAATTAGAAATTGTCGAAAGTTGTAGGCCATTGCTAATTTTTCATATAAGCCAAAAACACAAATATTGCTTTTTAAAAAAATTATTTCATCTATGAGAAAATATGTTACGTCGAAACAAACGAGGCCAAAATTACAAACTACCATGCGAAAAAAAACTAAAAAATCAATAAAAATAAATGTTAAACAAACAACAATGGTGTGTATATATATATTCTCAATTACAGTTTTACATTGAAGGCAAGTGGCTAGGAATGATCAGATCCCACACAAGATTAATAATAAAATAAAAAAGTAAAAATAATAATAAACACAAGAAAAATCTTAATTAATTACCCCCTCTTATTCTTGCTTCCAAGCAACAAGGTAACATAAAAGAGAACCCTATAGAAAAAACCCCAAGCCACAGTAATCCACAGGCAATTCCACTTGCTGATATCAGTGATCCCCTGCTGCTTCAGAATATCCAATCCAGTGGTCACGCACGTGGAGCTGGTGATGTTCACGCCCAACGTGCCGCTCAAGCTCTTCAGCAGCGCTACCTTTACCGATTCCGGCGCCTTCACAAGCGGCGTGTTGTCGAAAATCTGCACGCCCCTCACGAAGCACTTGACTGGGTTGGAGAGCTCGTTCTGCATAACCCCTTCATACGGATACTTCACCAGAGAAATATAGTGGAACCAAATCCAGTAGAGCGGGATTCGGTCTCTGCTGATGAAGAAGCCGCTGAAGAGGAGGAAGTAGGCCAAGGTGGCAACAACGACTGTGTAGCCGACCATGACGTGAGATATGACGCCGGAAAGGAAAGTTACGAAGGAGCTGCCGGCCCAGAACGATGCTAAGATTGTGAAAAAGAAGAAGAAGAAGCCGGAGAGTCCGCCGGCGAGGCCGACCGCCCAGAAGGTCGTGGCGGCGAAGGTCAGAGACAGGAAGACTAGAGCTGGGATGCAGATGAGAGAATGTGAGAGAACGTAGGAGGAACGCCGGTAAGCGTTGTAACCGGTTTCTCTCATGAAAATGAATCGCTCTTGGACGAAGTTTGGTAAGGCTTCGGCGCAGGTGTAGAAGGTGGTAGACATGGCGAAGGCGAAGAAGCCTAACCGCTCTTGGACGCCTCTAGGGGAATTATCGAGCCGCCGGAAAATGGTGGCTAAAATAATCCCCGTGACAAGCACCGTGCCCAACCGGATTCCGAAAAGTTGGGGCATTCTTTTGGAGTTTGTTATGGAGCGTTTGGCTATCACCAGCATTTCGATCCAGAATGGGTTGGCAAATGTTGGCACCTGAGATGCGAGAGTAGAACTGCCGCTGCTGGGAGCGCCGGAGACTAGTTTTCCTCTGGAAATGCTGGCGCTTATGGCGTCACTGAGCTTCTGTCGGTTGTGGAAATTGCTGTCGTTTTGATTTCGTTGCCGGTTAATCTCTGTTTGCCATGATTTGTTGAATTCGACTAAGCTCTTGGTTCCCTCGGGAGCTTCTTCGAGCTCGCGAATTAGATCGAGGGCGAATTCGGTTCGGTTCTCGCTTTCCGGAATCGGGCGTCCGAATTCGGCGAAGAAGAGGGGTAGGACCGCCGGAGGGCCGCTGTACACGGTTTGTCCGTGCGAGAGGAAGATGAGGCGGTCTAACAAGCTGAGAATTCTGTAGCTGGGCTGGTGGATGGACATGACGACGATGCTTCCGCTCTGTGCGATTCGCTGCAAGACCTTCACGACCATGAAAGCGCTGGTGGAGTCGAGCCCGGAAGTGGGCTCGTCGAGAAACAAGACAATCGGGTCGTGAATGATGTCGATTCCGATAGAAACGCGCCGTCGCTCTCCGCCGGAGACCCCTCTGTGGCCTTCGTCGCCGATCATGGTCTCGGCCACGTTTCGGAGGTCTAATTGGTCGATGAGAGCCCGCACTCTGTCTTTCTTTCTGGACTTGGAAAGCGAGCGGGGAAGCCGGAACTCGGCGGAGAACATGAGCGTCTCTTCCACGGTTAACATGGGAAACAGCAGGTCGTCTTGCATGACGTAAGCGGAGATGGCCTTCAAAAGCCTCGACTCCAGAACCTCACCGTTCAATGTCACGCTCCCTTTGAGGCTCTCTTTGGATATCCGATTGGCGAGGGCGTCGATGAGTGTGGATTTACCGGACCCGCTGGCGCCGAGAATGCCCATGATTTCGCCTTCTCTGGCCTCGCCCGAGATGTTGTTGAGTATAGTCTTTAACACGTCATTGTTCCGAGAACAGCAGGACGGCAACGACATCTTCTGGACGTCCTTGACGCGGTAGGTGAGGTTGTTGAAGGAGAGAACGAAAGGGCAGGAGCTCGGAGTATTTCTGGGCTCCATTAATGTAATTTTTTGTCTGCGGGCAAGGGTGGTGTTGCCGACGAGACGCTCGTGAGTTGTATGTTGTTGAGGTTTAGGCAACTGAATTTATAAGTAGAGTAATTAACCAAAAAAATTCGACTTTAGAATTCAACCAAATTTTAAAAAATACCCTAATTATTCTTGTCTAAAAAAAACTAATTCTTTTTGGGTGCCCATGAAAAATAGTATTTTTTTTTAGGAATACAATTTTTAAAGTTATTCCATGCATGCATGAGAATATAGTTATTTTTTACTTTTCAATAATGTATGAATTTAATGATTTAATGTATATTCCGATATTTATTCTACGCTCATCGCGCCTCTGGCGGAAATTAATCTGCAAGTCGACAACTTTTATGATAAAGTATATTAATATTATAAATAACACTGTCATGGAATCATATTCTTAACAAGAAATTAAAATAATAATAATAATTACTTGAGCATTTTACACAAGAAAAGTAAAAGTTTTAT
>CM017327.1:15076525-15427186 GCA_006937295.1 Carpinus fangiana | reverse complement strand
CCTTGACGCGGTAGGTGAGGTTGTTGAAGGAGAGAACGAAAGGGCAGGAGCTCGGAGTATTTCTGGGCTCCATCAATGTAATTTTTTGTCTGCGGGCAAGGGTGGTGTTGCCGACGAGACGCTCGTGAGTTGTATGTTGTTGAGGTTTAGGCAACTGAATTTATAATTAGAGTAATTAACCAAAAAAATTCGACTTTAGATTTCAACCAAATTTTAAAAAATACCCTAATTATTCTTGTCTAAAAAAAACTAATTATTTTTGGGTGCCCATGAAAAATAGTATTTTTTTTTAGGAATATAATTTTTGAAGTTATTCCATGCATGCATGAGAATATAGTTATTTTTTACTTTTCAATAATGTATGAATTTAATTATTTAATGTATATTCCGATATTTATTCCACGCTCATCGCGCCTCTGGCGGAAATTAATCTGCAAGTCGACAACTTTTATGATAAAGTATATTAATATTATAAATAACACTGTCATGGAATCATATTCTTAACAAGGAATTAAAATAATAATAATAATTACTTGAGCATTTTACACAAGAAAAGTAAAAGTTTTATGCCTAAGCTTTGAAAAAAAAAAAAGAGGATTCCTCGAACATGGCCAGTTTTCTTGCTATCGTCCCTGTTTGGGCGTAGAGTTTGTCTGCTTGCTAATCGTGACCATTAGACAAGAGGATATTTCGAGCATGAGACAAGAGGATATTTTGACATGGCGGGCCACGTGTGATTGATACGTGGCAAGACACGAACAAGAAAACAAGAGAGGAAAAAGAAAAATCCAAGGTAAAAAACTCTTTTTAAGTTTCTTTTATGCAGATTGAAAGAAATTAAAAGATGATGCAATGGCCAACTACTTATAAAGCGTAATAAAGAAAATAAATTCTTTCTACTTTAAACACTTTAATTCATAAAGCAAAACAAATTCGGTTTTGTAACGTACTTTAACACTAGTTAGGTGATAGAATAGCACGAAAAATATAAGTGTTGGATTGGGTATTTGGCTATTTTATCTAAAAATTAATTTATGATTAGTGAAGAAAGTTAAAGTTTTTTGAGGCGTCCAAGTGAGGAGAGCAATACTGTTGCACTTCAACAATCTCTCCCTCAATGTGAGGCTCCCGTGATTAGAACCTGTGGCACTGGCTCTAATACCATTTATTGGATTGAGTATTTGATCATTTCATCTAAAAATTAATTGTTGTTCAATGAGGGAAGTCAAATTATAGCATTCAAAATCGCACCCTAGAGGCCGCAATACATGTTCCAAAGCATGTTCTAAGAACCGTCCACATGTCACATATATTATATGTATATAACGTATAATATTAATAGAGTTTTTATTTAAATTAAACTTTTGGGTAATTAATGTACATGCAATTAACTACTAAAGGTGAAAAAATATTTTATTTTCACCAAATGTTGTCTCCCTTGATGGAAGCAAACAACGTAATAAATGGGATAGAGGTCTTGGCCTATATATAAAACAAGCATGTGATATCTATCATTCACAACTTTAACCTGAAAAACAAATAGGCAAAAAATTCTTATTTATTACCCTCCAATACATTGTGAGGGTTTTAGGAATGTAAATTAAGGGTTCTAGTAAATTCAACAAACATTCAAGTCTGGATTATTCAATTCAAGTGCTTAAGCAACAATAGCCAAAAGTTAGTATTTCTGTTTTGATGTTTATATGTTAAATATTCTTCCAAATTCTTACAATTTAATGAGAAATAGATATTGAGTAAATGAATTGAGGTTGCTGAAATTTAGTTTCGAATCTTTGGTTTTATTTTAAAGAATTTATTTTTAGACTTTGATTTATAATATCAAATGATATTATTTGGGGCTAGGAGAGTTATTTTAGGTTGTAAGTGATAAAAGTAACCATGCTAATAGTAATTATATAAAATGATAGCTTAGTTTGTGTATAGAAAAGAAAAATTGTTCCCAAGAAGTAGTTCAATCGACTAGAACTACGTCTAATAAAGTAAAGGTCATTAGTTAGAATCTTCCTATTCTCTTTTGTGCGAACATGTTAAAAAAAATAAAATATTGGAGCAATTTTGTAATTAGAACATGGGGCTTTTAAGTAAAAACAATAAAAAAATAATAATAATTAAAAATAAAATAAAATAAAATAAAAAGAAGAAGAAGAAGAAGAAGAAGAAGAAGAAGGGTGGCTCAGTGGTTGGTTTTCCCAACTACAGTGTCGAAGAAGAAAGAGGAAAACAGAGTAGAAGAAGAAAGAGGAAAACAGAGCACCCCTGCCCTTTTCCTTCGTTCATGCTAAGCCATCCCCTCTCTTTCTGTTGCGTGCTCTGCAATTAGAGAAATAGAAGGAAAGTAAGAGCGAGAGAGTGGCCAGTTGGGTTTTAGCGGCAAGTCATATAGAAGAATTAGGGGCTAGAATTTCAAACGAGTAGGGCCATGGCATATACCAGCCACCCACAGCTACGTCTCTGGCTTTACCGTTTGGCATCTAATGCCATTCCCATTTGGCCGGCCTCAGTGTCTTTCAGATGAAATAAAAAAAGAAGAAAAGAATTTATGGTTGATTCTCCGTTTTCTTTTCACACGTAGAAGGATGAGCGGGCAGCATGAGACAAGAGGTATTGTTCAGTGGATGATTTTCCCATTTTACAGAAGAAAAAAGGAAGAACATCTTCCAGTGTTAAACTACCAGAAACACAAGATGAGAATATAGCCGTTGCAGCTCAAGCCTGTAATTCTGCTAAATCACAGAATGCACCAAAGGCATATTCTGCAGGCACTGAAGATCAGGAGACAGAACAAGATACTCGCACTACATCAAAGGAAATCAGCCATAACCAGAAAGCTCCAATCAAATCAGCAAGGCATTATTCACCTTCCTCACAGCGAAAGTAGAGACAACAAAGAGAATCAAGCTTCACAAGGAAATATAATTTCAAATTGTAACTAGTTATTCAGTTTATGTTCTTAGATCATGCAATACATGTATACAATGCCATGTGTAGTCACTGTGTAAATTAAGTTTTCATTGCTATTTACCTCGTAACAAAGACTAAAAAAAAAAATTGGTCCGCATATGAGAGAATGTTAAAAAATAATCTTACATTATTTGTGGATAAGAAATTAGACATGTTTATAAATAGTGAGTAATCTTTTCTTATTTATTAATTTTATAAGATGATTTAGGCTTACAAATTTATTCGTCTAAGAGCTTGTATGCCCAAGTCATAACCTTTGGATCGAGAAGCCACGAGGTTCATAACTCATTGATGGTGATCTAGTGACACTGACTTGGATAAAAGACTTGGGTGAATCTGAAACCTATAATATGTACTTTTGTTTTTCTCTCCTTAGTTTACCTCGCTGTCGCTGACATGGCGGGTATATGGGCCATGTACAAGCTCAAGTCATAACCTTTGGATCGAGAAGCCACGAGGTCATAACTCATTGATGGTGACCTAGTGACACTGACTTGGATAAAAGATTTGGGTGAATTTTACTGCAGTTTCCTCAAAGTTATTTTTTAGTTATTTTGAAAATATAATTTAATTAAAATGGTTTAAAATGTCATTTTTTTAACCTTATTATTTTAATAAATAATAATAATACTATGAACAGTAAATCATCAAATATAAAATTTATTATTTACTCACATATTCATTAAACAAATATATTTTTTCTCTTTCTTTTTACTTTGCATTTCTCTCTCATTTTTCATTTTTCTTTTCTCTTTCTTTTNTTAGTTTACCTCGCTGACATGGTGGGTATATGGGCCATGTGTGATAGATACGTGGCTTAGATATATGATGTGGCAATTCTTACGTGTTTTTCTAGCGTCGATATTAAATTGGACACGTACTATTATATAAATGAATCTGACACAACACATCGACGGAATCTGTCAGGATTTTAGGCAAGAATTTATAGTATGAACTTACTCGTTATTTTTGTATGTGACATGGAGTTCTCAAAATATTTTCATACTCGAGAGAACTTATTGCAAGTTAATATAACCACATGAGATAATTTTGTATTTAAAAAAAAAAAAAGAAAAAAAAAAAAGAAGAAAAAGAAAGGGAGAGAAAGAAAGTGGGGAAAGGGGATTGTACATATAAGAGAAGAGGAAAGAGAAAATAATATAGAGTAATGTTATATATCATCACTCCAATCACCTTTAAAGTTGTCCATGTGCGGTCTCTCACATAGCATTTTATGTATGAATATTGGTTTTCTAAATTTAGATGACCACGCTACCTAAATTTTGATGGGTTGAAGTGATTAATAAAATTACTCAGTAAAATAAAATAACAGAAAATTTTGACAAGAAATACCAAATGCTCTTGGCTGTGTGTTAAGAAAGAAGCAGTAAGATCATGTTTGGAATTGTATTTGAGAGATATAACTTTTAAGTAAAAATTTTTTTTTTTTTTTTAAAAAAAAAAAAGCATTTTTTTGTCAAAATTTCATTTTTAAGCTTTTGTTAAAAGCGCATTTTTATATATTTTAAAGTAAAAAAGTTAAATAAGTACTTTTAGAATTTTTTACCAAACATATTATCTTTTGTTTACACAACTTTTTAAACGATCAAACAAGCATTAAGACAAGTAACAACAAAAGTAAAGCAAAAAAGGAGAATTTGAAACACAAATCAAGTTAGGGCTCCGCCAAACGTACCCAGTTTAGTAAAATTTAGTAACTAGTTTATTTTAGTAAAATTTTAGTTTGTGATAAACATATATATATCCCAAGACTTGATTGAACACAAGGCCAACCATCACGGCTCAAGCAAGCTCAAGATGGGGCTAACCCCACTAGACAGGGACAGAGCTAGAAAGTCTTATAGGTTGGGGTCAAGACATAAGCATAGAAAATAAAATAAAAAAAAAATAAAAAAAAAAATTAAAGCGGTGTTTTAATAGTCTAAGAAAATTTTCAAAGTAATTAAGTATACACTATGGTATAAACTAGAAGAAGAAGCAATAACTATAAGATGAGAACAAAGTGAGTTTAAGTTGCATTTAAGATAAAAACAAATTACTTTGCACTACTTCAGACTTCAGTGTTGTAAATTGCGTTTTTTCATTTATTTTTCGTTTGAAAAACTAAATCAGTATAGGAAATTATACTCTAAATTTCAAAATTTAAGGTCTTGATTGTAGACTTGTGCTTGTTTAGGGTTATAATAGTAACGAGATGTACAATAAAATGCTGAAGAAAGATAAAATGTGGGTATGGCCAAATCTCAAATGAGTAACCAACTTAATGGGTTAGAGCAAAAAATAAGGCTACTACAATTTTTAATGGGTAAATGCCAAAAGATTTAACAATGAGTAACCAGCTTTTAAGTTTGAGAAGTGCTAGGGAGCCAAATAAATGAATCTATAAAAAGTTTCAAATTGGCGTGACAGACCATGAGTGGTAGACAATAGAAAGAGAATTGATTTTTTTTTTTTAATTTAAAATTCCTTACTACATCAATTTAAAACTTTTTCTGAATTCATTTATTTGGCTCTCTAGTATTTCTCTTTAAATTTTAATGGGTGGAGCCAAAAATTTTAGTGGGTAAGGCAAAAACAGTTATTAGTAGAGACTAATTTTTATTTTTTCTAACTTGAGTAAGATATTGATTTGAACGTGGAAGTGCCTCCGATCAAATGAAGTGACGTCCCTTTTGTGGTTTTGCTGGTGAGACCGTACATGACCCAAAAATGATCATATATGACATTGACAATCAATCAAAAATCTTGTCATGCTTGGATTAATTGGATATACACGAACAAGACATTAATTGCAAGCTAGTGTGGGGGCGATCAGCTTACAAGGAAACAAAATTGTAGATGTCTTCATATGCATTATTGGCACGATAATGAATCAATAAGAGTCATTAATTTACAACAAAATCCATAAACTAATGTATAATTCCCTTTTTTTTTTTTTTTTTTTTAACATATAAGGAAACTAAATTCAATATTTATAAATAATTAAAGAATTTTTGAGAGAGCTTCTTATCCAAAAGTGGATCTTCCAAATTATTTATTTCTGAATTTCTTTTTTTTTTTTTTTGGTGTGATGGTGACTAGAGATTATCCTGTGTGTAATTTGAACCTTATAAAATTAAACCACGTGGGTGTAGTATTTCAGTGAGCTGGCCGGTTGTATGACAAATACAGCATCGAATGTGAGAAGAGAATTGTTATTATCAATTTCCATTCAAATTATTAACAGAAATTAATAGTTTTGAATGGAAGAGGATTGATAATCCAATGTTATTATTTATTTATTTTTATTGCATGTAATCCAATGACTATTAATAGAACATGAGTTGTAAATTCTTTTTGAGAAATGATACTCCGCATTTTTGTTTACGTGGCGTGGCATATTCACATTTATCTGTTTTTTCTTTCTTTTTTTTTTTAACAAAAAAGGAAAAAGAAAAATGATAAACAAAATTTAAAGAGAATACTAAAAGATTAACATTGTTGGAATTTGGATCGTAGGATCTTGTAAAATAATCTTTAGAAAGGATTTCTCTCGTCAGGGTGGAAATCCTGTGGAGAACAAGAGAAACACTTGAGAACACACAAATACAATCTCACGTACGTAAAATATAGACTGTTGTGATGTAATAGTTTGTGTTCTCATGGACTTTATTTATAGAGTCCCAACTCAACTCTTGACCAGGAGTTGCTTCTCTTGATTAGTTACTCCACTGCAAATTATATTATCTTCATGTATATATTATTATTATACAATCTAGTGTGGGAATGACCACACTTATAATAATGTGATCACCCTATACACCAAGAAAACACTAATGTGATTGAGTAGCATTTCTCACTCTTTTTTACTATAATTTTAATTCAGGAAGCTACACATGAGTAGCTTTGTATTTGTTGAAAGCTGGTTAAATTACATTAAAAAAAAAAACACTAAAGGCAACTCAAAATAATTGTCAGACCAAAAACATTTTTTGTTTGACAAAATAAAGCATATTTAATTTATGTAAAATGATTTCTTTTTCTTTTTTTAATCATAAATTATTTTTTAATTTTTGAGTTTCTTCTTCTCAAATTGTCGGACTACCGTCGAACCTTGACTAGGCCATATATTGTCGGGCCAGAACTAGAGGTTGTTGAAAGTTGCATGCCATTGCTAATTTTTCATACACGACAATAATGCTGATATTTTTTTTTTTTAATTTCGTCGATTAAAAATATTTTACATCCAAAATTACAAATTACCAAGTAAAAACTCAAATACCAACAAAAAAAAAATGTTAAACAAAGAACAATGGTATATAATATATATATTCTCAATTACAGTTTTACATTGAAGCCAAGTGGGAACGATCAGATCCCACACAACATTAATAATTATAGTAAAAAAAAAATAACAATAATAATAAACACAAGAAAAATCTTAATTAATTAACTCCTCTTATTCTTGCTTCCAAGCAACAAGGAAAAATAAAAGAGAATCCTGAAGAAAAAACCCCAAGCCACAGTAATCCACAGGCAATTCCACTTGCTGATGTCAGTGATCCCCTGCTGCTTCAGGATATCCAATCCTGTGGTCACGCACGTGGAGCTGGTGATGTTTACGCCCAACGTGCCGCTCAAGCTCTTCAGCAGCTCCACCTTCACCGACTCCGGCACCATCACAAGAGGTGTGTTGTCGAACATCTGCACTCCCCTCACGAAGCACTTGACGGGGTCGGAGAACTCGTTCTGCAGAACCCCTTCGTACGGATACTTCACCAGAGAAATATAGTGGAACCAAATCCAGTAGAGCGGGATTCGGTTTCTGCTGATGAAGAAGCCGCTGAAGAGGAGGAAGTAGGCCAAGATGGCGACCACGACTGTGTAGCCGAGCATGACATGAGAGACGACGCCGGAAAGGAAAGTTACGAAGGAGCTGCCGGCCCAGAACGATGCGAAGATTGTGAAGAAGAAGAAGAAGAATCCGGAGAGTCCGCCGGCAAGGCCGACCGCCCAGAAGGTGGTGGCGGCGAAGGTCAGAGAGAGGAAGACTAGAGCTGGGATGGAGATGATAGCATGGGAGAGAACGTAGGAGGAACGCCGGTAAGCGTTGTAACCGGTTTCTCTCATGAAAATGTATCGCTCTTGGAGGAAGACCGGTATAGCTTCGGCACAGGTGTAGAAGGTGGTTGACATGGCGAAGGCGAAGAAGCCTAACCGCTCTTGGACGCCTCTGGGGGAATTATCCAGCCGCCAGAAAATGGTGGCTAAAATAATCCCAGTGACAAGCACCGCACCCAACCGGATTCCGAAAAGTTCAGGCATTCTTTTGGAGTTTGTTATTGAGCGTTTGGCTATCACCAGCATTTCGATCCAGAATGGGTTCGCAAATGTTGGCACCTGAGATGTGACAGTAGAACTGCCGCTGCTGGGGGCGCCGGAGACTAGTTTTCCTCTGGAAATGCTGGCGCTTATGGCGTCTTTCAGCGAAAGCAGCTTCGGCCGGTTATGGAAATTGCTGCCGTTTTGATTTCGTTGCATGTTAATCTTTGTTTGCCATGATTTGTTGAACTCGACTAAGCTCTTGGTTCCCTCGGGATCTTCTTCCAGCTCGCGGATTACATCGAGGGCGAATTCGGTTCGGTTTTCGCTTTCGGGTATTGGGTGCCCGAATTCGGAGAAGAAGAGGGGCAGGTCCGTCGGAGGGCCGCTGTACACGGTTTGTCCGTGCGAGAGGAAGATGAGGCGGTCTAACACGCTGAGAATTCTGTAGCTGGGCTGGTGGATGGACATGACGACGATGCTTCCGCTCTGAGCGATTCGCTGCAAGACCTTCACGACCATGAAAGCGCTGGTGGAGTCGAGCCCGGAAGTGGGCTCGTCAAGAAACAAGACAATTGGGTCGTGAATGATGTCGATTCCGATAGAAACGCGCCGGCGCTCTCCACCGGAGACCCCTCTGTGGCCTTCGTCGCCGATCACTGTCTGGGATGCGTTTCGGAGGCCTAATTGATCGATGAGTGCCTGCACTCTGGCTTTCTTTTTGGACTTGGAGAGCGAGCGGGGAAGCCGGAACTCGGCGGAGAACATGAGCGTCTCTTCCACGGTTAACATGGGAAACAGCAGGTCGTCTTGCATGACGTAAGCGGAGATGGCCTTCAAAAGCCTCGACTCCAGAACCTCGCCGTTCAATGTCACCCTCCCTTTGAGGCTCTCTTTGGAAATCCGATCGGCGAGGGCGTCGATGAGCGTGGATTTACCGGACCCGCTGGCGCCGAGAACGCCCATGATTTCGCCTTCCCTGGCCTCCCCCGAGATGTCGTTGAGTATTATCTTGTAGTTTGCGATGGAGTCAAAAGCGTCGTCTTTCCGAGAACAGCATGACGGCAACGACATCTTCTGGACGGCCTTGACGCTATAGGTGAGGCTGTTGAAGGAGAGAACGAAAGGGTAGGAGGGAGGCACGGAGCTGCCGGCGTACGAGACGTCGAGGACTCGGTGAGCCGGAGACTGTGCATCTTCGACTCGCTTCAAGAGCTCCCCGAGCGTCGGAGAGACGCGGGGTCTGGGTTTTTGAGGAGGATTTCTGTGTTCCATTAATGTGTTGTCGACGTGGTTGAAGAAAGTGTATTTTCTGTCGGCGGGAAAGGGTGGTGTTGCCGACGACATGTTCGGAGCAGCACGAGACAGTCGTGAGTTGTGGGTTTAGGCAACTGAATTTATACACACAAACACACACCGAGAGAGAGAGAGAGAGGTTTGGTGATGGTGATGGTGATGCCGTGCTGGTATATAGTAGGTGAGGGGAGTTGTGGCGTTGTGCCCAGTCAAGGCTTGAGGGAGAAGGAGATCATCGATTTGCATGCTTTTTACTACCTTCACAGACGGCCGCTTTTTAAGAGCTTAATTAATATATGCTTTTTGTTTCTTTTCTTTTTTCTTTTTTTTCTTTTTTTTTGAGCTCATTTTTCATTAGAGTAACCAAAAAAATTCGACTTTTAGAATATTTCAATCAAATTTTTAAGAATACCCTAATTATTCTTGTCTTTTTTTTTTTTTTGTTGGTGCCCAAGAAAAATAGTATTTGTTTTTTTAGAAATATGATTTTTAAAGTAATTCCATTAGTAGGAATATAACTATTTAATACCTTTCCATTAGTAGGAATATAACTATTTAATACCTTTTAAGAATGTATGTATTTAATTATTTAATTTATATTCTGATACATATTTTATTTCTAAATTTATTGTCGTACCTCTAGCGGCGGAGGTGTCTGACAACTTTTATGATAAAAGTATATTTATATTATAATTAAATAACACTGTCATGGAATCATATTGTTAACAAGAAATTAAATTTTTTTTTTTTTTTAAAAAAAAAGTGGATTACTCGTCAAATATATTGCAATTTGCATGGCAATTAGTTTTCTTGTTAATTGTCATCGTCCCTGTTTGGGCGACTTGATAATCGTGACCCGCCTCCACGTTGTTAAGCATGTGAGACTGCTGTCGTCTCTCCTTCCATTGTCGCATTCATAAAATAGAGAAGCTCGATATTTTAGCCCAGAAATGAATCACGCAAGAAAGAAAACAATCATCAATGGATTTTTTTATTATTACCATTTATTTTGTTCACTTTTTAAATATCTTTCACGGATCCTACTTTTACAATTATATATATATCCCCTCATTGCATGGAGATCTTGGTAGTGTGTCAAAATCAAATAACCAAGACCCATTTTATGGGCAACCTTTACATATTGTTTTTGTGAATTTTGGACACTGTTCGATTCGACTGTCGGTTTGGAATTGCGGTTTTAATAAGTGCATTTTTAAAAAATGGTTTCTGTGTTTTAAATAGTTTGAGTGTCTCTCTTTCTCAAATCGTCAGACCTCTGCCGAAAGTTGCTGAATGTCGTTGGATATGTTTATGCCGCCGATCAGTCATTTTTCGTACGAGTTAAGTGCCGATCAAAAATGATTTTGTGGATGACGAAAAAGAAAAAAAACATTTAAGGTCGAAACAAATGGGGGTGTTTTTAACTATAAATTAGATTAAAAAATGTATGGTGAATTTGGATGGATTTTGATTATTTGAGTAGTGGAAGAGGTGGTGAGGAGGTGACCTACTACGCCGCCTAATCTAATATTCACACGCCTTGGTTTCTTGAAGGAAAACCAAATGGGGGAGATGGCGTGCGCTTGTGAATAGGGATTTGTTTGTTTGATTGATTCGTGTTTTAGTAAACTTTTTGTCTTTTCCTTCATTGAATGGGGATTAATATATTAGGTGTGGGTGTTCATCTGCTGTGGACCGGCTGACTGCTCTAGTGTTTATCTACTGTGGACCGGCTGCACGGTTGGTCTTTCTAGGCAAGAAAACCCAACCTTTTTCATCACCTATTGCCACCAATTTTTTATTTTATTTTTTCCATCCCAAAGCTACTTAACGACTATCTTTGTTTGTGTGTTCATATGGTATTATTATTATTATTTTCAAATTTCAAGACAAATATGTTGACAAATAACTTAATGATATATATCACACCACCATACAACATTGTCAATCTGTTGTTTATTTATTTATTTTAACAAGGGTTGATCAAAGCATAGACCGGGAATTATAGTGGGATTGATATTGGTATGGTATTTAGCATTACTCAAACATAAAATACTCCTTAAAACAAAGAGTAATGTTATTTAGTAGATTATTGTACGACTGTTATATATAACATTTCACTAAATGGTTTACTCTAAAACAAAAGAATAGTTTTTGCCTATGTTATAACACTTTTTCAAATAAAAAACATGATACACGCCCTAAAACATAGAGGAATGATAAGTTCTCTCCGAGTGTTCTTATGGTGTCCTCCTAGTCTAAGGCTGATATTATTTTCTAAAAAAACAAACCCTTTCTTGAGCCTTTAATTTCTTCAAGAAAATCTGGCATAGTTTCAAAAGAAATGGTTTTTGAGTATCTCATATGCATCAAGCTCGATCGTAACCCTTCGATCTGCCGACTCACAAGATGACCAATGGGCTTGATGGTGGACAAAATTTTCTTGTAAATTCTGGTCAATCCAGCTCAGCCAACAACTACCCAACAAAAGGCAAATACCATTACGAGAAAATTTGAGGCTTTGAGCCCCTCCCAGTCAAATGGATTGGCATGGGGCAAATGGGTCGTACCCACCGTTTCCTAAACAATGGTGGAGTTTGTTGCTTCGCTGGTTGTCTGTCTTCATCCTCCTCGAACAAAGCTTATCCAAATGCATAAATGGGGAGTATGTGGCTCTTCTCTTCTATTTACTGCATTTCTCAAAATTCTATAGGGCCCAAAACTGCTCTTAACAAAAACTATTGTAAAAAGATATTCCGTTTGTATTATTCTCCTTCCAGCCTAAAAAATATTGGGAAGGTGAAAGGTACATCAAAAGGAACATACAGCATCGTGGGGTTGATCACAGAGGTTGAAAAACATTAGCCATCGAGCAGGTACCATCGTCATTCAAAACTCTTTTTAACTCAATTTCTCACAAGATTTCAGGAAAACTATTAGTTCTACCTTAAAATTGGATAAGATTACCTTGTTTAGCCAGTGGAAAGGATTTAGTAACCTTGCAGTAAGAAATTGTTAATGATCTTTTTCAAAATGTTATGAAAAAAATTTCCATACTACTAATAGAACGTACAGCAAACCAAATTTCTAAACAAGCCAATGTATAATGGAAGATGTATTATAATATTATAGGCAGTTCTTCAGGGCCAGCCCATGTCTCATTTGCACAATGGGTTGAGGGTTAGAGCTTTCAGTCTTCACAGAGAGAAGCTGTACAAACAATGCCCCTTGGAGATGGCTTTTTTTTCTTCTGGGAACAGAGGCAGTTGGCAAAAACCAAGAAGAAAACATATTTTGCAAATGCATTGAAAAAAGGCACAGTTTTAAGAACCACACAAGTTTTCTCACTCTGACTTGGGTTTTATTGTAGTTCTTGTATTGGATGCTTTAGACCCACTTGTGCATCTCCCTACAAACTTTAGAATCTCATCAATCAGAATCACCGGCAATGCAACTGCCAAAACCAAGAGCCACTCGTTGAAGCTGAGGGGCACGATGCCGAATACTCGTGCTAGGAACGGCACATAGAGGATCAAGAAGTGCAGGCCAAATGAGACAGACATGGCCAAAAGGAGCCAAGGGTTGACCCATGGGGGCATTGTTAAGAGGCTTCCGTCCTCAGAAAGGGCATTGAGGGAGTTGAACATTTCAATGGCAACCAACACAGAGAGTGAGAGAGTCATGGCTTTCACCTTACCATCCTGGAAATAATCACAAGGGTTATCAAAAGAGAAGACCTGAGTTCCAGCTGTGAAGGGTGCAGCAGTAAAGTTCTTCCAAGATGAGCACTGCCCCCAGTTGGAAAGTTGGGAGTATGAGACCAGGGTGTGACCATCCCCACCGAGGTCGATGCCCATGAAGGAACCGTGAGTATACCAAATGATAAATATACCAACTGTTGCCATTCCAACATACAGCCCGATGACCTGATTGGAGTAGTTAAGTGGATAAATTACAGATTCAAATACAATTCTGAGCGTTCTCAGTAAAAAGCGTGCAAAAATAAAAACTCCGAGACATAAGTTTGGAACATAATAAAAATAAAAAATACCAGATAGCGGAATAAAATCCAAGCATTGATTAGCGAGTCATCGCTTCTACGAGGTGGCTTCTTCATTATGTCTTTATCTGGAGGATTGAATCCCAAAGCAGTTGCAGGTGGTCCATCGGTGACAAGATTGACCCATAGAAGCTGGACAGGTATCAGGCCTTCTGGAATACCTAAGGCTGCTGTTAGAAAGATAGAGGCAACCTCACCCATATTGGAGGAAATCATGTACCTGAAATAGGGTTGGAACCACAAAAATACATATTGTCATCTCTTAGTATGTAAGAAGTATCTAAATTAAGTGGGTAAGATACTAGTCAATTTAATGAAACGAGATATCCAAGTTTTACATATTAAATTCAACAGAAAGTGCCTTTCAAATTCCCACTGATCTTGGATGTGCTAGGGTTAGTTATACAACTTGACTTCTGTGAAGTGCTTACAAACAGAATTAGTAAACATCATCAAGCATAAATTGCAGTTACAATTAAGGCAGAATCATAGGATTCTTTCTTCCATAACCAACTTTTTGAAAATAAGTGCCTCGTGATGGCAATATATACATAGGATGATTGCAGCTACAGTTCCCTATGTGTATTAAAAGTCATTTAAACTATCATATTCCACATCAATGAGAAGGCTAACATACATAGGATGTATACATGAGAGCCCCAATCGTTAGAAAGGATACTAAGCCTAAGGGTAGAAATATCTGAGAATTTCAAAGAGGACAATACATAGTATACATTTTATCATAATCACTCCCTGTTAAATAATTGGTAAGTCACACATGGAGTCAGTAGGTCATAAACCCAACCTCACCCTCCACCCCATTCCTATGGGAGAAGTACCATTTGAGCCCAAAAGGTCAGAGTGAAATGATACGGAATCACTGTGAAGGAGTATACTGGTGTTACCATAGCCCCACCAAGCAAGCTAACTATGCTACATAAAGGTAGCCATGAGCTGGCAGCCCAGCCATCCCAACCTGAAGGAGATGAGGCTAGAACCAGGAAAAATAGGCCTGGCCTGGGATAAGCTCCCAATCAAATTTCAGGGTAGGCTTGGGTTTGATGAATTTAAGCAAAGCCCAGCCTACATATTTTGTTGGTGAATCAAGTTCGATACTGACTCACTGAGTATCTATTAACAACCAAAACAAATACATGACTATAAACCAAAAGTGGAAAATGTCAAGCAAAGACAACCATTCAAGTCATCAATTTATAATTCTTTTGTAAGCATTCATTTACCTTAATATGGCCAAAATGTCATTCAACCTGTTTAGCAGTCCGTCAAGACCTACTTCTATCATTTAGGCTTATTTCATATCAATACACAGGCCACAAATGGAAAGAACTTTCACTCGTCTCTAAACGCACATCCTTTGAAGAGCTTTTTATTATTATTTCTTGGATTGGTACACCTTTAGAGCTATTGAAAAAATAAAAAACAAACAAGAAAACAGAAGAACCAACCTGATAAAAGCCTTCATGTTGTTGTAGATAGATCTGCCTTCACCAACAGCAGCAACAATTGTACTGAAATTATCATCTGCCAACACCATGTCTGAAGCTTCTTTCGCAACCTGAAAGAGATGAAACAGAAACAATGGTTGAAATACAAAAATGGCTTTAACCAGGAAACAAAGTATTGGCGTTAAAATTGGAGTCAACAACGAATTCATACTCCCTTATTCCAACTACTAGTGCATACGCAACATAAATTCTGTTATACGTTACCCACCATTTCGAGTCTGTCAAATACATCTCATTACTGTCTATCCAACTAAATGAATAATATCCAGTTTTTTATAAGCACGTCATCTCTTGCTTCACTGTAATTCAAGAATTAATACTTGTGCACTTCTCCCAAGAGGATTTCTTTTAATTAGTCTCCTTCCCAGCTGATTATGTCTTTCATTTAGATCTAACTTGACATGCGTACCTCAAAATGCAGAAATGAGAAAATTATTTACTAAAGGAAAAGAAACGATACCTCTGTTCCAGCAATGCCCATTGCAATCCCAATATCAGCGAGTTTCAAGGCAGGTGCATCATTCACTCCATCACCAGTCATGGCAACCACCTCTCCATCCTCTTTAAGCAACCTCACAATCTCTTGCTTGTGCCCTGGTTCAGCCCTAGAAAACAGAAGCCCGCCACTTTGTTGTAGATGGGCCTTCGGATCATGCAGATCTATAAACTCTTTTCCTGTTATACTTTTTGAACTTATATCTTCCTTAGGTCCAAATACACCTATTTCACGACATATTGCTTCTGCTGTATTCTTATTATCTCCTGTAATAACCATAACACGGATCCCAGCTGCTCTGCAGTCCTTAATTGCTTGGTAAACCTCTTCCCTAGGAGGGTCCTATGAAGAGTTGGAAAAATGATCATGCAAAGTTAGGTCATTAAAGAAATATAAAGAGATGGAATGAGTAAAAAATGTGGAATTTAGCAATGTCATGACTTACCCTCAGTCCAACCAAGCCAACAAAAATGAGGTTACTCTCAATTGATGAATAATTGGATGGATTAAGTAAAAGCGCATGAGCTGGATGATCCTCATTACCATCATAGGTCTCAAACTCATGGACATCATCTTTGTATGCAAAACCGAGACAGCGTAGTGCACTAGTCGACATGTTTTGAAGAGCGTCTAAGATGAGTTTCCTTGTATTCTGATCCAGTTGTAAAACAGAACCATCAAGCAACTGAATCTTAGTGCTCCTTTCTAATATATTTTCTACAGCGCCCTGCCACACAATTTAGCGCTTCATATTAGAATTCTAAAACATTGCCAATTGACAAAGAGAAAAACAACAACATAATGGTAAGGAAAAATGCAAAGTAATTGCCTGTGTTAAACATTATTGTCTAAATTTGGCAACATAAAACAAGCAGCTTTCTTTGCAGAAGATACATAATAAGGCAGATAAGCCACAGGAGCTTCTCTCTAATTAAATTTTTATTTTCCAACCAACGTAGAAAACAATCAGAAGCACTTGATTATACCCGAAGGCATGTCATTCCAACCAAAAGCTTATGTTGCTTACAGAAAGAACTGTTGCATTTAAGAGTGTAGATATAAATAACTGTTGTGAACATCCTACTTGTCATATATTTCGCAAAGTCCTACCTTTTTTACAGTCATTTATTCTACCAAGCATATGTATAATATACAACAATCCTTTAACTACTCTGGTTTGTAATTTACACTTTTATGCTTGACAATACAAGAAGGCATGACTGCAATTAAGTTTAACTGAACCATTAAATTCATTAGAAGATTTCCAAGGATATCTTTCACTTCAGACACCTCCAATTAAGAAGGCAAAACATTATCCCCGTTCTCAACGATAAGTTCTGTTGTATCACCATTATATTAGCTGCAGTTAAGAGAAAGGAAAAACAAGTGTCATCAACATACAAGTTGTATGTATCTTCCTCAAAATCCTGCTCTTAGTGGTCATTAGTTCTACCATACCCGCCCCACTATAAATTCATACCAAAACCACTCAAGATTCTGGCATATTGCTTGTTCGGTGTGGTACACATCTGTCAATGTCAATCAAGTAAAAGAATTCATTCACACTGTCTGTCTATTTCTGATCCAATTCCATTCCAATCATTGTATCTTGTGTCAGAATCGCTTTCAGGCTTCTTAGCGCTTTCACATCATTGGCAGTTTAAAAATTATATAGAAATCTTCTGCACCAGACACTTTGGCTCTTTGCAAAATTTTCCTCTTAATGTTTCATTAGTTCTAACAATCACAGCACACTGAGGGCTTCCACACCATCGAATTACTTGTTTCCATATGATAAACCACCATACACACACACACACAGAAAGTACCTTCACTAGCAATGAGTTCTTCCCCGAACGTGAGTTCACAATAACACCCATGGACTTCCTATCACGATCAAACTCAAGGGTTGCAATGCGATGTTCATTTTCATTCCACAGTCGGCAGCAACCTAAATAATCATAAATTAAGAAAATTTAAGAAAAGAAAAAAAGGGCAGTCGATCAATCTAGGTTCAAACTTTTTCTTTTCTTGGGGGTGCAGGGTGTGAAAATCAAGAGAGTTTTCCAGTTCCAACTTACGAAGTAAATCACTCCCAGTCGTTGATCTTTCATTTTGAAATCCATCAGGGTGGCCCATCTTCTCAACTAAAACCTGAAACGCACAGAGGAGAGGAGAGATGCAAGTGGGGATATCAACAACAATTTTACATGATTTTGCAGAGCAGGTGCATATCAAGACAAAAGGATACAGTAACTCAATTTGCAAAAACTTTGGAGAACAATATAATATTCTCTATCAATGCTGGGTTTCATTCCAAGGGGAAATCAATCACACAACATAACAAACAAAAGTGAATAGAGAAAATTAATACATAAGGGTCTCACCTTTAGAGCTGCCTCAGTAGGCATTCCGTTGGATACATACTTCTGCTCTGACGGAGAAATACCAGCATCATTGCAGACAGCAGCTATCTTTGCTATCATTTGAAGATTGGCATCCATACCACTGGTTAGCCAATCTTGTATTTTACCATCAAATGGATTGAAAGTAGTCCCATCAACCTTGAAGGTTCGTAGCCTATCAGCAGTACTCCCCATCGCCACAAGCTTCGACACTGCCATCTGGTTGGTAGTCAAGGTACCGGTTTTATCTGAACAAATCACAGTCGTACAACCCAGAGTTTCAACGCTAGGCAGCTTTCGCACAAGGGCATTCTTCTTAGCCATCTCGCGCGTACCAAGCGCCAAACACGTCGTAATAACCGCCGGTAAACCTTCGGGAATAGCAGCCACGGCCAATGCCACTGCAATCTCAAAGTAATACGTGCACTTCTCGAAAGAAAACCTGAAATTCCTAGGCCACCCATTCACATACTCCCAAGTCAGAAAGTACTTCACATTGATGAGCCAAACCACCGCGCAAATCAATCCGATTATCAGCGTCAGCGTCTCACCAAACTGATTCAGCTTCTTCTTCAACGGCGTATCCTCGCCGCTCTGCGACGCCTCCTGAATTTGGTCATGCACCTTCCCAATCTCCGTCTCCATACCTGTCTGCGTAACCAAGCAAAAGCAATGCCCATTCACGACCGTCGTCCCAGCGAAAACCATACACCGTTTCCCCTGGATATCAGTGTCCTCCGGAACCGCCTTATGGGTCTTGTTCACCGCTTCACTCTCTCCAGTCAGTGACCCCTGTTCAACCCTCAACGTCGAGCTAATTAATTGCAAGACGCGCATGTCGGCGGGGACCGTATCCCCAACCCTGAGCTCAACGACATCGCCGGGCAAGAGTTCCCTAGCAGGCAAATTGTGAATCTTCTTGCCGTCGCGAATAACGGTGGCGTGCTCGGATTGAATCTCCTTAAGCGCTTCGAGTGCCTTCTCGGCATTGCTTTCCTGCCAAACTCCAACAACTGCGTTCACAATCAGGATCAGGAATATCACCAGAGGCTCCACGAAGGCCGTGATCGTGTCCCCGCCCTTCTGACCATCGTACCAGGCGAGAACAAAGGAAACCACCGCCGCAGCGAGCAGGATTCGGACCAGCGTGTCGTTGAACTGTTCGAGAACCAGAGACCAAATCGACTGCCCCTCGTGCTTCTCCAGATCATTGTAGCCGTAGATCACGCGCAGCCTCTCCACATCGCTGGCTCGTAGCCCAGCCACCCTGCTCACTTCGTACTGTTTCTCGCATTCCTGAATTTCTTTAGCCCAGGCCGGGAACACTTTCCGCTCGGAGCGTTTAGGGCTCACAACTCCTCCGTTACCGTAGCCTTGGCCTCCCATCCCCATAGAAAATCAGCCACTTCCACGACAATTTTCTCTAGAAAATCTAAGAAACCTTCTAGATCAAATCATACGAATCCGTAACCGACAAATTTAAAGGTAAAACATATTTCACGGATTTAGTTATGAAGGGTTTCTAAACAGTCGGAAGCCGTTTCTAAACAGTCCTTTATTCTTATTTCTTAAGAAGTGTTTGTTTCTCTAGAAAGATCAGTGAGAAAAAGAAAAGAAAAAAATAAACCATGAACAATAAAAAAAGGAATCACTCGATGAGATCCTTTAGATTCGAGGAAGTGTACTTTTTTTCTCCACTTTACTTCCACAACCTCTCTCCTTTTGGTCTATGTGCATTAAATAGGAGATTAAAAGCATTAACTGAGGATTAAGATATACTTTTACGGAAACTTCGCCGTACCTTCCATATTAAGCGCTGACGTGGTTAGATGCGACGCCCGGGCGGTATAAGGGAGGTTTATAATGGATGATGTGGCGTCTTTCTATTGGACAGCAACTTTTTTTCCCGCTTCCCCATTCGCTAGACGTCGTATTCGTGGGGTGGTTCCGTTCCTTTTTTTGGGTCTTTTCTCTTTCTCTTTCTTTTTTTGAGCTTTACCCAACATTTGATTTCCTGATATTCGTCGCAAAATACGGGTCAATCTCAAACGTCCAATCGGTTGACGTCATCACAGATTGTAATTTAATGGACAGAACAATTTCAACAATCGCGAACGTCCAAATTGGTAGATCGTCGTTAGTGTCAATAAAAGGACAAATGCACCAACTCCACCCAAATCTTATTTCTCCCTTTTTTTTCTGTCCGGGTGTACATAAAATTCCTTACCGATTCTTTTTTGTTAACAATTTTCCAACTCTTTTCATTTTTTTTTTTTTTTTGACATGAACTCTTTTCATTTATTAGTAAAATAAATGGAATTCCTAAATATATTTCAAATAAGAATTTCTATTTATCTACAATAAAGATAAATTAGTAATTCGAAAAAAATTCAAATATAAACCTTTTTTTATTTTGTAAAACTAAAAAGTTAAAAAAAAAAAATCAATACATAATGGTATAATACATTCACAAGTAGACTCCACCAAATGTGTGACAAAATAAGTGTTTTTTAGTTGCGTTTACCTATGATATGACATGATTGTATTTCACTTTCAGCGAGCATATATGGCAATATTATAATAACATTAATTAGATAATTAAATTTAGAATTTTTATCCATTTAAATATTTGAAATAATTAGTGATTTAATATGATATTCGAGTAATAATCCTAAATTAAAAATAATATTTAAAAAAAAAAGTAGAGAAGAGAATAGAGATTTTTATGCAAATTGACTAATCGAAACCCATTTTATCTAGTTTAGTGATTTAATGAGTTTTAAAAGACATCATACATCTTATTATCTTTTTTTTCTTTTTTTTTTTATCTATATCATTTAAATTTAATTTTTTTTTATATGGATTGTATTTTTCCTAAAGATCATATTTTTCAACGAAGAGATGTACGTGGAGGAGAAATAGTTTGGGAAAAGAGAGATGTGGAGAGATAAGTAGTATATTAATGAGACGAGTTTGAAAACAGTGCCCGCTACATGTAGCGGTGAATTGTTCACAAATGCAAACAAAATGTATTTTGCATTTGAGATGCATAATCCAATGTAGAGGGTTTTTTTTAGTGTTTTGCTTATTTATTTTAAATAAAAATAAGAAATGGTTAAACCATTGCAAGTGCTCTAAGAAGCATTAGATTATAAATTGTACTTGAAATAAGAAATAACACAAAACTAAACAAAACTGCACCATATGAGAGATTATGAGGTCTAAGAGCGTTCTCATACGGTTAGTTAATTAAAATGGATTAGGATCCTTTACAATTTGTCAAATTTTAAATTGTTTTTAGCTAGGCATCAGTACATTTAAAAAATGGCATATTAAAAAGATGACATCTTATCGAGGTAACAAGAAAGAATTTTCCTCCAAAAATGCTTGTTCTTTACTTTGCAAAGATGTTTATTTTTTTCATAAAGCCAAAAGACAGTTTTTACCTCAAAACTTTTTTACAACATAGATATAATAAGAACCTGATGAAAATTTATTCAATTTTCAACTGTAACATGCCACATTTGAAATATATGTGTCATTTTTCAAGCATTTGATGCCTAAAAACGACTTAAATTTCATAATTTAAAAAGTGTAATCAAGGAATTCTGGTGTAATAAATACTAAAATAAGACCAAAATGAGCTAGCTGCATGATGTGCGTGGTGAGCCAAATGCTTTAAATTCAAGCTTGTTGGGCACTTCGAGAGGCTCTTCTAGTAAAAGGAAAAAGTAAATTCCCACGACCCTTTCCGTTGCTTGACTAAGAACAAGACCCTTACTTCTTTTGGTTTTTGTTTTCCAGTCTTAAACAACGACTCCCCTTGGAATCCATGGCCAACTTGGACGACGTACAGACAAAGGGGTTGGTTCAAAGTGGGAATCTTAAGCCAACACAAAAAAAGGCATTTTCAATGGGCGATTTGTCAGAACTGGAAACTTCAAGGAAAAAAAGCAAACCCCATACGGAATAAGGAATTCTTGATTGCTTTTCCATTCTCTTTGATTAGGTATTTTGTAACAGCCAAAGGACACCCTTTTAATAAAGCTTTGCTTATATATACCTACCCAACAAAAGAGACAAAATTATTAGACCGATTAATTAATTATTTATTTTTTGTCACAAAATGATCAGCTTTCCAAGTTGGTGCGGACACGCAATCTTAGATGTTACGCTTGACCCAAAGGCAGAGTGGGGGCGAGGAGGGCACATGACCTTTTTTGTACGTAAACGACTTTGAGGCGGCTAAATTACCTCGGCAGCCAAAGAACGTATTGGATCACAATTCTCTTATGCATAGAATTAGGGCCTATAAATTTTGACACGATTTGCAAACTCGACATGATTAAATTTGAGCTATGACTTAGACTCACACAGGTCTGATGATCGAGCCTAACTGTGAGTCGCGATGACCAAAGTGAGTCTTTGTTATGATTAGCACAGGTCTAGCCAAACTTAGCGTACGTAGGTCAACAGACTCACTGTGGGTCTCTAGCCATAACCTGCCATGTCAGCATGTACAATCCTCTTTGTAGCTTTGGTATTTTCTCAAAGACAAAATGGCAAATATGCAATGGGAAGTAATTATGTTGGGAGGTTTGGGGGCCAAGTTTACAAAATGGCAAATATGCATTTAACATTGAAGGATACGGCCAGAAGTCAATGTTTAATGCAAAGTGAAGCGTGGGGGTCAAGGTTTTGTATAAGGATCCTCTCCATTTCAAAGGAAATGGAGAGGAGCTGGTTAGTGTTAATATGGGGGTATAATGATTTTTTCACTAATTATTTTTAGTGAAAAAACCATTATACCCCCATATTAATACTAATCGACTCCTCTCCATTTCCCAATCCCAAGATTTTGGGGTGGCACGCACTCGATTGCTTTTTGGAAAGACAAAAATGGAAAAGCAATCTCTCCACTCTCGAAAAATGGAAATGTCCCCCGACAACGTTCGATGGAACAGGTGGACCGGCGCTGCCCCAACGACTCTCGTCCGTGAACTTCCAGGATGCTTCTATCTTGTCCGCTCCTTCCAGCCTCGGGGAACCAACCCAGGATTTGTAGGATTCCCCAGTTACAGTGTTGCACATGGTACACAAGTAACACAATGGACTGTGCAGCAGATAACTTTTGTATTTTTCATTGGGGCTGTGATGATATTTTATAAAATATGTAAAGGTTAGGTAGGAAATTTGTATTTTGTAAAGAAATTATATTTTAATAATAAATTAAAAAAAAAGAGGAAAAATTTTACTTACTTCTCGTAAATTTTTGTAGTTTTTGTAAATATCTCTTTAATATTCAAAATCTCTTACTTTGGTGTATTAAACTTTGGTTTTCTCTCACTTTGTTATTTATGTATAGAAAATGTCAATTTTACTTCTTATTCCAAAACTACATTGTTCCCAAAACGATACAGTTTTAATTTTGAAGTCATGGGAAAAATTGGTATTCCGTTAGAAAAAGAGCAGGAAATGTGGTTTGATGTGGCGACTGGCTCGTACTGTTAGAGAGTAGTTCAACCATCCTTTATACCATTCTTTGGAAGTGGTCAAATCACCGTTGTGGTTAAAAAAAAAAAAAAAAACTTCATCCAACCTACAATAACCTTAAAACACTATTACCTTAAATATTAATTAAATTTATCTATTCTTATAATCTACTTATATTTTTAAGATTAGTAATAATTTAGCATAGCTTCAAGTAAATTAATCTACTCCTTTTATTAAAAACAGGGTGGTTTCCGATGCATTGAACCAGATGAAATCCAAATAAACGTTACAAACAAGTACAGAACAGCAAATAAATTTAAATACACGGTTAGTTCCTCGAACACGTAAGTTGATACAGTTGCAACATGTACGTCCACTGAGCAGTCATTATTATTGTGCGTTGTAACTTGGTTGGAAGTCCACTGGGAAGTCATTGTTATTTGACTTTTATGAGTTAAATCTCACCATTTGCTGGCGCACTCTAATGGAATCTAATATGTACAATTGCTATGTGATTTGGGTAGTGAATGAGCTCAATTTTTTTACAACACAAACGACAGAAGAAGCGATAGAGATTTTTTTTTTTTTAGTAACAATTGATAATGGCTCAAATAAATGGCCAAACCTGGCCATCAAGCAAACCGGTACAATTAAAGGAAGCTGTTAAAAATGCAACGTTCAGTAAACAGAATAAAACTCTAAAGAGTCGTCAATGCAACCAACCATCAGTGTTCGGTAAACAAGAACAAATCCAATCATCCTTAGTCGAAAAAATTGAGAAAATACTCTGTCAAAAATGGAAAAGGATGCTAGTACAAAAAAACTATCCAAAAAAAAGAAAACAAAAAGAACCTAAAATTACAAGGAAAAATGCAAATAAAATATATGGATAGCAAAACTGGTGGTTGACAAGGCGGCCTAACTCAGGGCATGGAAACCACTCGCTGCTCTGGAGGCCCGGAAACGCTAGAAGAGATCAGTGACAACAGAGAGGGGCGGAGAAAGGCCACTCATTTGAAATTGAGTTTGAAGGGTTCATATGTAATTTTTGAAAAATAAAAAAAAAAAAAATTATATGATAAAGAAAGAGAAAATAAATTTAATCTGGATGCATACAAAAGTACGATATAAGTGTTGTATTTTTTTTACTGCACCTAAAGCCTAATCCAAAAAATTCAAAATGGGTGGCAAAAGCAAACTGAAGAGCCAACTAAAATATTACCACTAGGGGTGAAAATGAGCTAAGCTTGAGTGAGCTTTTTTTGTTTGGGCTTAACTTGTTTAAATTTTACTCAAGCTCGAACTCGAGCCGAGTTCAAGGACGAGCCAAAAAATTGAGCATGAGCTTGAGCTCATAATAAGTCGAACTGACTCTTATATTTAATTTAATCTTTTTAATTGAAAATTTAAACTTCAAATACTCTTAAAATGATCAAGAAGCCAATTTGCATATGAGTTTTTGCTTAGCTTGGCTAACTGAGAATAAAGTCTGAGCCAATATAGTAAAGCACTTGGTTTCGAAGAGAGTGGATATGCATCATTTTATAATAAAATGATCATGCTATTAGGAAAAAAAATAAAAAATAATTAATTTTTAATATTAATATTGAGCAACTATGTGAACTACTACAAATTTAAGCCTTATATGAGCTGCTCATAAGCCTAACCGCCGGACTTTTTTTCGTTTAATATTCAATCCAGTATTTGTGTTCACCTTATTTAATAATCAAGTTGAGCCCGAGCGAGTGAGCTCACTCGCTCGGGCTTCGCTCATTAACTCCCTTAATTACCACCTTAAACAAAGGTTATTTTTATGGAATTGTATTTGACCAAAAAAAAAAAAATGAAATTAATTCTCGTCTTATTTAGGTTTGAAGAATCGACAAAGAATGGCTAGAGATCTCTTGAGATTTCTTATTCAAATTCTACATAATGGTTGTAGGATCCCTAAAAAAGGCTTGTAAAAATAAACAAAATATTTCACAATAAAAATATTATATATATATTTGATCACATAAAAATATTACTATGATTCGTGAGAAAGGAATAGCATTGATTCAAACATTATGGTGGAAATACATTGAACGAAGAGTAAATAGTAAAAAGCTTCTTCTTTATTATATATGGACGCTTTATTCTGTCTCCACTTACAAAAAGGTCAAGCCCATACGATAAATCATACTCCCAAGGAAAAGTAAAAGGAAAGGAATTTATATATATATTTTGTAAATACAATAGAAAAAGAAAAATTTGAAATTGAGGATACAATTTTCTTTCAAATTAAATCGAAGGAAATTTTTTTAATTTAATTTATAAAAGTGATATGTTAATAATATATGAGATATATATAAATTTTTTATAAAATTTCTTTTAATTTTATCCTTATCATTAAAAAAATATATAAATTTTATATATTTATAAAATAAATATCATTTTTATAGATTAAATTGAAAAAAATTCATCCTATTCAATTTAGGGAAAAGTTTGCCCTTAATTTATTAAGAATTTTATAAAATTTGTTTTTCTTGTCGGGCAAGTTGGTTCTTGTAGAGTCAGCCTTTTAGGTACGGCGCTAGCTTCCTTGTAAAACCTGCTCTTCAAATCAAACCTGTTGTTATTTATTGTTTCTCTAAAGTTATAATTAATTATTTATTAATTTGTGGTGTCAGAGGAAGGAAGCTACCAGGAAACACACACGACAACAACTAATCCTGAAATTATTAATTAATTAATTAATTAATTAAACTTCGAAGCATATTCTTGCATGACTCTTGCAGGATTTTGTTGGTGGAACTGGACCATGACATTTTGTGCTAAACGTGAATTATTTGCACGAAGAGGACAAAGGTTGATTATATAATGGGAGTTGTTGGGTTGACTAAAATCTCGACTGATTATTATGATGTGAACCATTCGTGTTCCCAGTTTCCTCCCTGGGAGTTGCAAAGACTTGGGCCATGTTTTTTACTTGGTGGGTCACTTGGGATGGGCCCGGGACGGAGTCGAAAATTCTCGTTCGAATGGATTAAAGCATGAATGAGAGATTAAGTTTAATTTTTAAGTCTAAAAACATGTGTCTATTTAACTTAATTAAAGAGTTTTAAGATAAAATTTAAAAACCAAGGGGCCCCCCTTGATTGATATGTTTCATCCTTGGCTAGAGCAAACATAGGTGACATTTGAATATTAGAAAATAGAAAGGAGGAAAGAGATAAATTGACTGCTCCGAGGGGATAAGGCTTCTAAATGATCATTTTGAGCGGATTAAAACTATAAACACCTCTAGAGCATGTATGAGATTGCGTTTGAGAACTATAACTTTTAAGTCAAAAAGCATTTTTTTGGTAAAAATTTCATTTTACGCTTATGCTAAAAGTGCATTTTGATCATTTTTTGACTTTTTTGGATCCTTAAAAGCGATTTTAATTTTTTTTACCAAACGGGTACATTTTTCTTCAAATAGATTTTTTTAGTATTAATCACACTTTTAAACTACTTAAATACACACCCAGGGCGAACCCACCTTATGGGGTGGGGGGTCCTTGGCAATCCCAACAAAAAAATAAAAAATAAAAATCTACATGGAATGAGTACCCTTGCAAAATTATTGTTCAAACCCCCCCAAAAAAATTTCCTCCTAAAATGCTTCTCCTTAAAAATTCACAAAAAATAGTCATGATTATGTTCCAAGATTAACCATGAAATCAAAGGATTTCAGAGAAATGCAGAAAATGAAAGGTTGAAGAAGGTGAACAGTTTCAATAAACTGCACACACTGTTTCACTAACATAAAATTTCATGTGATTTTATCCGCACTTCACCTGTGTACAACCTAAATAATGAATAAAATATAATTAAAATAATATAACTAACAATACAAGCAGATAAGTTAAGGCATGAAAGACAAAAGAAAAGAAATAAATAAATAAACAAAGTGGGATACAGAAGTCAGGCGTGCAACCATGTCTAACCTTTTGTTGGATTTCCCATACTTGCAAAGCTAAAAAGTATAAAAATAATCAATTTTTTATATTTAATTATTTTTTTAATTAAATTTATTTTTGTATTCATTAAAAATATCCCACGAAGTCAATATTTTGACTCGCTACCTGAGAAAAGGAAATGAGGAAGGGATGCGGACCCAAGGGAAAAATAATAATTTAATATATATTAATATATATTTAATTTTAAAGTTGAGACCCTAGTTTGGGACCCTCAGGAAAAAATTCCTGGGTCCGCCCTGCACACACCGAAACTCAAAACTCTTACTATTTTTTATTTATAAGTTGGCTACAAACCTCCTCCCCTAATCTTGCGTGAATATGTAAAAAAAAAAAAAAAAAATTAGCTACAAACCTTAAATAAAAGTAGTCATAAGTAGTTATAAAAATTAGATTAATGACTAGGAATTAGGCCACGACTAGGACTAGGACTAGCCGCCTGCCTTTTTGTTTATGGTAAAACAACGTGCCATTGACATCGCCGATTACGACGTTTGCGAATTTCTCGACGATTGAGTGTGGTTTCTTTGCAAGCGACAACGCACGACGCGCGCTTGTTGGCCGTGACGACGCGTCACTGACATGGATGTTGCATAACTTAGGGCATTTATAATGAAGAAACTAATTTTTTTTTTAATGTAAAATAACTCTTAAAAACTCAATTTATCTAGTTTAGCTAATAATTTTTTAAGGATCTCCTACATCCGATTAGTTATATTTTTATCTATATCATTTAATTTTAATTATTTTTTTATTTTTTATAATGATTCTATTTTTCTTAATATTTTATTTTTCAACTTTTGAGAAAAAAGTGATGTGGAGATAGAAATAATAGGAGAAAATTTTGGAAAAAATGAGATGTGAAAGAGAAATAGTAGGAGAAAATTTTGAAAAAATAAAAAACAGATGAGAGAAACAATAAAAAAAAAGTGGGAAGAAAATTTTGTGAGAGATAGTGGGAGAAAAAAACAGATGTGAGAGAAAATGTAGGAAAATAGCTTTTTCAATATTGCCGCTACATGTAGCTTTTTTTTTAGCTCATTTAACAAAAAATTTATTCTACATTTTTTTTTAGCTTATCCAATGTAGAGGATATTTTATCAATTTAAAGAGCTATTTTAGATAAAAATAACATTTAGCTCTTCCATTGTGAATGCTCTTATTATTGATTTGTTGGGATGTTATCTAAAATATGATTTACAAATATTTGAATCTCCAGAATATTTTATCCTCAAGAGATTTAGGATTAAATATACTTTACCTCCAAAATTTGACTCCGTTTTCAATTCTTACAATGCACTACATCAAAGCCACAACCGTCTTATCTAACAAAAATAATAAAAAATATTAAATTACTCCTATAATTTTATTTAAAAAAAAAATCAAAATAGATGTTAGGGGTTGCGTGCCATCCCATGGCTCATGGGGGGTGGCAACCCCCAAGGGGCCAAATGGAGGTGGTTTCGAGACACCCCCAAATGGCTAGATTGGGATGGCCAAGCCACCGCATGTCTAAAGGGGGTGGCCGACTACTCTCATTTTTGAAATTTGTTAAAATGTTTGGAGACAATTTTGAAAATTTAAGACAAAAAATATACGTGTTCAATTTTCAGTCAAATTGGACAGAAATGGTTAACGTATGCGCTATATTGAAATTTTTTAAAACTTTGATAGGGTGTAAGGGTGTTGTAAAAATTTGAAACATTATAAATTAAATTGAAAATGAGCTTAAACATTAGGGATAAATTGTAATTTTCCTAAAAATTTAAGTTTAAACAGTGGATTAGGTTGTTGAGATGCATGATGTAGGTTGAGCATTCATATCCTGCAAATCATTTGTAGCTCAAATTAAATTTTAGTTAAAACATTATATTTAGGAAAAAGTTAAACTCAACCCATTTGAATTTTGGTCGTTATTACAATTTCTTTTTGAAGATTAAAAAATTTTCAATTTAGTGTATAGAACTTTCAAAAATTTATAATCTCACCAAGTAGTGATTTTCATACCACCGGCGTGCATGAACAGTAGCATGCCAGTGGTTTATTTAATATTATTTTCCAACAACTTTTTGTTTCCTCCTAAATTTTCACCATAAACTAAATCATATATATATATATATACACACACACACACACAAGGTTTTATCTCAGCTCTTTAACATAAGGATGTTGTACTTCGTGACGTGTCAAATTTGGCACTTTACTAAATTCTCATCAGTAATTTTTAATTTGTTAAACTGTCACATACGTTGCTAATGACACGTCACTAATGGGCCGTTACCAAATAATCTTTTTTTTTTTCTTTTGTTTTTAGTGAAGGTTTTTTCTTAGAGAGCGTCTTGGGTATGGATGATGCACAAAAGTCACCTTTTGTGCAACCCACTCATCATTTGACACCTCATTTATTTCAAAAAATTGCAAAAAAATTGTATGTTAGCAAAGCATAGGATTAATCTTCCCTCACAAATATTAGCCACTACTCTTGCAGCTGCCGGTTCCACTCACGCCTAGACGCCGCTGCCGTCCGCCGTCCACCAAACGCCGGCCACCTCCGGTGAACAAAAAAAAAACCGCCTAGTCTCAAAAATTGATTCTAATGCTACAAAACTTGTTTCTAATGCCTCAAAACTTAATTTTTGATTCAAAACTAAAAACCTAGGGGGGAAGGTTAACCCTTTTTGGGATTTTATCACATTGAAAGTCGTCGGAGCCATGTGAAAAACTAAAGAAAAAACCAAAAAACAAGATCTAAAGCAAGATCCATCAGAAAAAATCAAACCCATCGAAGCAAAACCCATCAGAAAAAAATCAAAAAATAAAGTTGCTGGAGCCGTGGGTCTCGGTGGCCGGCTTGGATCCAAGCCAGGCCGGCCAGACCTAAGCCAGTCGTGGGTTTGCAGCGTGGGTCACCCATGGTGAGGAACCCACTCTGCAAACCCACGCTGCACCCACGACGTTTCTTCTTCCTTCTTCCGGTGTTTCTTCTTCCTTCTTTGTTTCTTCCTTCTTTCCTTCTCTTATTTTTCTCTTCTCTCTTTTCTTTCCTCATATAGGGGTTGTTTGAAAACCCATTTGTGGTTGCACTGTTTACTGGGATGTACTATAGCGCGTTCGTCAATTACAATTTTACCCTTATTAAGTGAGTGTGCGGTTTTTCCTTCGCCCCAAGGTTATGGACGAAGACCCATGGCGAGTCTGGCAGCGACCCGCCGTACGCCGTGGGCCACCAGACCCATTGTGTTGATTCCGCTGGTTCTCGACCATCGGTGAGGGAAAATTTCATTCCCTCTCACGTTTAGCTCTCGCTCTTCCTCCAACCTTTTCATAGAGATGGACAGAGATAGAATCTCAAATATCCACAAACACACAAATCTCACACAGATGGAGAGAGAGAGAGAGAGAGAGAGAGAGATTTTATAGGATTGAAATCAACAATTGGTGGGTCGTGGCAATTGAGAACGTTGGTGTTTTGGGAGGTTTGATTTGTGTGCAGGTTATAGAGACCCATCTCTGGCCATGACCAGCCAGACCCAGGTGTGGGTCTGGTGACCCACGTTGGATCTGGTAGAGACCCAGCTCATTTTTTCCCTTCTTTGCTTTCCCTTCTCTCACTTTCGCTCACCACCATGGTTCCATAGAACTAGCATAAGGATTTTAGGGTGATTTTTTCAAATGGGTGTCGATTTAGTTTGATGGGTAAGGATTTTGGGACGACCTGAAGCTCGTGGACGCTCCCGTCAAACACGTCCATGGTAGAGGATGGAAGACAAGGCGGGGATTGTGGAATTGTGAGGGGTGAGGCGGAGAGAGAGGGAGGTCGTGGAGGTGCGGTAGAGAGAGAAAGGATGGGTTTAGAGAGAGAAAGGATGGATTTAGAGAGAGAAAGGATGAGATTTAAGAGAGAAAGATTGGTTGGGAGTTGGAGAAGATTGAGGGAGGAGAGAACGGCCGGCGACTCCGGCGGTGATGGTGCTTCGCCGGCGGAGAGGGTGCTTCGCTGGCGCTGTACCTAAAACCCGTTTCGATGAGGAAATTTGGTGGAGAGGGGTATTTTGGAAATTTAGTATAATGGGGTATATTGTTTGTGGAATTTTTAGGAAAAAGACAAAAAATTGTACAGTACAATCATGTACAGTACAACCCAAAAAGGGTTATCAAACACCACCATAATCAGGTGGGTTTGGTTTCATTTTGATAGTGTGTTTCATGCTGAGGTGGCAAATTATGAATGGCCTGCACAAAAAACACCTTTTGTGCAAGTTGAGTATATAATTTATTCTCTTTTTTTTTTTTTTTTTAACTCCTTAACGTAAAGTAATTCTAAAAGTTTTTCTTGTATCACTTTTGTCTCCCTCAAGAAATTACGCAGGCAAGGCAAACCCTACATCTCATAGAATTATCTAGTTGTTTCACAATGATGAAAAATTGAAATATTTATATTATAATTTTATTCGGTGGAATAAAAAAATTTGAAAAGAAGATTAAAAAAATGTAAAGAAAATAAAAATTGCTACATGGAAGGTTACGTCTGGGCCCGACCTTTTTTGGGCCTATATTATAGCTTCCGAGCAGAAGGCCTTTTATAGCCTTCGGGGTTCAATCATGGGTTTCAACTTTCAAGGAATATAATCATGGGTTTAGAAGGGCGTAGAAAATCCATGTCAAACTCAACTGTGGACTACAATGCCCAATTTTTATTTATTTTTATTCTTTCTTTTTTCTTCAAAAATTAGATTTATTTTAATTTTAATTAATGTTATAAACTACATTTTTATCTTATAATTATCTTATAGTACTAATATGGCAATTTCAACCAATCATTGATTTTTTTTTTTAACAAGTGTAATGCCCGTCTCATTTCTCAAAAAAAGAAAAAAAGAAAAAGAAAAAAAAATGGTTGAGATACAAAACCACATAAAAGATCATAGAAAGCTATAGGTGGGAGTTACTTCCCTTAGAGAAATAAAGTTAATTTCTTTGAAATTGCCAAATAGGTCACACAATAAGCAAACGGAGTAAGTACAATAAAATAACCTATTATACAACTTGGTAACAAGAAAAATAGAGCTCAAAATTAATTAAGTTAATCAAATGTTCAATTTTCTATTTGTCCCAAGCAAACAAGAAAGAATTGTGTGATCCATGTTGATTGCATCAACACTTCTTATAGATGTTTTAAATGAAATCTCTCTTGGAATTTATCAATTAAAAAAATTACAAAAGCTATGAATAGGCATCCATATTTATATGAATGCTCATCCACCAACGTTCAAGATTAATGCACTAATAGGGTGATTATAATAGCTCAAATAAATAAATAAATGAGCATTGCAATAACATAGCAAAGTAAAAGAAGCACTTGAAAAAACAAATCTAAACGACAACAAAATACTCATAACCTAATCGACATTTTATTTCAATGAAATCGCAGAAACTAGTCTCGTACCAACAAATGACCCCTACAACTATTTACGGTTCAAAGTCAAAATTGGAGTCAAAACTAGATTGCTGGAGTCCCAATGGTAGAGAAGTTGGCTGGTTGCCCCATGGTGGAGGTTTAGTCGCCTTCGATTCATGAGGCCATTATTAATTTTGGGGTGTAGGATTCATGTTTCAAAAGTAGTTCTTTTTTTTTCTTCTATCAAAAATAAAATTTAATATTTATGACTCTCACTAATTTCTCAAATAAAAAATGAAATAAGCATATTCCGTACGTACCTCATCCTAATTTTCCAAAATTTGCAATTTTTTTTTGTTGGGTTAAAAGAAAGAGAAACTTTTCAACATAATGAATATTTTTATTTTTATTTTTTGTTTAATCTTATAAGAATATGAGATTGGAGGAGTTTACTATAATTGGGGTTACTATAAATTTTGAAATTTATATAATTGAGAGAAATGTGAAAATAACTTGTATATAGTGTTATATCATTTATCAATGTATATGCTAGATGAGTGGAGATTTGAATGTGTTTCTTTTATAAGATCCTATTATGAGATCTTATTACGAGAATATATGAGATCCTATTACGAGATTGTGTAAGTGAATAGCCGGAATAGTTTCAAGTATCAGTTATAGGGAATAGAATACCAAATTTGTTTGTTATTGTTGTCTCAAATTTGTTTTACCCATCTATAAATTATATCATATCATTATATCGTATCATTATCCGTATCCTTACGGGGCTTAAGTTATGTTTTCAAAAATCTATATTTGCTTCTTCTTTTTTTTTGTTATGAAATTTTATTTCGTGATTTCAAAAATCGGTTGATATCGTGAATATTCGTGGATATAGACACGTCAATGGAATAGCTTGAACCCGAGCCTATTGCTTTCAATTAATGATCCTAAGTATCATACATGATCATGTGCAACTTACCATTTCACCATTTCCGTAGTATCAAACAACATCTGCCCATTTAAGTTTTATAGTTTGCATACAAGTTTTAGATAAAGGTCATGTCCATTTTATTTTTATTTCATGGAATAAGGACAATAAAATAACCTATTATACAACTTGAGTTTGACCTAGCAAACTTGAGTTTTACAGCAGGAGTGATGTAAGCGTGGTGTCTCGAAGGATGGTGACACATTCGCAAACTTGAAGGATAGAAGAACACTATTCGGACGGCCCCTCATCCCGTCCGGACCCGTAGCTTACCGTCCGGACGGCCCTTCAGCCCATCCGGACTCGTAGCTTCCAGGAAGCTTCCAGAACACGCCGTTCGCAGGCCGTTCGATTCCCATCCGGACGGACATGTTACTTTTTAGTGTCCCGTCCTGATAGAAACTTACCCGTCCGGACGCTTAGCTCGTGTTTTGGCTTAAGCCGCCTTGTTTTGGCTTAAACCGCCTTTTTTCCTTTTAGTACGTAATTTTAGCTTACTTTTCCTTCTAGGATGTGTAATCTTAGCCAATCTCTTTTTATGCTTTAGCCTCTAAGCCTATAAATATAGGCTTAGACCCTTTAGAAAAACAGTTTATTATTATTATTGAATTTGTTTAATAAGAATATTTAGAGTTGAGTTTCTTGGTCATTTTCCTTCAGGCTTTAGATAGCATCTTTTGCTTAGAGAAGATTTATTTGATTTTGTGATAGTCTCATAATTTTAGGAATATTTATTCCTTTTGTTTACTGTTTTCTTGTTTATACATGATCTAACGCTGCATCAGTTGGTTTAGTATCAGAGCCCAGTCTCTTTCCATGGCGCCAGTCACAAGGGGAAGGGGTAACCGCTTTGCACACTCGGAGGACGTGAATGATCGCGAAGAACTAGTTAGAGAAGAATCACTGGTAGCCTATCATGCACATTCAGAGGCACAATTTGCAAGCTTGAGGGAACAAATTGCAGTCCTCACAAGGCAATTGTCCATCAAGAATGTTCAAGACAGACGTCAGCATATACCCTCACCACACGAATCGGAGGAGGAAGACGCACGTGTGGAGGATGAAAACGGAAACCTTTTTGCTGAGGGGCTGTTCGGATGGTGTTCTCCTGTCCTTCGAGTTTGCGAGCATGTCACCATCCTTCGGGGTGTCTTCACGCTTACATTACTCATGTTTGTCTTCATGAACTCTGAGGCTATCTGATCCACATCACCTACAATGTTCCCGGGGGAGACTATGTTGGAGTTTTTGAATATTTATGGGCTCCACATGGTTCCCAATTCCGGGACGGCGACTTCGACTTTCATGTTTCGCTGGAAGAACCAATTTATTGAGCTCGAGAGTACGTATTCTTCATAACAAATATTGGGTGGGCGGAGTAGTTTTTCTACTTTTTCGGGAATTAGGAAGCAGCTGATTCTGAGGCTCGTCCTTTGAGGCAATCCATTCCTCGGGAATGGAGCGCCTCCCGAGAGAGTTGTAAGTATTTAGATTTGCTTTTGGTCTGAACCTCCATTAATGCACATTTTTCATGTTCATGCAAAGAGTGCCCCAAATTGAGTTCGGAGCAACAGGTGCGGGTTCACGAGATCCTGCACTTTTCCCAACGCTACCTTCGAGCCTCTCGGTGGCTCGGGAGATGTTCAGGTAGGGGTGGGCAAAATCCGCCCGATCCGACCAAACTAATCCGCCCCGCCCCGATCCAGGCAGATTCTATGCTTATTTTTGCGGGTTCGGATTGAAATTCACTAAACCCGGTCGGATCGGTTCGGGTCTCGGGTATCATTTTTTTGTCGCGGGTACCCGTCCCGCCCTGATCCAACCCGCCCTAGTATAAAAGGAAAAGAAAAAAACCCTAAACCTATCCCTCCCTCCCTCTCCTCTCAATTTTTCAGCCGCCTCGTCCCTCCCTCTCCTCTCACTCTCTCTCTCTCTCACTCCCTGCTCCCTGTCGGTTAAGTCGCCTCTCTTCTCTGCTAGTCTCCAATTGTTCGCACCCACGCACGCAAGAACCCAAAAATCACAACCATTGGTCTTCTACAATTTGGTCGCTACTTATTATCGACAGTAGGAAAGGTTTGAATGTTTTTTTTTTTTTTTTCTCTCTCTCTCTCTTTCGCTCTCTCTCTTCCACTCTCTCTTTCGTTCTCTGTTCTTTTCTGATGGGTTTGGGTTTGTGGCTGTTTTTGGGTTTGTCGATTTGTGGGTTTGAGGGAGATGGAGGCGTTAGACTTGGGTTTGGTTTGGTTTGGGTTTGTGGAGGCAGTGATTTGTTTGTGGGTTTGAGGGAGATGGCCGGAAGGCAATGATATGTTTGTGGATTTGTCGATTTGAAGGAGATGGAAGCGTGAGAGATGGAGAAAAATCAGAGAAGATGCGTTCAATCCAACCCGACAAACCCGCCCGCGCATACCCGATCCGTCCTACCCGAAAATACGATGGGTTTGTTGTTTTTACTGTTCATTGCGGGTTGGAATTGTCCAAACCCGATGAACACGGGTCGGGTGGCTAAACGGGCTGAAACCCGCCCGAACCGACCCGTGCCCAGCCCTATGTTCAGGTTCGTTCAGCCGAAAGACTCCGTTGAAACCCTAACTTCAAAATATATTTTACTATTAAAAAAAAAAAAAACTGTGAATAAGTAGCGACATCAGCTTATTAGATACCCACGTCTTCAAGTTGTTTTTACTCCCCATTTCTACTGCAATGAATAAGCAACCAAATCAAACCAATGGTTCAACCTTTTAAAATGGTTACAAAATAAACGTACCAAAAATCATCAAAATCATTTTTTGCATACAAATGGAAGCACAAATACACCTAGACAATAGCCTAGTTTCGTTGCCGAGAAAACTGAAATAAATGTAAAAGAAACTTAAAGTTTTGATTGCTCGTGTCCCATCTGCTCCCTGAAATATTTTGAATTAAAATTGATAGGAAGAAAGGAGAGGGATCTAACCCTAAATCAAAGTGAACGGATTAAAATATGCATATGCATTATAATGACTGGTTTTCTTGGAGTCCCAACGTACCATAGACCCAAAGTCCTAGAGTCCCAAGTCTTAAGTCCCAACGTTCTAGAGTTGTAGAATGCCACACTCTTATAGTCCCATAGTTTCCAAGTCCTAGAGTGCCAAGTCTTAAGTCCTAACGTCCTAAAGTCCTAGAATGCCACACTCTTACAGTCCCATAGTTCCCAAGTATTAGAGTCCCAACGTACCATAGACCCCAAGTCCTAGAGTCCCAAGTCTTAAGTCCCAACGTCCTAGAGTCCTAGAGTCCCAAGTCCTAGATTCCCAGAGTCCCAAGTCCTAGATTCCCAGAGTCCCAAGTCTTAAGTCCCAACGTTCTAGTCTTAAGTCACATATTAATATATACAAATATATACAACTGACATTTCCAAATGTAATCATCTGGTAATGAAGTTCATACCTGTTAGTAGATATTGTAATTTCCAAATGTAATAATGAATTTCTTGCTTCTAGGTTTTCCTTCTCAAAAGCCAAGCCAAAATCCATGGAAAATCTAAATCTTAGAAAAATGAAGAGTACAAGAAAAAGAAAAAGACAAAGACAGGAGATTTGGATTCCCTCTAAAAGACAAATGTCTAAACTCTTTAAATTGTTGACTGTCCTGATGTCCAGTGTTCCTGACTCTTTAATGGCTTTTGAACCAACCTTTGATCTTCCGGATTTTTCGGAGGAGACACGGGGGACTGTGAATTCTAGCATGCCCATTTCGCAGTTAGTGCCCATAACACCAGAGAAGGATATGAGACTACAAAACAAACCGGTTCCGAAGTACAAAATTTATATGCAAACCAAAGGCTAGATGATGAGAAAAGAGGGAAAGACACGGAGGAGGAGACACCGGGGACTGTGAATTCTAGCATGACCATTTCGTAGTTGGTGCCCATAACACCAGAGAAGGATATGAGAGTACAAAACAAACCGGTTTCTAAAGTACAAAATGAGTTTGACAAAAGGATAGATGAGGAAAGAGGGAAGGACCAAAGCAATAGAGCTGAAGTCTTGAAGCCTGTTATAGTTACAGATTCATCACCAAAATCATTTGGTGATGTTTCCACTCCATTCAAGGAGAATCACAACCTCGACAAGGGAGGCAGCCTTGTTACTGACCTGAATGGAATACCACAGCAAAAACCAAAACGCAAAAAGCACCTACCCAAGGTGGTTATAGAAAGCAAACCTAGAAAGCATACTTGTTAGTAGATATTGTAATTTCCAAATGTAATAATGAATTTCTTGCTTCTAGGTTTTCCTTCTCAAAAGCCAAGCCAAAATCCATGGAAAATCTAAATCTTAGAAAAATGAAGAGTACAAGAAAAAGAAAAAGACAAAGACAGGAGATTTGGATTCCCTCTAAAAGACAAATGTCTAAACTCTTTAAATTGCTGACTGTCCTGATGTCCAGTGTTCCTGACTCTTTAATGGCTTTTGAACCAACCTTTGATCTTTCGAATTTTTCGGAGGAGACACGGGGGACTGTGAATTCTAGCATGCCCATTTCGCAGTTGGTGCCCATAACACCAGAGAAGGATATGAGACTACAAAACAAACCAGTTCCAAAGTACAAAATTTATATGCAAACCAAAGGATAGATGATGATGATGAGGAAAGAGGGAAGGACACGGAGGAGGAGACATCGGGGACTGTGAATTCTAGCATGACCATTTCATAGTTGGTGCCCATAACACCAGAGAAGGATATGAGAGTACAAAACAAACCAGTTTCTAAAGTACAAAATGAGTTTGACAAAAGGATAGATGAGGAAAGAGGGAAGGACCAAAGCAATAGAGCTGAAGTCTTGAAGCCTGTTACAGTTACAGATTCATTACCAAAATCATTTGGAGATATTTCCACTCCATTCAAGGAGAATCACAACCCCGACAATGGAGGCAGCTTTGTTACTGACCTGAATGGAATACCACAGCAAAAACCAAAACGCAAAAAGCACCTACCCAAGGTGGTTATAGAAAGCAAACCTAGAAAGCATACCTGTTAGTAGATATTGTAATTTCCAAATGTAATAATGAATTTCTTGCTTCTAGGTTTTCCTTCTTAAAAGCCAAGCCAAAATCCATGGAAAATCTAAGTCTTAGAAAAATGAAGAGTACAAGAAAAAGAAAAAGACAAAGACAGGAGATTTGGATTCCCTCTAAAAGACAAATGTCTAAACTCTTTAAATTGCTGACTGTCTTGATGTTCAGTGTTCCTGACTCTTTAATGGCTTTTGAACCAACCTTTGATCTTCCGGATTTTTCGGAGGAGACACGGGGGACTGTGAATTCTAGCATGCCCATTTCGCAGTTGGTGCCCATAACATCAGAGAAGGATATGAGACTACAAAACAAACCGGTTCTGAAGTACAAAATTTATATGCAAACCAAAGGATAGATGATGAGGAAAGAGGGAAGGACACGGAGGAGGAGACATCGGGGACTGTGAATTCTAGCATGACCATTTTGCAGTTGGTGCCCAAAACACCAGAGAAGGATATGAGAGTACAAAACAAACCGGTTTCTAAAGTACAAAATGAGTTTGACAAAAAGATAGATGAGGAAAGAGGGAAGGACCAAAGCAATAGAGCTGAAGTCTTGAAGCCTGTTACAGTTACAGATTCATCACCAAAATCATTTGGTGATGTTTCCACTCCATTCAAGGAGAATCACAACCCCGACAAGGGAGGCAGCCTTGTTACTGACCTGAATGGAACACCACAGTAAAAATCAAAACGCAAAAAGCACCTACCCAAGGTGGTTATAGAAAGCAAACCTAGAAGAACTCCAAAACCGGTGACCACAAAGCCTACTAGTTCCAAACAAGATCAGGCAGTGGAGAGGAAGAATGTAGGGAGGAAAAGAATCCGCATATCCTCTCCAACTCCTCCTACTGCAACTTCTCCACCACAGGAATTAACTAGAGAATCTATTAATCAGGAAACACAGTCACGCAGAAGGGCTTTAAATTTTGACATAGAACAACCACAAGATGAAAGCTCTACATGCAAATCTTCTATTAATTTAGATTCAGAATTACAGGCCCAAGACTTTTGCAGCAAAGAAGTTCAATCAAGATCAACTCTACAGCTTGGTGGAGGGATTAAAGTATTGGTAGAAGTAGAACACACAAAAGCTAGCATAGCCTGTTCCATGAATCAAATGTTGAAGACTAATCCCCCACAGGCAGATTCTCAAAAGGATAGCACTACAAAAGGGGAAGGTCAACCGATTGAGCAAGAAAACATTGCAACATTTCTCCATGATGCTGAAATAATTCCTCACACAGGTATGGCAGTTGAAGGCGAAGAAAGAGGTCTTTAGAAAAATCTCCAAAGATTTGAGCATATCCAGGCTTTAATACAGAAAGACAGGTCAACAGGAAAAAGATCCCGAGGCTGGACTCGGGTTCGCGACTTGACTTCCCTGACCAGAATTTTAGAGTGCATAACTCACCCAACGAAACCACCTCTAGTGGTTGATGATGGGCAAACAGTTGAGAATCCACACAAACCTCACACATGCATAGATGACCTGGTTGCAAAGACACCCGCAAAAAATAAGGGAACCAAGAAGAGAAACTCTTTTGTCACTTTAGCATCTTCCAAGACAAATGAAATGCAACTAGACCAGGAGCTTGTCTTGTACGAACACTGCCTATACTCTTCCAATCCTTCCCAATTTCTTTAAGGTGGGAAAAACTGGTCCCAATCCCAATTTCCCAATCCTTACAACTTTCGGACATTAGCGCCTTTAGGACTTAGGCCTTTAGGACTTATAGCTTTCGGACCTTTAGGACTTATAGCTTTCAGACTTTTAGGACTTCGGACTTTAGGACTTATAACTTCGGACTTTCTGAATACTTAGGACTTAAGACTTTAGGACTTACTACTTATGACTTAGGCCTTTAAGATTACTTACAACTTTCGGACTTTAGGATTATTTAAGACTTAGGACTTTAGGACTTAGGCCTTTAGGACTTTGGACTCTTTAGGAGAGTACTTACAACTTTTGGACTTTAGAGCCTTACGACTTACAACTTCGGACTTTCCGAATACTTAGGACTTAGGACTTTGGGACTTACGCCTTTAAGAGTACTTACAACTTTCTGACTTTAGGATTACTTAAGTCCGAATACTTAGGCCTTTAGGACTTTAGCACACTACTTAGGACTTAGGCCTTTAAGAGTACTTACAACTTTCGGACTTTAGCACCTTACGACTTTAGGAATACATACAACTTTCGAACTTTATGACTATAAGACATACAACTTTACAACTACTTTCAAGATAAACTAATATGTTTTAAAACTTCAAACATTAAACAAACCCACAAGCTTCGTTTAATGAAATACCAAAAGAGAGAGAGTGCCGAGGGAATTGGTGAAGCAAAGGGAGGAGTCCCCGTGGGAGTAGGTGTAGGCAAGGTTTAGATTGGTTGCTGAGATTGATGAGGTAGCAGCCAATTCTGTCGGGGGGGCTTTTCCTTCTCGAAGTCGTAGCGGAGGTGGGCATCGAGGAGAAGGGGATGGGGAGGAGAGATGAGCGGAGGAAACAGGGGTTTCGGACATTTTAGAGGAGAGGAAAGTTGAGAGGGAAATAAGGGAGAAAGACACGTCGAGCGAGATGGAGGGGAGTGCTTGATGGGTTTTCGGAAGAGAATGGGAGGAAGCAGGTGGAATGGGCGTGGGGAAGAGGAAACAAGAAGGAAACAGAAGAAAACGAAGAGGGGAGGGGTCTGTAGGTAGTGGGGAAAAATATGAGAGAAGAAGAAGATGAAGATCAGAGAACAGTTAAGTTCGGCACCCTTTTTTTCAACTTGCAGTGCAAATTTTTTCTGTCTTTCGATTTCGAAAATTTCACCCTCCCGCCTTATGATTTAAGTATTAATTTCTTGTAAAATTTATTAAACATTTACATTATTCTATTAAAATTAACACCTACGGAAAAAGAAAAGGAAATTAAATTTTTTGGGATACAATTATATATTTTTACGGTATTATTTAATATATATACACCATTTTCTATATANACTAATTTTATTTTTTTTTTTTTTTTTTTTTTTTTTTTTTTTTTTTTTTTTTTCTTTTTAGTGAATCATATAACCTAGCCAATAGATTTTTGTTTTTTAAAAAAAATTAAAACTTGTAAAACAAAATTAATTTCTTAATATTTTTAGTAAATTTTTCTCATTCTTTTGTTTCATCATATCACGATCAATTGAACTAACTCCCTTGGATCGATCGGATGATCGATCGACCGATTGATCCTATCACGATCAATCGAACCAATTCGCTAGGATCATGAAATATGTTATTTTATAACTGACGGTTATCGGTTATTCAACCCAATAACCGATCGGTTATAACCGCTTGATTTTAAAATGGGTTTTTGGGCTTTTAATGTGTTTAAGCCTTTTAATTTACTATTTTTGGTCTTATTTTAATGGTTTTGGGCCAAAAAGATGAATACAGCCCAAACATATGGCTTTCAAGCCCAAATCCAAGGACAATTTAAAACATCTAGCCTAAAAATCTGGATCTTACAAAATCTGGAAAAAAATAAATGCTCCAATCTGCAAAAGCAGGGTAGTAAACGGCCAACAAAAGTTTGAAAAAGAAAAAATTATAGAGACAAAACAAACATAGATTGAGTGATCTCCGCTCGCTTGAGAGGCAGGGAGAAATTGGAGAATAACGAGTCCTTAGTCTTGAGAGGCAGGGAGATGAGCGACTGAGTTTAAGAGGCAAGGACTAGGGAGAAATGAGAATAAGATGCAACCTTACAGGTTGCATCTTATTCTCACACCAAAACGACTAGTTTTGGGTTTTTTTTTTTTTTAATACTTTATTCATATAAATATAAATATTATTATTATTATTATATAGTCGATTATCGGTTATAACTGCATTTGTCAAACCCTTAAAACCTCTAACCGCAACTGACCTAGTCGGTTATCGGTTAAGAAAAATAGTGCTCAAAATTAATTATGTTAATCAAATGTTCAATTTTCTATTTGTCCCAAGCAAACAAGAAAGAATTTGTTTGATTGATGTTTTAAATGAAATCTCTCCCATAGTTATGAATAGGCATCCATATTTAAATAGAGTGATTATAATAGCATAAACTCAAATAAATAAATAAACGAGCACTGCAATAAGAGAGAAAATGAAAAGAACTGAATGGCTTTACAAAGTCAAATAATCAAGCACTTGAAAAAACAAATCTAAACGACAACAAAACACACATAACCTAATCAACATTTTATTTCAATAAAATTGCAGAAACGAGTCTCGTACCAACAAATGACAACTACAATCATTCACGGTTTAAAGTCAAAACTAGAGCCAAAACTGGATCGCTGGAGTCCCAATGGTGGAAAGGTTGGCGGCTTGCCCGATGGCGGAGGCTGAGATGGTGAAGGAGGTGGAGGTTGAGTTGGTGAAGAAGGTGGAGGTTGAGTTGGTGAAGGCATTTTCGGTGAAGGTGGTTTTGGTGAACCGTGGTGGTGGTGGCGAGTCGGGCGACCACAACTATCCACCACAGTACGAAAGAAAGACATAAAATAATCATAAGACATCAATTTAGATGCACAATTCTTACTATGGGCAAATAAATGCAAAAATAAAAATAAAAATTTTGAAATAAATAAATAATTAATCACTGTAGTTAGCATAAATTATAAATTGTTTTATGTCGTATGAAAGTAAAACCAAAGGTTCTTGAGATATTAAAAAAAAAAAACAATTTAGTCTCCAGAGTAAAATTCTGTTAAAAATTTGCTTTTATTCACCCAATGGTTTTTTTTTAAAACAAAAAACAAAAATTGTTTGGGTTTTTTTTTTTTTTTTTTTACAATTATTTTATTTGCTAAAAGAATATGGGCATTTTGAAATCAAGATAAAAAAAAAAAAAAAAAAAAAAAAAAAAAAAAAAAACTCTGTGTTTTTTTATAAACAAATTACATGGCATGCAATTTTTAAAAATTATGATATGATGATTTTCATGATGTTTTATGACATGAATCATGACAATGAATTTTTATGAAAATGCTATGATGCCACAAGTAAATCTGTATAATGATTCATGAAAGAATATTTATGCACATGCAAGATTATTCATTACGCGATATTCGCCTATAACTATTCACTTTCTTCAACAACAAAATATTATAATAAATCCAGATTATAGCGTTTTCAAGAAGTGTGGGGGGTTTTCTTTTTCTTCTTAATTTTTTAGAAAAAAAAAATTATCATTGGATTTTAATTAGTTTAAAAATCATTATCTAGCTAAGACTAAGAGGAATAATCATTCTCTAAGTTTTAATCACTAAAAAAAAAAAATTTAACTACTTCTAGTATATTGTATATAATTATACTAAAAATATATAATATGGTATATATATATAAGTAGAGTCTATATGTAAGACTATGTTAATATATATAGCTAAAGAGCAGAGAATATAGTACATGTATTATGTGATTAAGTATAGTAAATTAACTACATATAACGAACTATAGTACTATAATATATAATTATAGTTAATCATGTCATATATTATGTTTTTGTATATAGTTATATACCGACTATTAAATTTGTTAGTTAACCATATGTCATATTATATACCATAGTTAACTCTAGGTAATATATTGAATATGGTATGAATATATATAATAACTATTCAACATTTTATTGACTAACTAGCTTTTTTTTTTTTTTTTTTTTTTTAATTAATATACACTAACACATTAATTTTTATCATATGGTTATATAGTTTTTTTTCTTCTTTTTCTGAGCATATGCTTATATAGTTAAAGAGTAAATATAAAAACTCAATTCTTATATAACTTCTCTACAACTTGACAGATGATGAGTGACCAATGGATTATCTAAATTTTTATGCAAAATAGCTAATCAAATTCACTTAAAAATCATTGAATTTAATTATAAGCCATTTTTAATAAAAGTTGATCCAGTAGTTTAATTATGAGCACTCCACATTCACATGTTAAACTTGAGATTATATTTTTGCTCTTTTTGATGATGTTTACATTTTTTTTTTTTTTTTTGGGGGCACTGAAGGATTGCTTTAACAAGTGCTGAGATTTATCTGCTTCCTTATATATATATATATATCGTCACTGCCGCCCTCTAATCATGAATGACTAACTAATCCCATTTTCTAGTTGTTAATTTTAAAAAATTTTGTTGTGTGGACTTTTTCATTAAATTAAGCAAACTCTTGGCAGCCTCTGCGAGTCACGTACACGTACACCCGGCTGATCAGGAAGGAATATCCAATTATCTTTGTTCAGCGTTTAAGCCAAAACTCATCTCTCTCTCTCCCAACCAATCTCATTTGTTCTTCTTTATATATATATATATATATAATATCTTATTTATTGGAGACAATTAATTTTAGATTAATTTTTAAACAACATAAGAAAAAAGGGAGAAAGAAAAAAAGAGAACGCTTTGATATGATTATGAATGATTTTTACTCAACTATTTTTTTTTTTTTAGGATTTATACTTGTTACAAAAATTAATAATTTTTTTTTCCCCGAGCAAATAAAGATAGGGTACAAGAAATCAAAAAACCGAAAAAGAGCTGGACTCTCCAACAACAAACCTAAAACAGTAATACAATACAAAAAATACAAACAAATAGGAAGTGGGCCAAAAAATGGCCTGGTTCCCTGGATCTTGGTCGACAAACCAAGAAATGGCACCAACAAAGTGGTGTTTAAAGCAAGCATAAGATCTAACTAGGTTTGAAACATCAAAGCTAGGTTCTTATAAACACAAAAATTGATACTTAAGTTCTTATAACTAGGTTCTCATGTGTTAAATCACTAATTATTCAAAAGCTTAAAAAAATTTAATAATTTAATTAATAAGAAAAATGTCATATATAACATTTTTAACCCACAACTATTTTAATGATGATGGTGTGACAAACTCAACTAACGACTCCTGATTTTTATTTTTTTTATCAAGTACGAATCAAAAGGTTGGACTGATTGAGACTATAACATTATCATTATGGGACAAAAATATAGTTTTTAGCATTATCCAATAATTAATAATTTAACACTCTCGACCCCAATAAGTAAGATTCAACACGTGAGTTTAAAGTCACTATTTTTTGTAAATTGTAATTTCTGCTAGTTATTCTAAATTAAGGGTTAAACTGATAAAAAATAAAGAAAGTGAATTTAACCTCATTTCTTAAGGAAATGCTAGAGGTTAAAGCATTATAACCTAACTATTAACTCATAAAAATTAATTTGTTGGTAAAAAAACGGTACTACAATTTTATTTTTTCTTAAATTATGTTCTACGTAAGAGTGAGAGAACGCCAGAAGAACACTACGAGAAGAATCCATAACAAACCCCATTTTTTAAATCTGTACAATTTAGAAAAAAAATATTCGAACACAATTTAAAGAAAAATTTTGTAATTTAATTTCTATCGGTGGTAAAGATGCTGATCTCGATCGTTATGATAAGCTTCCCCCATAGGTAGCGATTGAAACAAACGTAAGAGATTTTTTTTTTAATAAAATATGGCAACTTCCTGATATATTCAACGTCCTTTCTTAAGTCTCAAGTTTTTTTTTTTTTCATGTTACTCCTACTTGTCCGATATATATATTAAAAAAAAAAGTTGAAGTTTATCGAATAGTAGTCTGGTAAAAACAATTTGCACACCATTAAAACTTTAAGAACACGTCATTTTGGCGGCGCCAAAAGTAGTTTAGTAAATTAACTTCAATTGTAAATAAATTAAAGCTGTGGCACTATTGTCTCACTAGTATTCCTATTTTTTCCTCTAAAAAAAAAAAAAAAAAGTATTCCTCTTTTTTCTCCGTGAGTGAACAGTATTAATCTTGTTGAGTGGACACATAATTTTTAAGAAAACTTCAGTTTGTCTCTTCGAACTTCCAGCCGATTATATAAATCTTCTTGAACTTTTAAAACTTTTACTTAAGTTTCTCAAACTTCGATTTGCTTTTACTTAAAACTCCTCACGTTAAAACTACATTATTTTGGACTCAAAACTTCAACACTCATTCAACTCAAAACGATGTTATTTTAGACGTTAAAATTAATAGAAGGGTCTAAAGTGTGAGCAAATCAAAGTTTAAGGAACCTAAATTTTAGTTTTGAAAGTTTTAAAAAAAATTGTACAATTAACTAAAAGTTCGAAAAGACAAGCTAAAATTTCTCCTAATTTTTATTAAAAATTCTTACTAAATTAATATGATAAATTACGTGACATTTATTATAACGGCCACAAAAATATAAATGAGTACATCATAATTTACATTACAGTTAACGTATTTACAAATTGATGCATTAATTCACGAGTCACTAAAATACAAAATCTCACCCCTCGAGAGAGACGCAATGCAAGTGGTTAAGAGCAGTGAACTCAGAGGAGTTAAAATAAAATCGGTGTAGATTTGGCCACTTGGTGGAGGACACGCAACGGGTTCAGTGCTTGCATTTGAGTCGCTGTCAATCGAGATTTCCAATTTAGAGAGTGGCGAGTGGTGAAGGGTTAAGTGCGTTGTTTACCCCCCCATGTCATAATCACTACTCTTATTTACCCCCACTTCATACTAATCATTACTCGAATTGTATCTTCACTGAGGCTGGCCTATTTTTCAATAGGATATTAGAGTTTGTCATCAAATTAAAAAATAATAATTAATTAATTAATTAATTAGGCAATCCCCATCCTTTTAATAATATTTCTTATTTACCCCCCCATTCCATGCTAATCATTGCTTAAATTGTATGTTCACATCGGCCTATTTGTCACTTTACGTTGCTTCTTTTTTTTCTTTTTGTTTTCTTTATTAATTTACATTAATCTCTGTGTGTTTTGTAGTTAGACGAATAGCTTATCTAATTCTTGCCAAAACAGCTAGCGAAGACACAGTCATGGCTAATTATGCCGAATCATTATAAATACGACACAGTTTTACATGATAAAACCCCACTAGCTACAGCATACCCCCCCATTAATTAACCACCCTCTCTCTCTCTCTCTCTCTCTCTCTCTCTGTACCTTTTCTTTTCTTGTATTCTAAGGCTTCTTGTTGTGCCAATTTATACCGTCAAACAACTGTGATCCTCATTCGCCCAGAAGCTAGCATAGAGAGAAAATGAGTTCAGTTTGCATATCAAACTGTGTGAACGACGCGCGTGACCCGCGCGTTCCCGTCCGGGCGACCTACGTGAACCTCTACAAGTGGCCGGAGTCGGACGCGGAGTTCGTGAGGTCGTTCAGCTCGAGCGACCGCCGGGGAGGGCACGGGCACCCCAGGGTGGTGGACAGCATGTCGTGCAGGCAGATGTATTTGAGAAGCTACAAGTTTTCGAGGAAAGAGAGCGTGCCGGAGAAGACCCAGAAGTGTTTCGGGAGGGTGAAGGAGATAATGGCCGGTTCGGGCGGAAGGAAGAGGAAGCCGGCTCATGGGCTTAAAAGGAAGTGTTTGGTTCTGAGGAAAGTGAAGGAATTGTCGTGTGCCGCCTTGCTTAGGATCTTTCACCGCTTTTTGTCTTGCGCTGCTAGTGTAGACGTTGTGGATGAAAATGATCACTGAAGTTTTTGGTGATGTTAATTATGTTAATGTTTCCTTAATTAATTTTGTTTTAAATTATGTTCAGTTCAAGTCAAGGGAAAATACAAAAAGGATCGATCGGACATTGTTGTACGTATATCTATCTGTATTTTTAATTTGCTTGTCTACTCTTTTTGATTCGTTTGCGAGTGCTTCTGAAGAATGTTGTTATGTATTTACTATTTAGTAGCAGTACTATATATGATTATAAGTCTTAATTACTTAATTAATTTACTGTTCTTCTTCTATCTCTCTCTCTCTCTCTCTCCGTTTCTCAAGTTTCAACACACAAAGCCATATATATATATATATATAATCCACGTACCCACATCCACATTGTTGTGAAGATGAAGAAAAGGTATTTTTTGTGTGCATGGCTTTTTAGTTGTTGCAAGCGCCGGCCGAAGGCATGGGGGAAGAAAAAGCTACAGCTCCTTGTAGTTCTCGGTACGACCCTATCACTTTTTTCTCTTTTGGTCAACTTTATATATATATATATATATATATTTGTTTTTCGATGAATCAGATCAAAACGGTTCAGAGAAATATATTTTTGCCAGCATACGGCCACAAAAAGCTGTAATTAGGTTTTTATATTACGAGCGGGTTTGTATAGTAATGAGCTTAAATTTAAATTGAGTTAAATTGAACGGGTGTTAAACAGGCTCCCAAATGTTTGGAGTACTTGGGACTTCTATCTAACCACAAAAAAAAAAAAAAAAGAAGAAGAAGAAGATAGAAGAAGAAGAAGAAGAAGAAGAAGAGGAAGAAGAAATGGTTTCACTTTATAATAATGTATGGAAGCTATAATTAATTAGATGTCGTCATTGGCGCCGGTTAATTAGGATACCCTTTTATAATTTGATTAGCCGTGTAATTAGGTACAGTTTTAATTGGTGCAGAATCTCTAAAACTACATATGGGTTCATATTATGGATCACCGCACTCTCCCTCTTTTGTAAGTTGTAACTGAAAAGTGAAATCAATCTCAACAGTCTGGATTTTAAATTTAAAAATTTTATTTAGTTACGGATATTTTGGGTTGCTAGAATTTGTATTTGATTGTAGATTTATATTCTATGAAAAAAGTCCCAGGTAGCTTAATCGACTGTGGACTCTGTTTAATGAAGTGGAAGTCACTAGTTCGAATCCTTCCTCCCCCTCTTGTGTGGACATGTCAAAAAAAAAAAAAAAAAAGATTGTACAAAAAAAGTCCTCATGGGGTAGCTTAATCAATAATGAATCATGCCTAATGAAGTGGAGATTACTAGTTTCCCCCTTCCCGTGTGGACATGTCAACGAAAAAAAAAATATCTATGAAGGCAACTTAGGCGGTGCTTAGGCCCCAATTAATAATTGTATAATAAAAGTTTGAGAGCCACTACTAAATACTATCAAGTCCTGGGGTAAACCAACCATTTTACGGTATCCAATCACCATGTGACATATTATCAATTTTAAAAAAAAAAATGCAAAAAATGAAAGTGAGAACAGCCACACCAAACCAGAGAAAACAAAAAAAATCCGTAGCCGGCAAGACCCGGCGTAGGTCTTGCCAAACCCAGCCATGAACGCCTCAAACTCCACCAGCCATGACTCACCTCAAAACCCGTTTCTAATGTCTTAAAACTCGTTTTTAAATTTAAAACTAAAACCTAGAGGTGAAAGGTTAACCTTTTAGGGATTTTATCACCATAAAATCTAGTGTATTTTAGTTCAAGTTATTTTTGTTCACTTTTTATGTATTTGCTTATGTGTTAATTATTGATTGGGGACTGTGAAAATGAGGTTTTAAGGCTTATCCTGATATAAGTTAAACTCTAAACGTTTTTTATCTCTAAAAATAAATTAAGGCTTAAATATGTTAAAATTTTAATAAATAATCTTTAATTCTCCCTCCCCCCACTTGTGTAGACATGTCAAAAAAAATATATATATATATTTAATTAAGACCTCTAATTAATAATTTTATAATAAAGGTTATTTCTAAAACCAAAATTTAAAAGTTTAATATGGTAAAATGTTAATAAATAATCTCTAATTAAGGTCCTCAATTATGGTAAAAATAATTTTACAATACAAAAATAGCCATGCACGATAACTAATTAGATATTCTTTGAAAATATCCTTTTTATCTCCTTAAAAGTCTCTAGACATTAAAAAGAAAATAATTTTAGTGGTGCCAAGTGTATGTGGGCGTGAAATAAAGAAGATAAAATCGAATGATGGCAGGCACCAAACCCACTCTGGCTTTGCTGAAACTTGCATTCTACGTACGGGGAGCTAATGATCAATAGCCTTGCAAAATACTTGGCTCCAAGAACTCCATCGATCTCCAAGCATGGAAAATTGAGAAGTGGCATGCATCATCACTACCAAATTACTTTCCATGAAATCAATCTTCACGCTGAAAGTAATATGCATCAACTCTTTCTGTCGGACCCGGCCACTCAGCTTCATCATCAACAATGTCAAATATATATATATATATTTTATTTCATTTCAAGTTTCACTTTGTTCATACGAGTCTCTAATATTATTTCTATGTTCAGTCGAAAGAATCTTCACAGGGCAAGAAAGAATGGACAAGGGATTGGGTACAATGAATTGCCAATATTGCATATAATATGGATATATAGTTGATGTGAGAAGTTGGGTTCTTATATGCTCGGGTAGGTGTGTACTGTCTTAATTCACATGTGTTTCACAACTTGCTTTTAGGGGTGAAAAAGTGGGCATTTATTAAACCATTAACTATTTAAGTGGTTACAGTTAACGGTTTTAGGTTTTGAAAAAATCGCTAACCGCCTTTATATATATATATATATATATATAGAAAAAGTCGTATGTAATAGGCAATTTGATTTCTTTTGTTGCAATAAGCAACCATGAAATCGACAATGATAATTACCATAGAAACGGCATCAATTTGATTTCTTTTGTTGCAATAAGCAACCATCAATGTGTAGCAGTTTATCTCATTGGCCAAGTTGATCTAAATTAAGTCGAGTGTTGCACTCATTGAAAGACCTTGTAATTGTTTCGATATATATATGTATATATATTCCTGTAACTTCAAAATATCATGTGAAATTGGAGATTAATTAATCGACCACGATTAGAAGGGGAAAAAACTCAAGTGCTTCACTTTTTTTTGGGGTTATTGGGTATCATCATCATTTGCATGAGTTGTCAATATCACGCCATTGTTTTCCTCTTTATGTTTTGGTGAGATGAAATCATATATAGTGTGAATTATGTACAGGTTCAATGACACCTTTATTCTCCTCTAAATACATGATGAAGGAAGAACCCCAAAAATAAAAAAATAAAACTTCTTTCCAATATTTCCTTCTTATTTGGTCTTCTGATAACCTTCTTACTCCGCTTTACTACAGCCAACTTTTATAGAGTGCAGCCCTTTGTTGTAATTTAATAATTTATTTGTTGATGTACTTATAAATAAATAAATAAATAAAAAACTTTTGCAGAATGCTCATAGGGGTAAATATTGGGCCCTCGATCATCTTGATTCTTCACAAAGAGGTAGCCACATACCAATGACCCTTGGGAGGAGGTGAGGAAAACAAGAAATCAACAAATCGCCGATATTTCACTTTTCTAGGTAAATCTTTATTTTGGTCTAAATACTAAGTAATGTTAAAATTCCCTCTTGTGTCACTTCAATAATGATGTGGTTCTTAAATTATCATTAGGCTTGTGATTGATCATTATTTGATTAAAATTTTAAAAAAACTTATAGAATTACTCTTGAACGCTAGGATGATGCTTCTCTTGTATCCAATTTAGCCATCTTCGGTGCTTCTTTCCTTACTGTAGTTCTTTTCGGTTGGTTGCTGCCATAGTTGTAACGTTGACATTCTTGCACAGGCTTTGCCTCTTCAAAAAGCCAGTTCAGACGGCCACTCCAATGAACCGGGCCATTCAATTGGCACATTTCCAACAATTTCCAAGTTGTAGTTGTTTTAGAGAAATTGTTAGGTTGCCCACCCTTTGTTTTCTTTTTGTTATAATCTTCCCCTTTCCTTCCCCCTTTGAATTGAATTAAAAAAAAAAAAAAAAAAAAAAATCTTTCACAACGGATTCATTGTGACAAATTTCTGAATCGCTATGCCAAAGGAAAAAAAGAAGCAATAATCAGAGCTTCTAGACATAAAAACCATTATTGGTAAGTATGCTATTTCCATTCCAGAAGTTGAGCTACCAGAATCATATCAAGCATAGTGACCCATAATAGCACTTTTTCAGGTTATTTTGGCCACAATCAGGAAAAAGATAAATGCATCTCCCAATGCAGTATAACTGTACTAGCCAGGGGACCATAGGGCATGATTATATTATTAGCATCATTCAAAAATATCGTAGAGAGAACAGAGCATGCTGAATGAGACAGGTCTAGACATACAAATCATTTTTACCATCTATTTCAGTCTACAAAAGACATCAGAGTAAATAATGGCGCCATCCAGCTCTACAGTACTATTCACAGAGTTTCTTTCTACAAACAGTATGACCAAAAAGGTGAGAGAGGATTCTACCACTCAACACTCTGAGATAAAGCCAAAAAAAAAAAAAAATCTTTTGTCATTCAGTAGCAAACAATAAGATCAGATCTAATCAAACTTTAAAAGCCACAAAACAACATTTCTCTTAGTTGCAAACAAAAAAAAACAATCTCTTAACCTAACTTTAAGGCAATGGCACCATCAAAAATCACTTGTAAATAAAAATTTAAGAGCTGCAATCAACTGATACTTCAACTTTAGCTGATGGCCACTCACGATTTCCTTTGAATTTGGGGTTGAGAAATTCTCCAAATCATATGAATCAGCTGACATCAATTTATGGGTACACCTCAAATATCAAAACCAAGTGGTTATACACATATAATTGAACATGTATAAGCTTAATTGTACAAAAGAAAAGCCGTTACACCAAGACATATAACTGAAATCAAATGTATACTAACAGAACTGCCTCCTTATCTCAAATACCTTCATCCTGTAATGAGCCCAACTTCAAGGGTCTTCTCTCAATTATTTTCAATTACCCTACCAAATTAGGGACCCTCATTTTAATAAAACACATATCTACCTTTCAAGACAGAAAAAAACCCTTTCAATAATGCTGTTCAAATTTAGGATCCTCACTCCAATTGTTATTATAGGTGAGAAGAGAATCAGGTAACATGGCCAGTAGCCAGTGTGCTGAGCTGACAAAACATACTAAGAACAAAATGCACAGCTATTCTAAGCTGGGTGTTTCTCTTGTATATACTTTATGTGTGTACCTGAGTTGCGCTATCGCTTTTAATGATATTTTAATTATTTATTAAAAAAAAAACTTAGAAAAAATTATCACTCCATGAATGAGAGGCATATTCTGCCTAACAGCCTAGGCTGCTCAACTTACTGCTAAATGTCAAATACCAACGCATCAAGCAAATATATGCACACACACGTTTCTGATCAACTCAGAGGGAAAAATAATAATCAACCAAGAAACACAGCTTCCACCAGAGTGCAATATCTCTCCCGGGTGCATTGAGATAGCCAAGCATAAAACCATTTCACATCTCATGGGAACAAGTAAAAGAAGAAATAGTATCTCGATGTCCCCTGACTGTTGGGAATGACCTTTCAGACGGAGGGACTGAGATTATTAAGACGGAACTAAGAATTAAGCCTCACCGATTAACACGGGTCCGAGATTAGGAGTCACTTATGGCTTCCATCTTTGTCTTATATAATTTTACCCAATGGATAAAACCAACAACAGATCCAATTGGCACAACCCTAAAAAAGAAAACCTCTGCGAATCTGAGACAATTACCCTTAAAACACTCCAGCTATATTGGATGGAAAGCACTGAAACTGAAGCAACGTGTATCCAGAGAAGTAGGATACTTACTACCTAGTAGAGAAAAACTAGGACTAGGTAAAAAGAGGAGCTAGAACAGATTTGAAGGTTGTCATGATTAAATATGAAATGCATTGTTGTGATGAAAAACTGAATAATGATTGATTGATAGGAAATAAGATCAATTCATTAACATTTCTACTCTACGTATCAGGTGAATCTTTAAACTAAACATCACAAGCATGCACATACTTATGCAGGTAAGGTTCAAACAACTACAAATCACAGCTGGATTAAAAAAAAATCGTAATGGAAAATAAGTTGATTGAGAATGTTTGACACATTTTTATACTTGGTTGAGAATGTTTAACTAACTTCTAAAAAATCATGTGTGATAAGACTGAATATCTATGTCCCGGGAAATGGACTTAATCTTTCTTCAATTTTTCTTTTCCAGTTTTAGATCAGAACATATACTTCAGATGGGCTCCCTTTTGGAGTGGCTCTTTTGTCGATCTTATAAACTATTATATATAATGCAAAGAAACTCTGATCAAAATCTACAATCAACATGATCTATAGGGGCATGAACATAACCAAGCATAAAATCCAGTTTCCTTCAACAATCAATCCATCTATTCATATAAAAGGACATTTGCGCATTTGACTGAACTTATGTCAACCTAAACAATTGACAAAGAGAAGTCTCTTACATGTTTACGAGGGGCATAATCAGAGCAAAAATTCGTATCCTTGTCAACTGTAACTAGGAGCCCCATTGTCACATGTACTACTTTAACAAACTATTTTGCCAACATCAGATAAAAATATAACCAGATCAAAGTTCTCATTACAGGAACACACATGCTTCACGACAAGATCCCAAACAAACACAAACTCATCTCAATGTTTAGCCACATTTACATCAACAATATTGTCTATATTGATTCCCATAAGCAACCAAGCAACAATGTACAAATAAATGAAACAACAAAATTTGATCTGTGCAACAAAGTTCAGGAAAATAATTGAAAAAAGAAAATCCGAACAAGTGATTTGCTAAAATGAAAAAAACGCACATCATGCAGAAACTGATCTATATTACAAAATATTACAAGGCCAGTCGTCAAGTAATTACCGAAGGACATACAGCCATACGGCAGCAAACAATTGAATAAGAAGTACAAAGAACATGAATTCAAGGTAAACTATATCTATATTGCATAATTCATTGACAGCATTATGAAGTGAAAATGAACATTTCAATGGTCAGGCATAAAGGCACTATCACATAAACATGAAATTGATAAAAACATGTTTTTTTTTTCCCCCAAAAATCAAAAAAGAAAGTGCAAAACAGAAGTGACAGCGATCTGACCCAGCAATTCTATTTGTAGATCCGCTAAACAACCCGCAAAGAAGAAAATCTCTTTTCACTACCCAATTCAAAGCTCGAAATCTTCATCCTTAAGAGCCATTTCGGCGGCCTCTTCTTCCTCCTCGTCGAGCACAAAGTACTCGTTCCTCTCCACAGGTCTAAACATGTAGAACATCACCATATAGAACATCAGACTCGCAATCTCCTCGGCCGCATTGCTTACCCACTGGTACTTGTACGCCGCAATGGTCCTGAGCGCAAACACCACAATTCTCGTGAAATACAAGTACCCGATCACGACCATGTAGAATTGCCTGAAAAGGGTCAACTTGGCCAAGTTCCTGGCGGCCTTCCCGTCGGTCTTGGAAGTCTCCCTCAACGACCGAATCGACCACACGATCGGGAAGATGATTGCGCAACAGCAGATAATATCCACCAGCAAGAACACCTGGTTCCAGGTGACCCAGTCCTTAATGAACGGCCCAGTCTCGCCGATCACGACCGAGGCCACGTTGGCGAGCACCTGGAGCGGGATCACAATCATCAACACCTTCTTCTCCTTCTCCTGCAAGAAGGGCTTCAAAAACGACCACCCAGTCCCGATCAAAACGATCACCGTGAATAGCAAAACCACCCTGATAAACTGGAAGATGTAGAACAACACGTCCCACCCGTGCGGCGTGCCCGTGACCTTCACGTAGTGCTTGTCCTCCGCGGCGCAGATCAGATTCAGCGCCTTCATGAGCAATAGCGCGGCCATGAGCAAATGGATCCGGTGGACGACGCGCTTGTTGGTGTAGCAGAGGTAGATCCAGAATCCGAGGAAGCCGAAGTAGGTGATGGAGAAGAGGAAGAAGAGGGAGGGGAGCTGGGTAAGTCCGGCGGAGAGGTAATCCTTAGAACCGTCGCTGTCGACGTTGTAGACCTCGGTGCGTACGGTCATGGAGACGGAGGACTCGGGTGCGCAATTGGCGAAGAAGAGGGAGTACTCGTTAGGGGAGGTGACTGGGTAGGAGCGGTTGAAGAAGGAAGTGGGGGGTGGCGAGAGGTCGCGGAAGTTGAACAGAGGGTTTGTGTAGCGGGAGTCCAGAACGCAAAGCTGAGGGTTCTGCTGGATCTCCACCAGGACTTGCAGGAGGGACTCCTCAGAGAGTAGGAAGAAGCCCAGCCGGGACGGTTCCGGCGGTGCGAGCGAGGAGGACACCGAGACGGAGACCGTCACGTGCCCGGTGTGGGTGAAACCGAATTTCTCGAAGAGGATCATGGGGCGGGAGTCGGATGTGATGCTTAGGGTTTTGATCTCGGCGGAGCTGGGGGAGAGGACGAGAAGGAGGAGGAGGAGGAAGAGGAAGGGTAGTTTGGTCATTTTGGTGGCGGTGTGGAGACTCGAGACGAAATTGGCGTGGTGAAGGGAACGAAGGGGAAGAGTGGGAGCGTAGGATGCGAGGCAATGATAAATTGATGATGAGGGGTCACGACGAAAAGGGTTGGTGGAGGCCCAGTGGTGCACTTTTGCTTGATCCAGAAGGCAGCCCAAGAGCCTACAAAGTTTGTGCGGCCCAATTATAAGTGAGTTTTGAATAAATCTAGATTTGACGATTTGTGTTCTCGTGTCGTGTTTAAGTTAGGTTGAGTAGTGTATATAAGATTATATAAATTATTGAAAAATTAACTAATTTAATTAAAGAAAAAATGTATAATAAGTTCTCTAGTCAACCCTTCACAATTAAAAACACCCTAAGTTATTTTTTTTCGAAAATTTATTCCCTGAGTTAATCGAAATCACAATAAACTCTTTATTGTCAACATTTTTTAATAGTCGTTTTTCTAGGTCAAAATGTATCGTTTTACCTCATTAAAATATTAATTTTTTAATTTAATTTAATTTTTTTAAAAATAAAAAAAAAAAACAGCAAGGGTGGCCAGCCACCCCCTATTGGGTGGTTCGGCCATCCCTGTTTTTTTAATTTTTTTTTAATTTAAATTTAAAAATTTAATATTTTAATGAGGTAAAATTGTGCGTTTTGACCAAGATTAACTGCTGTTAAAAAATTTTGACAATATGAAGTTTATTGTGATTTTCGATTAACTCAGATTAAATTTTCAAAACAAAAAAAAACAAAAATTAATAAATTTTTAATTTTAGAGGGTTGACTCGGGAACTTATTATACATTTTTCCTTAATTTAACTGGTTAAACCAATAAACCACAACCCGCTACTTTATTTTGAAAATTAAACTACTATATTGTAAAAATCATACACATAAATGGTCTTGTTTATTTTAGTTGTGTTGTCACTTGTCTGTCACATATATTTGCTGTTGTGTTATAGCGATTTTGCGGTCCCCACTTCTAGAAACATCTATTGGACGCTTAGATCTCCCTCAACAACAATGGTGTGGTTCCTTTCTTTTTGGCCAATCAAGGGTCAGTTTGATAAAAGATTTTGGCATTCTATTTTTTCATTTTTTCAATTTTTTTTACTTTTTAGATCACATCAATTACTTTTTATTATTATTTAAATTAAAAAAATTACTATAAAACATTTTTTTTTAAATTTTTTTATACCAAATATTTTTACTTTTTTATTTTTTTTTAAATATTTTTACTTTTTATTTCACATCAATCAATTTTTACTACAAGTGCGAAACCAATGCCATAAAAAACATTTGTCAAACACACCCCAAATGTACTTGTGGATTGTATGAGCAAATAAAAAAACGCTAGAGTTCTGTTTGGAAATCAAAACCGAGAAATTAAAGATTGAGAGAATTCTATAAAGTTCAAGATGAGACATTTTTTTTTTTTAACTACAAAATTTAAAAATTATTATTTTTTAGATAAGCCGATGGATGCAAGTTTTGAAAAGTGGAAAAAAAAAATAAATTGATTAGTCATTTTGCATTGAGATATGCATAAACCATTGAGATTGAGTTAGGGGGTGTTTGACAAAAGAGTTTGGGGCTTGCGTTTGTACTGTTTAGTTTTTGTCAGTTTCTTTAAAGCCATACCGCTTGATCTGAACCCATCACACGGTAAAATTACCAAAATACCCATGAGGGTTTCGTCCTCTCACACACGCCGACGCCCATTCCTCTCCGCCACGGCCATCTTCCCCAACGCCTCCGCTGCCGCCTTCCTTACCGCCCAGCACCCAGAAATCATGGCCATGCAAATGCCACGGGTGAATCTCGCTGACGTTGTCGCTCAACGCTCAACGCATTTGCGTTCTCCGGCGGGATCTTCTGGTCGAAAGCGTTTTTCAGGCCGTATTTTATGGAGCCCAAGTAAGGGGTGGCTGGTAGTGTTAAGGAGACGTTGTTTATAACCCACTTGGTAAATCCGTTGATCTTGTTTTGGGTGTTGAGGAGGAAGATCCGACGGTCGTATTTTGTCGGAGGCCTGGGGGACCCCATGCGAGCAAGGATTTTGTTGGAGAATGTTTTGGCTCAACTTGGAAATTTCTCATTCCATCTACCAAGAAAGGCGCAGATCCGGCACCGCCGAGCACATGGTGTGCATGATTCAACCTCTTCCGACTCCCTCGCAGCCAGCAATAGCAGAGTCCTCTGCCTCTGATGAATTGAAGGTCTTTGTGGCGGGGGGGCATGACAATCAGAAGAATGCGTTGCAATCAGCAGAGGTGTATGACGCAAATGCCGACGAGTGGAGAACGTTACCGGCGATGGCAGAGGAGAGGGACGAGTGCTAGGGAATCTCCTGGGGGGGATTCCAGGTTCTGGGTCGTCAGCGGGTACAACATTGACAGCCAAGGATTAAAACTAAGGGCAAAAACGTCTTTTTACGGATACTGATTTTTGTTTTCAAACTCAAGGCTGGTCAAAACTGGTCAACAGTAATAAACTGAACAGTACAAACACTGAACAGTACAACCGCAAAATGGTTGTCAAACAGGGCCTTAATAAAGTTTAAAAAAGTACTTTTAAAATTTATGAAGTTGTACCAAACAAAAAAATTGATATTTTTGGTTAAAAACTTTAAAAGTACGATACTTTCAGAAAATGGGTAATTTCTATGTGGTTGTTGTGGCTTTTGTTCGAATACAAGTATCACACTTTTGCAGTATCATACTTGCATTATACTTTTGCAGTACCATCTGCATTATACAACACCTCTATTTCTCACTTGAGTTTTTTCTTAGTCTCGTTTGGTTTGTAGAATAAAATGGAATAGAATGACTAGTTTTATAGAATAGTCATTTCTTTATTTGGTAAGGACTTATTCTTAAAAATAATTATTCCCGTAAAAATAGTTATTTCTCTAAAAAAAAAGAAAGAGGAATAGGCTGTATTTTCCAAAATAATACCTTATTTTTTTCAAACTAACCAAAAAAGAAAAAGAAAAAATAAAGTGGGTGGCAAGCTAGGGGTGATGCTACCGCCCACAGAGCGCCTCGTGGTGGTCCCTCTAGGCGCTTTAGGGGTGGTGCGACCACCCTCGTGGCATTTCAAGGTGGTTGCAGTCACCCCCACAGGTCATCAGGGGCCATGGCAACCCCCCCACCCTGCTCTGTGGGTGACTACACTACCCAACTTGGCTGGCCACCCATTTAATTACCAACCTGGCTAGCCGTGTAAAAAAAAAATAACTAGTGGTGGTTGGGTGGCCGACTACCCATGGTTGGCCACCCATTTAAATTTTTTTTTTTTTATATATTTTTAAATTAAGTTGAAAAAAATGAATAGCGATGAGTTTTTAATAATTTTGATTCAATTCTACTTAAAATATGTGTGTTGTTACAAAACTAAAAAATAAGAATAATTATTCCATTTCACTCTCCTCTATTGTTAGTAATAATTATTTATTTTTTTAATGAAATACAAATTCTGCAAACCAAATAAGACCTTAATCTTAATTATGCTATGTCTCTATCACTCATATACTCTCTTAGAGCATTTTTAGTGGACATCGTATAACTTGTTTTCTCTCATAAATTTAGAAAAACAATTAAAAAAAGAAAAATAAAAAATGAATTGGGTATGGTGAAAAAATCGCAAAATAACATTTCTCATTAGTTATACATCTCTCACATTAATTTATTTACAGAAAGAAATCATGTGATACACGTGAACTAACAAGTCGACCTAACAATTCAAGAATCATAACAGTTGGTAATACTTTTACGACTAAAGTCAACTTAAAATGTACATCTTTTTTATTTAGGTATAAATAATAAGGGATGGGGAAGGGTTTAAGAAGAAAAAATAAATGAAGAGACAAATTTATATTTTTCATAATAGGTTACGATGGGTATCAAGGATATCTTGTTTAAAAAATTATATTAATCTTTGAAAATATTATTGCAGAAGTCAATATATATATACATATAAACCTTTCTCCATCCCTTATTATTTATACCTAAACAAAAAAGATGTACATTTTAAGTTGACTTTGATCGTAAAAGTATTACCAACTGTTTATGATAGGTCGAATTGTTAGGTCAAGTGTATCACATGATTTCTTTGTGTAAATTAATGTCTGAGATGTATAATTAATGAGAAATAGACTTTTTAAAGTCAAAAAACGCTTTTTGACAAATACTTCATTTTTTAACTTTTGTTAAAAGTGATTTTTAGGCTTTTTATACCCTTAAAAGCGTTTTTAATTTTTTTTTACCAAACAAGTATTTTTTTCTTCAAACAGATTTTTTAAGTGTTAAAAGTATTTTTAGGCTTTCAAACGCTATCTCAAACCCTAAGGGCTATGGTGAGGAGGGCATTTTTGGTCTTTTAAAGATAAAATTTTGAGAAAACTAACTTTTACCTCACTACACCTATCCCTCCCAATGCTCCCATGCACCCAACTTAATTTAGAAAAAAGGGAAAAGTATAAAATAGTCCCTAAGACTATTGGCATTTTGTAATTTAGTCCCATAAAGTTTTAATTGGTATAAACTAGCCCCCCAAACTACCAACCCCTTACAATTTAGCCACATCCATTAGTAGGAACTGTCAAAATGGATGAAAAACCCAAAACGACGTCGTTTTGGACTGCAGAGTTATTAAAATGCCCTCACTAGTTTTAAACAAAGAATATCTGCAGCCCTCACGACGTCGTTTTGCTGGTTCAGGAACCAATGCTCTCGAGGACGAGTTACAGTGGTCGGCAATGAATGGGCTCGCCGGTTCGCCGGTGAGGTCTAGGTTTTAGACTTGGCTGGTTGGTGCTCGTGAAGATGATGGAGCTTGCCGGGGGCGCTAGCTCGCTGCGAGGCGAGGTCTAGGCTTGCCTGTGAGGTCTAATCGTGCTTGCGAGGTACTGGTGAGGTTGGGTGGCACCTTCGTAGAGGTGAGGCCGGGGCTTGCTGTGAGGCAAGGTCTGGGCTCGCCGGGGTGTCTGATCGCCGGTTCGCCGGTGAGGCTTGACCAATGCTCGCGATGCCAATGAGGTATGACCAATGATCGCGAAGACGAGTTCGCTGGTTCCGGTGAGGGCATTTTATATTTTTTCGGCGTTTTGCAGGTTCTGGTGAGGATTGGTTTCCGGCGTTTTGCTAGACCCAGACCAGCCAAGTCTAAAACCCAGACCTAGCCGGCGATCAGACGCCCCGACAAGCCCATTCGTTGCCGGCCATGCCTCGCGAGCATTGGTTCTAGAACCAGCAAAACGACGTCGTGAGGGCTGCAAATATTCTTTGTTTAAAATCGGTGAGGGCATTTTAGTAACTCTGTAGCCCAAAACAACGTCGTTTTGGGTTTTCCATCCATTTTGACGGTTCTTACTAACGAATGGGGCCAAACTGTAAGGGGTTAGTAGTTTGGGGGGTTAGTTTATACCAATTAAAACTTTGGGGGGCTAAATTACAAAAGACTGATAGTTGAGAGGCTATTTTATACTTTTCCCTATAAAAAACTATCCACACCCCTCAAAAACTTTTTTAATATCTCTTTTTTTAAATTAAAAGAGAAAGTTACAACAAGTTCTTCAAATTACTAACTATTTTCACTTAGCCCCACTATTAGGGTTTTTCGTTAAACCAAACCGAAAACAAAATGATAATAATACCGCAAAGTCTCCTCTGAAGATTTTGTTATTAACTTTCTTTAATTTGAGGGCTCGTTGATATTTTCACACATTTCGTCAAAAATATAGTAAATATTTGGGAAAGTTTTACTTTAGATTCCTAAACTACCATGTGATTTAACATACCTCGAACTTTGAAACCTTTCAATTTGGACTCCTAAACTTTCAATTATAGTTAATTTACTCATCTGTCAATTTTTGCCGTCAAAACCTCTAAAAAGACAAATTACCCTTTAATTTTATTTTTATTGGAAAAAATGTTGATAAAAATGGATTATTATTATTTTTTTTTTAAGAAAAAAAGGTTTAGGTGATTTTTGTGGGTTAACTTGTGGTTTTTTTTAATAATATATTTTTTAATTTTTAATTTAAAATTAAGGGTAAATTTAGAATTTTTAAAAAAAGTCAGAGATATAAACATCATTATTTTACTTTTAACGTTTAAAATTAAATGGAGGGATTCAAATTGATTACAATTGAAAGTTCATGATCCAAGGTTTTAAAATTCAAAATTTTTTCAAATCGCATGAAAATTATAGGATCTAAAGTAAAGTTTCTCCTATATATTTAATGTGTTTGCAGTCGAATTTAACTAAAGATTATGGGTCAATTATAATTGTTTTTTTTTTTTTTTTTTAGTTTGAGATATTATAATCAAGTGAAAAGTTCATGAGTAACTGTAATGAGAGTCCCTATGGTCAGGATGCACTGCAAATCACCCATTTGACCGTACCCACTTACCAAGTGCCACATCATCACTTTAAGAGAAATGCAAAAAATAAAAATGAACACAAACACACCAAATCAAAATAAATATAATACCAAAAATACCCTTGCAAGCAGACCAAACAGACTAAAAAAAAAGAGAGGCAAACCTAGCAGACCCACTTCGGCCATGGGTTAGGCGAGCACGCCGGCCGTGGGTCTGGAGAAACCCACGCTGGCCGTGGTTTGGCGGGTCAAGCGAGCACGCTGGGCGATTGGCTTGGGTCTCGTCGGCCGTGACCCTTCGAGACCCGATTCAAAACCGCCATGACCCGCCAAAATCCACTTCAAAATTCGATTCTAATGCTCCAAAACCCATTGCTAATGCCTCAAAACTCGTTTCTAATGCCTCAAAATTTGTTTTTGGATTCAAATATAAAACATAGAGGTAGAAAGTTAATCCATTAGGGATTTTATCACCCTAAAGGTCGGAAACCGGCGCCGAAGAGAGATGACCCACGGCGTGGGTCTAGCCAAGTTCACGAAGGGTCTTTGCCTACACGAAGGGTCTAGCCAAGTTCACTGCGTGGGTCTTTGTTCTTTAATCTTTTTTTTTTTCTTCCTCAGAGCAATCCAGTGCATTAGGATTTATTTAATTTTGGTGCATTTTTTTAGTTTTTTCTGAAGTGTTAATTAGGGATTGAGTTCTATAAAAGTGGTATTTTAAGGAACATCTTGACCAAAGTTAAATTCAACTGTAATATATATATATATTTATAGCATCAATAAATTTTGGGAAAAATATAAAAAAGCCCTCCAAACTACAGGCCGTTTACAATTTAGCCCCATAATGTTTAAAAAGTGATAAAGTAGCCCCCTAAACTATCAAAATGTAACAAAAAAGCCACTTATTTTTTTATATTCCTATAATACCCCTATTCTTTAAACAAATAAAATAATAAAATAATTGTAAAAGACCCAACAAAAAAAATAATGGTTGAATATTTATTTATTCCATTTTTTTTTTGTATTTATTAGCCCATTTTTTTGTATTTTTTAAAAATTGTTTAGTTTTTTTTTACAATTATTTTATTATTTTATTTGTTTAAAGAATAAGGGTATTATAGGAATATAAAAAAATAAGTGACCTTTTTGTTATATTTTGGTAGTTTAATGGACTATTTTATCACTTTTTGAACATTAAGAAACTAAATTGTAAACCACTAATAGCTTGAGAGACTTTTTTATATTTTTCCCATAAATTTTTTGTTCACTTCAAGACAAAGTGCACTACGAGGTGATGATGGTCTAGCACTCTCGGCTCTTTCCTTTTAAACCCGGAGAAATCTATCAGAGTAGAGTATACCCAAAAAACCCTTCTTTTTATTCAATATTTACCGGTGACCTAGAGAGCAATTTCTGTAATTTAATCCAACAACAGGACCAGTTAAGCCTTTCTGTTCGAGGAATACCTATTTATTGCTTGGCCATGGAGGTTGCCGATTGTTGGCGTCCATTTGTTATCCAAACAATCCCCCGAAAAATCCAAGCTTCGAAGCCGCCAGGCATTTCAACAAGGGTGGATTGAATACGCTAACCCAAACATTAATTAAAGAAATTCCAAGAAGACTAAAGAGACCTCACCAAGAAAGAGCAAGAGAAAAACTTTTTTGAGCATTTGGGCTTTTAGATTGGTTTGTCTTCGTCCATCTTCAAATTTCAATCTGTAAGTGTAACCGCCTTAATGTCGTTTTAATTTTCTCTGAGAGGTTGTGTTCTCCGCTCCGCAATTTTGTTTATTTTTTATTTTATTTTTATTTTAATTTTTATGGTGGGTTTTGTTTGTTAAATTTTCTCGGGAAGTTGGTGTCTGTGCACTTTTGGTTGCTGGGAAATAGGAAGCTTGGGAAAAGAATCGAAAATTCGAGATATTTTTTAGCGGGTCGGAGTTTATTTTTTCGTTTCTGTGCATTATTTTCGTGGGTTTGAAATGGCTACTGGAACATGTCAAGTTTTTCTTTTCCTTTTCTTTCCTTTCTTGGCGACCAAACGGGTATTAGGGTTTTAAGTTCACTTCAAACGGGCGTTGACATCGTATGTACTATTTACTTTGTTTCTTTAAAATGATCATTTGATGGATTTTTTTTTTTTGGCTCTTGGATGTCACTCAGTGAAATAACTCGCAGTCTTGGTTGGAGGAAATAATTTTATTTCAATTTGGGTGGATTTTATTTTTGAAGGGAAACGTATATTAAACTCTGTAATCTAATTGGGGCTTCCCAAAATCTTGAGGGGTTGAGTGGAGGTTGACCAGATGAATGTGGTTGGTAGGGTTGGGAGCCTAATTTCACAAGGTGTTTACTCTGTTGCTACTCCTTTTCACCCCTTTGGTGGGGCTGTCGATGTCATTGTTGTTCAGCAGCAGGATGGGACGTTTCGAAGCACGCCTTGGTATGTCCGGTTTGGTAAATTTCAGGGAGTTCTGAAAGGTGCTGAGAAGATTGTCCGCATAGCTGTCAATGGCGTTGAAGCCAATTTCCATATGTATCTTGATAATTCAGGCGAAGCCTATTTTATAAAAGAGGTTGATGCTGGTAAAGGAAGTGAGACAAATGGGGTTGTAAAGGATTCTGATAATTTAGAAGTTACAGGAGAGGGTAGTATTATAGGTGATAATAACAAAGACAGTAATAATGACAACGTTGATGACATTCGTAGACTTGAACATAGTGTCTCTGATTCAGAGGTGGTTCGATTGCGAGATGAATCTGTTTCCTTGTATGCAGACAGAATTGAGAGGGTAGAATCTGATGTTGAGCGAAGGTTTTATGAATTCAAGGATGAGCCCCCTTTGGAGGGTTCGGTTGAGTTGTCGGAATATGGATCTAATCAATACGAAAGTTTAGATGGTTCGGATTTTGTGGAAGCCCAATGTTTGGATTCAGAAGTGATCTTGGTGAGTGTGGATGGTCATGTACTGACAGCCCCCATCTCAGCATCAGAGCAGAATACGGAGAATGTGCAATTAAGCATACCCCAGTTTCATTTAGGCCCAGGTGAAGGGACAGAATTTTGTGAAGGCAATGAGGAGTTTAGTTCAAGTGAAGATGTTTGGGCTGCAGATTATATTAATAAGCTGAGTGCATCTACGGCTAATGTTGCATCTGATGATGTCTGCAGTATTAGTAATGATGACAATGCTATTGGGCGCCAGCTGGAAGTTTGTGAAGGAGAAGGGGAGCATGTCTGTCAATCTCAAGAAGCTCCGAGCATTTCAGATCAGGAAGGAGAGATGCTCATGCAGAGTGATTCAGAAGAAGTGTCTGCTAATAACAAGAGGGAAGACGTGTTTAAGAGCTGTTTGGAGCTGTCAAAGTTGACCAAACTGGTTTCAAATGCTGATTTAAATGATGTGATTTCCTCATTGGATGTCTCACAACAGAAATCTCAACAGAGTTCTCCAGTAGCTGGTGAAGACAAAGATGAGGGTGTTGTTGAATCTAGAAAGAATTATGATTTATCTGCTTCCAGTAGTTCTAGTTCTCTGGGTAACGGGGCATCTCCAGACTTACAGGTTGGAGTTGAATCAGTTGAGAAAAATGCATCAGGTGCACAACATATGGTTTCTGACAGCATATCTGTTTATTCCGTCACTAATGGTTCAGAATCTAAGAGCAAAAACATTTCTACATCAGCAGCATTTGAAGGGATAGATAATAGTCCACAGAGAACTGTACTGGAAGATGAGTGCAGTAAAAATGAGCTAGTGGAACCTCAAACGGAAGCTTCCAGTGAAGGGATACAAACTCACTCTAGCATAAGTAAGGAGTTCTTAGTGGCATTTTTTATAATTATGGGCTCTCCTGTTGTCAATCTTAGAGAGTATTTATTTTCTTCCATCCTTCTTACAATTTGCAGGGTTTGAGATCTCGCTCTGTAGGAATGAACTTCACCCAGGTATGGGCCTGGATGCTGCTGCTGCAGCTTTTGATGCACGTCGGATATCTGTAGAGGAGTTTAAAAACTCTGCAGTATCGCTTATTAGAAATGAGAATCTAATCATCAGATTTAGAGAGAGCTACTTGCAGTGGGAAAAAGCTGCTCCTCTTGTTCTTGGAATGGCTGCATTTGGCTTAGAATTACCTGTTGAGCACAAAGATACAATTCCCGTGGGCACACCACGGCCCAGGGATGACGATTCCGGTGACCCTGCTTCCCCTGCTTCATCTGGACGCAGATGGAGGCTCTGGCCTATTCCATTTAGAAGAGTCAAAACACTTGAGCATGCGAGCAGTAATGCATCAAGTGAGGAGGTCTTTGTTGATTCTGAATCTGGTAGCTTACAAGTGTTATCAAGTATGACATCGCATGATGGCAAGGAGTCTCCTCACAAGCAATTGATAAGGACCAATGTTCCCTCTAATGAGCAGATAGCATCTTTGAATCTGAAAGATGGTCAAAATATGATAACTTTCAGTTTCTCTACCAGGGTTCTAGGAACACAACGGGTATGTTAATCATGTAGCATTTAAAACTTGTGATATGCAGATGGTAGCCAGTAGGATTGGATTTTGTATATTTTTATTGCTAATACCACATTTACGTTTAACAGGTTGATGCTCGTATTTACTTGTGGAAGTGGAATGCACGAATTGTAATTTCAGATGTTGATGGGACAATAACCAAGTTCGTATAGTAAATCTTATAATTAGGCTGCTAAATATGCTTTTTACTGGAACTTCCTTTAAGTAGATGAAGATGCTGCTATTTATGATGTTCTTTTCCCTGTCTACTTCCTCTGTTTTGTATTAGATTTGATCCCAAGAGATGACGTGCCCAAATGTCTGACCATAGCTTCCATACACATTATTTCTTTTAGACTTTTCACTTCTCAGTATATACACAAGCCATTAAAGTTGTCATATTACCACCAAGGCTCCCATGAGGGTGTTTCCTCTTATGTGGTCTCCTTTCATGGTTTTATTCATATAGATTCTAACTCCTATTGTTTTTGGAATATTACGCTTTGGCAGAATGGGTATTTTATTTGTCATGTGCCTTGTTGTACATTATACTGACAGGCATCCAGTACAAATCATTAACAATTTTAGTTTCAATAGTATAGCCATGATGCCTTAACTTGTGATGTCGTCAAGGACACCAAGGGACTCTTTTTGCATTGAAATCACTTCTAAGCAGGGCTTAAGGTTCTTGCTGATAGGTTGAAACGTTCTATTATAAGTGGTGTTCCTTGTTTATAATTGTCTTTGCACATGGGGGGGGTGCAAATTTATTTGTCCTGATGCTTGCATATAGGATTTCAATGAGAATGTTCATTTTCATTTTTGCTTTATCTCCGGGTTGCTTTATCATAACTTGACCTTGTGATAGAAGTTGGAAATATAAACGTATCTGGTGATATGGAATAAAAGTCACTAATATGGTATTAAGTAAAAGATTGTGGAACTAATGACTTAGCTGAGGGAAAAATAACATTTTATATGGAAAGAAGAAACCCTTCCTCTATAATGACTTCTACTTTTAAAAGTATTAGCGTTCTTATCAAATTGATTTATGATGAAACCTATAACTTTGAATGTCTTCCAATTAACAATAGGTTTTGTGATGTGCATTACCTTGACCATTTGTTTTTCTTCCTTCACAGGTCTGATGTTTTAGGCCAATTCATGCCTTTAGTTGGAAGGGATTGGACTCAATCTGGGGTTGCTAGACTTTTTTCTGCAATTAAGGTGCATCTTTGTCTAACTTTTAACTTTCCCAAATCATTATTTGATTTGTGTCGACTCCCAAGTCTTTTAATCTTACCAAAGTTTGTCGGAGCCAATAAGGCAATAAGGTATTTCTGACTTTGTTCAAAAAGAGTGATTTTATTGATCTGAGATATGTGTCAAAATGTACTCTACAGATTTGGTTTGTATGATTTAGCCTTGAGCAAGGTTTAACAATCGTGGAACTATAGTGGTTCACCAAGGATAAATTAGTCAGTACATCCCTTTCTTGTCAGCTACAGCCTCGATCTAGCAAGTGAACTATTTTTCGTTTTCTATTATGTTTCACAAATCTACTATGAGTTCGACCTCTGGTTTTGCCACTATCTATCAGTGAAGGGATTGTTATTATGATTACTAGGCTTCTATATTTTTCTCTTCATGTGCATCATTTTTTCATGGACATATATATCTTTTCATTTCTTTTGTCATTTTGATTTTTCTGAGGGGAAGGATTCATGTGTGCCACGTGCTACTTCTACACATGATTGACCATCTTTCTTTCTATCAATTTTAAGATAGTTTGGAAAAGGGATGGGTGAGGTGGGGAAGAAGAGGAGAAACTGTTATTGGTTGACACAATAAAATATGGCCCACCAAATCCCAGTTTTGTTAGATCAGTGCAACATCAAGCTTGTGAAATATGGCACTATCTTCTCATCTCCTGTTTCATAGCACTATGTAAATTAGTAGTTCAATTTTTTTGAAGCATTTGCTTTCTTGGAGTTTGGTTGAATGATAATTTTTATTTAGCAGTGTGGTTGTTGAGTTAATTCCTTTAACTAATGACCTTTTTTTCTTTGGAGTTGCACATGACGCTGTTCTGGAATTATATATTTCTTTACAAGTAATCGATAAATATCATTAAAAGTGCAAGGTGCCCCTAAGTACACAGGAAGTATACAAAAGAAAGCTCCTAACTAGAATTAGCAGCTGTTCTGGAATTATATGGCCTTCTTTTGTATATGGATGTCTAATATTAGATCCCTGTTTTTTCTACAGGAGAATGGATATCAGCTGCTGTTTCTGAGTGCGCGAGCAATTGTTCAGGCATATCTAACTAGAAGTTTTTTGCTCAATCTGAAACAGGTACCAAGATAAACTGGTTTTTCGTTGACTCGGTCCCTAACTGATTGAAAATGGAAACCTATCTGTGAGATCTTATAGCTTGATGAAATTAAATTAAGAGTTGACAGTATGGTGGCATCAATGTAGTTTTTGCCTTCTATCTTCATTGAAGGGTTTGTGTCCTCATCTAGCTTCTGACAAGTTGATGCACATATGTCTATATGGGTCATTATGGTCGATCTTTGTAGTTTTAGGTTCAGTTCTTCTCTTCTCTTGCCTTACAGTACACTTGCAGTGTAGAGGTTACAGCTACTATGGTGGTAGAATTATATAAGCTGAATTGGCAACTCTTTCTTCACTTGCAGGATGGGAAAACTTTACCAAATGGACCTGTCGTCATTTCACCCGACGGATTATTTCCCTCACTGTACCGAGAAGGTGATATTCTTCCCATCCTTGAGATATTATATAATGTCACTAATTTGTAGAAATACTTTAACCTGCATTAATTCTGTAGTACAGTTGCCTACAGTGCCAGCTAGATTATGGGATATTCAGTGGTTGTTCTCTACAAAATATGATTTCTGTCTGAATGTTTAGTGGTTATAGTGACTTTTTCACAGCGATCAACATGCATAAAAACTCTCTCCGCGGGGCGATGGATATACAAAGCTCCAACACAATATGGATCAAAAGGGGGGGTCTGGAGGGGCCATGTCCCCCTTTAGTTTTGAAAAATTCTATTGGATTGGGGGGGGGGGGGTATACGAAGCCCCTACACAATGACGGACCCAAAGAAGGGCCAAGAGGAGCCACCCCCCTGGGGGTTTTTGAAAAAAAGGTTTGACTTGGCCCCTTTTTAAACAAAAGATCTTCATACCCAACCTTCCAAACAACCTATTTTACTGGACTAAAAAAAGAAAAGAAAAGTGAACAACCTCCCTTGTTTTGTAATGCATCATAACAACCATTATTTGCCTCCCTTATTTTGCAACGATGCAATGATGATGACTCAACTCGCCCAACAACTCCCTTATTTGTCTACCAAATTGTTTTTCAAACAACTATATAACGAGGTTTTTCAGCTGTAAATATAATCCAAACTAGACTTACAAAATTGAAGATGCTGTATCTAAAAGAACACTGGGTTTCATTTTTATAGGTGATTGAGTTAAAATTTGAAATATATTAAAAAACAATTATTTTGGTCTGTTATTTTATTTATCTTTTGTTAACACCGAATGAATATTAGTTTTATTTTATATATATTAATTAAATCATAAATCTTAATATATTTCTCATTCATGTTTTGGCCCAAGATTAGAACTCTTGGTTCCGTCCCTCCTCGCCATCAAATGGAGACTGGAGTAACCAATAGTTTTACCATAGGCCTAGGCATTTAATTTAGTTCACCTTTGATGTGTGATGTTACATGCTCTGATAATAAGGTATTAAAGCTTATAAAAACAGCGTTGGTTGTTGTTCGCATGTGGAAGCAACACCTCACTGATCTGTTCATCTGTCATCGCATCAATGACCACTTAATAGAAAAATAGGGTTATGTATGACTTTTACCAAATAGTTTCATTTCCAGGTAGCATTAGTCTGCATTGTTTCTTACTTTGCATTCCTTTTTGACCATTTTGTTTCACCATTTTTTATGGCAGTAATAAGAAGAGCACCTCATGAGTTCAAGATTGCATGTTTAGAGGTAAATATCGAAGGTCAAACCTTATTACTGGATGTATATTAGACACTTCTACTAAGCATTGGATCCTTCTTTCTGACATTATGTTGTATATGATGTAATATCATATTATGCAGGATATTAGAAAACTCTTCCCTTCTGATTACAATCCATTCTATGCGGGATTCGGAAATAGAGACACAGATGAACTCAGTTACAGGAGAATTGGGATCCCTAAGGGCAAAATATTCATTATCAACCCTAAGGTATTTATCTTCAACTTATGTTTTTCACTTTTCAGTATTTTGTTCACTAAAAAATTGATATAAACCGACAGGGTGAGGTTGCTACTAGTCATCGCATTGATGTGAAGTCGTACACGTCTTTACACACTCTTGTCAATGACATGTTCCCTCCAACTTCATTGGTTGAGCAGGTAAGATAACTGACCTTATTATTGAAAAGGCGGGGGGTAACAAAAAGCCAAAGAGACATGGCTGGTATTATTTTGTTTGAGTAATTCTACGCTACTCTTCATATCCATTTTACACCGGATTTTATTTGAAAAGCCACTTAAAATATATTACCTCAGCCAGTGTAAAACGAGTGTAATAAATGGGTGTGAAGAGTAGCATCACTCATTTTGTTTTGTTTTTCTCACAACCTTGAGTATCAATATGGAAAGACACTCAAAACAAGTTATGTTAACCATTGTAAAATGAGTGTGATAAATAGGTATTTGCTTATCTCACAACCTCGAGTATCAATATATATGCAGGAAGATTTTAACTCGTGGAATTTTTGGAGAGTGCCAGTGCCAGACATTGATTTATAGGGCCAACAAGATGAGTAGCTTGGGGTGTCCCATAAAATATGAATACACTCAACATTCTTCTTGTGTGGCTGTTTGCCTTGGCTGCCAGAATTCATGCTTCTGGGTTCATTGGTGGTTTGTAGTATGCAAGCAAGCAGTCCTTGTTGTACGGGAAGTTTTGGGTATTCGTGGGTCATAAACATCTCTCACTGAATAAAAATTCCTGCTGACGTTTAGCTTTCCCTTGTATCCGTTTCTTTCTTTTGGTTTTGTATATTATATTGACTCCTCCATTAAAAGAAAAACTTGCATCCAGAGAAACAAGGAAGCTATGTTTACTGATACTTTTTCTTGTCTTTCTGATATCTCTCATGCTTGCGACTAGTGATTTCATGGGAGCCATTGCTGCATTGCTTTTTTCGATCGAGTATGTTGTTGGGGATCGAGTATGTTGTTGGGGAGTCCACTCCTCTTGGGTACATTGGGTCTCGTAACCCCACTTTGTTTTATGGAATGACGTATTTAAAAAAAAAAAAAAATTAGATTGGCCCATGTGCGATCCTTTTGGGCCCATAGGGTGCAGGCCCATTACTTTGAATCTATGCGGATGCTATGACATTTTTTTTTTATTAGTAAATTGGTTCAAGATTATTTAGAAATTATTAAGTAATTTTATCTTACAGAATCATTATTTTAAAACGATTCACAATTTTATATCATGAGCTTTTATTTTATGTTATATGAAATAAATATTAAGTATATTTTGATAAATATTGAGTTTTTAAAATCTGAATCATTGAAAGAGAATGGAAAAAAATCGAGAATATTGAATTCGTATATAATCAATGAGAGTTTTGAATCCTGTAGAAAATATATTTTAGGGCACTACAATAGCCAAAAGAAATGTATTTTTATAGGAAAGTAAAAAGTAGTTTTGTGCCCTAAATTTAAGAAAAATTAAAAGAAAATTGCTGCTAGTGTTTTAACATATTCAACCATCTTGCAACATATAAAGAGTAATGATAAAAACTATATTTTTATTCAACAATTATTTTACAACATTGACTTGACAGTTTCAACAAATTTTTTAATTTTTTTTTTCTATTTTTTAATAAGGAATGATCCAAACATTGGTTGAGTCCATGCCATGTCAGCATTATATATAGATATGAGATATAAATGTAGTTTTTAACATGATAATTATGAGATAAAAAAGTAATTTTAAACATATCCTTAAAATGAAGAGGGGGTGTACGTTGATTCCATATGGTATAAGGGGCTAACAAGCTTGGCAAATGGCATCCCTCTAAAAATAGGACAAGTAAATTCAATTTTAATGAAGCAAAGCGAAACCAAAGGCGTAAGACTCGGACTAACGAATCATACAAACAAACGTGCGCAGTGGCGCGCTGAGACGCTTGACTTCTTCTTCCCTGACCATTTCTCTTTCTCTCTCTCTGTCTCGGTCTCCTAACAAAATCAACGAGAATTATCTTCGAAAAAAACCCATCTGTTTCATCCAAAATACTTCCCATTTCACAAGTGAGAGGGAGAGAAAGAGGCCGGTGATTACTATGTCGTGGATAAGAACAGCGGTGAACAAAGCAGTGGAAGCTGGGGGTAGGAACAACCTCTCTCGCACTGTCCGCGACTACGCTGGCTATGCTGTCTCCGAGGGAGCCAAGATCATCCACGACCGCATTGTAATTCATCTTTCTCTTCTTTTTCTTCTTCATTGTTTTTCTTTTTAATCTGTATGGCCTTGTTCTCTTGGATTTTGGAGTTTTATATTAATGCTGTCAATCAGGGTCCTGGGAACTTGAAAAGCTTTAAGCACACCGTGAAACAATTGGAAGAAGTTTCTGTGTCGTGTAGAGGGATAGAAAGAGTTCAGTTACTGAGGAGGTGGCTGGTTGCGCTTAAAGAAATAGAGAGATTATCCGATGTTTATCAGGAGAACAATGAAAAGAATCCCGAGGAGCAGCTGACTTCTGATGAATCCAAGGACTCTCCCAGAAAACCCACTTTGGTGAGGATCAAACCCGGTTTTGTATTTCGTTTTTGTTTCCCATTTGAGTGATTTTAATTATATATGCCAATGTTCTTCATTTGTGGTTATTCATATGTAAGATATGTGCTTCATTTGTTAATAAGAAGTGTTCTGTTTCATTTTAGTTGCTCTTTAATAATTGGCATACAATGGTGGACAGGTTTATTATGTGGACTCTGACATGGGTGGTGTACATTTGACTTTTCGTGATGCCTTTCTTCAAAGCCAAGCTCTTGAAGGCATAACGTTGTCTATGGTAAGTTGAAAACACATCCATGCTTCTCATGGGTAGTTTGTAAACTTCCAATGTTTTATAGTTTTTGAAATTTTCAATTGGACTACTACTAGATGAGTGTTGAGGTCATGCCCTAGCGTATTATAGAGTGTTTAATTTACTAAATACATGTGTAGTGTATGATTGTATCCTATTTGTGACTCGTCATCTTGAATATGGATGTCTCTGCTGTATCAAGTGGAGCTCTTTTCGATGATCCAGTAACAGTTGTGATTTGCTGGGACATATTGCAAATACTTTAGAAACTTTTCTGATTTGTAGTTAGGAGAATAAGATCTTACTTTTCCTATTTTGTTCTTATTGTAGAAAGTTCTGCATTGTGATACTTGTACTCTTCCTCCTTTGCCTCAAATTTTAGTTCCATTCTTATTATTATTGCTGGGCTTTGTATTTGCTGATCCATGGAGTTTAACCGCAGGTTAATTCTTTTGTATGAATCAGATTCTTGAAGCACCAAATGATGAAGAAGTTTCACTACTTCTGGAGATATATGGGTGATTTGTCTCACTCTTTCAACATTCTTATAATGCCCAATTACAGTTTCTTTGGCCTATTCTGTTTCCTGGGAATCAAAACTTTGGCATATTATTTGTGGGAAAAAAGAAGATTACCACATATTTCAGCCACATATTGGTGTATTGTTTGACTTCCATATAACTTCCTTGTGGTATGGTTCATACAGGCTCTGTCTTACAGGAGGAAAGGAAGTTCATAATACAGTAATGAGCAGCATACAGAATTTGGCAAAAGCATTCTCAGGCTACCAAGATGAAGTACTGGTAAAGACATGAATCAATTTGCATGGGTTGATATAAGCGTTATGCCCCTGAATATCATAAGGAACATATGCATGAACTCATTATCATACAGATGCTGGCACAATTCAATTATACAAGTTATTCTCTAGGACTTTTGAAGAAGCCTTATGAATTGAAATTATCTTCATTGTTGACAGACCTTCACTGATACTTGGCTGACATTCATAAGTTTTCGTCCTTTAGGTAAAAATGATTTTTTTGTATTGGATCCTGTTCTGACCATTGTTCCATTTGATTTATCTGTACCATGTATTTGTTCTTACGGAACACTCAAAATATTGCTAGGCTTGCCCATTAAGCATCATGATTGTGCACGTTGAATAAAATCATTGATGTTGTTTACATTTTACAATGATGTTACAATTGGAGATGTCTGAGTTTATGTTATAATATGTGCTCTCTCCTTTCACCTCTTCCTTTGATTTTGTCCTTTATAGGTAAAGCGAGAAGAATTGCTCCAATATGCTCAAGGTGCAATTTCAGGGTTGAAAATAAATGCTGATCTTGAAAGGTACTTTAGGAACTTAAATTTAATATCTGAAAGTTGGGGATATGATGAGTCTGCAATTCATTTTTATATGCAATTGTAGGTAACTTTGCATACTTTGGTTCTGATGAGCAGCAGTCAGCACTATGCTGACTCATGTATGGGTAACATATCTTTATAGCCACATTTTTTACACCTTGATGAGAAGGAACTTTGCTTTCCAATTTGCAATACTGTTTTATGTATCAAACTGACTGTTGCTTGTTGAGCTTTGATGAGTTTTTTCTTTTTTTTTTCCATGTCGGGGAACCTCTCCAATTCAGGGACCTTCAGAAATATTGTGTAGTATGCTCTTTGACGTTTGGCCACAAATATGTGTGTTAAATCTACAATGTGTGTTGTGTGTGTAGGGTTTGTTTTATTTTGTTTGCCTTATGAATACCTTTCAGTATTCTACTTGGAAGAAATATTGTAAATGAATTAATTCTGCTATTGGATGTTTCATCTCTTATCAGTATATGGTATATATAATTCACAGTATCATGTGGCTGTGCACATGTTTTTCCTATGGTCTCAAGTCATGCTGCTTTTTTTTTTTTTTTGGGGGGGGGGGGTGGGTGGGTGTCCAAGTCATGGTTTCTCATGCAAATGGTAAGATTGAAACTTCAATTCCTTTTGTCCACTTGTTTTTGATCTGTTCTCTGCTCTCAGAATAGATGCTGAAGCTTGCAGACTAAAGGAAAAACTTGATAAAATGAAGGCATCCCAGTGTCCTTCAAATGAAGGTTGTGAAAAATCACCTGAAGAAACAAATTTTGTAACGATAGAGGTGAGCTTAATCTTCTCACTCTGAAACACACAAACAAGCATATGAGAACATGATTGGAGAGATAACATTTACAATTTTGATGTATGCTTGGGTTTTGAAATCATAAAATGTGAACTTTCCATTGTGCCAATTCCTTTTTCTTGCTCTCTAATATGGAAGTTCATTGATCAATATCAGGTTTGACTTTATCATCCTTGTATGTACACATAGGGTTTTTTTTATGTGTTTTGACATTTCTACTCCCTTTATAATATAACCTTAATTCCCATGGTATTCCTATTTAACTTTCCAAGTTTATGAATGCGTGGATCATATAGAACTTATGCATTCTCTTGATGCCTTAAGTGAAAGGAACTTAATCAGAAAAAAAATAGGGTTTAATGGATAATTTGATACCTCGGAGCCTTGTGGCATAGTGGCATCAGGGATCCCATTTAAGGATTGTTTTAAGGCTTGCTAGGTTATGTCCTGAGTTCGATCTATGAACCCTCTTGGGATTGAGGTCAAACTCTAATTTAATTTGTCTTCAGGGACCGCCTATAGACCACGCCCAAGTAGGGTGGAGGTTGTTATGATTTAGGACTCTCTTGACTGATTCTCTAACAGGTGGAGACTGCTATGGTTATGCCCAAATAGGGATGTATTTGGTGGTCCCTTTTGCCGTTATTGCAAAAAAAAAAAAAAAAAAAAAAAAAAGAAGAAGAAGAAAGAAAGAAAGAAAGAAAAAGGATAATCAATTTTAGGATTGCAATTAAAACTTGTCTTTTAACTTCTAGTACTTTGAGTTCAATAATATCACTATTGAACTCTAGCTCAAATGACACTTCCTCCTCCCCATAATAATGGTTTGAAGTGTGAGTTTGGGAATTCGAGATCCGTTGGATGTGTGTAATTTACCAATACAAAAGATAAGCATATCCACTATGCCCATTTATTTGTATTAGTATTGTCATCTTTCTGGGTTCCATTGAAAATTTTCATAATCTTGTGCTTCGACCAATTGAACCTACGGTTTTGTTTCTCAATTAACTTCTTAGCAAAAATAGAAAAGGGAGAGAGAGAAGAGTGGAAGGATGCCCGTATATTTGTATTAGTATTGTCATCTTTCTGGGTTCTATTGAATATTTTCATAATCTTGTGCTTCGACCAATTGAACCTAGGGTTTTGTTTCTCAATTAACTTCTTAGCAAAAACAGAAAAGAGAGAGAGAGAGAGAGAGAGAGAAGAGTGGAAGGATGTCTAAAGCATTCTGGTTTACTTTAGCTGAGCCATAAGTAGTTGTGTGCAAGTAGCTGAATGTTAATTATATGTTAAGTTGTATTGCAATGATATCCTAACACTTATTTACAAGGAAAACAAAATTATTATCTTAGCCGGCTATCTTAATGAAAGTAAAGCTAAGTTTCAATTCTTAACATTTCAAGAAACTCTTAGTGAAAGTAAAGCTAAGTTTCAATTCTTAACTTTTCAAGGAACTCTTAGATCTAATCATGAACTTTCCATTCAATTTTTTTACTCTAGGGGCAGCATCGGGGAGCTTCAGTCTGATAATCAAGTGCAACTTATGACTGATTGAAATTGAACTCTTTGGTTCCCTTGCAGGCTCTACAAGAAGCAATTGTGCAAATTGGACTAGGTTCCAAGTTCGAGGCACTCTTACTAAGGAAAAAACCCTTGAGCAATGGGGATTCTTCAGAACTTCATGCAGAAAAGGTCTCATTTCCTGGTGATATGGGTCATTTATATCTTTTTCCTTCTTGACGTGTTAACTGAGTTTGCTGACAAGAAGTTAGCTCTCATTTCCCTAACCTAGGAAAGAACTGAGGTTCCCAAATAATCAAACCAGATGTCTTATTAGGTCAACCATTTTTTGGTATGCACCAAACAAAGGAGCCCCATCAAATCTGTGTAGGAGGAACAATATTATACTTGATAAATTCTATATAATACTCATTGTTGTCAGCATTATATTTGATAAATTATCTTTATTTGGTATTTTGATAGATGGCTAGCATACAATAAGCTTAACCATGCCTCTTCCGAGTGAAAGATCAGGTCCATCTTTTTGGGCCAGGTTGTTATCTCCTTGTTGCTCTCTAAGATGAAGAATCTGAGCAACTTGTGTACCATAGTTGTTGATTGAGATGTTATGATGCCCAAATTGCTGCATTGCTTCTGCACCACCACTCTAGCATGTTCTTGCTGTGAGTTCATGATATGGAAATGGGGTACATGTGATGTTTCCGCTTTATATGTGGTTCCTTGAATTAGGTTATCTTAGATAGAGTGTTCAGAGAATCTTTAATTTCCTGTTTCTTCATGCAAACGCAAACCTATTTGTTGAATCATAAAAAGATAGTTTAAGAAGCATACTTTTAGGAGAATTGTTTGGAGGGCAAGAAGTATTTAGTACTTAAAATTTATCTATGTTACATGGACTCGCTTTAGGAGTTTGATCCAAGCTGTTCTAGATGTCTGGTTCATCTAATCTGCAGTATCCAGATATGGAGAAATGGCTGGATTCTTTACATGTTTCATAAATGGCTGGATGCTTTACATGTTTCATTTTCATCTTTAAATGGAAAATGAAGTGTGAATGTAGCGAAGCTTGTTAGATACTGTTGCCTTGACTAATTCATAAATTCCATGCAACAAAAAAGCAAATCATTAAAAGTAGCTTAATAGTGATATGGCCACGTTCCTCTCTTGAGGGGGTTAAGTGGGCTTTACCCTTTATTTTAAATTCCACCAATGGATATTAATAGTTTGTGCAAGTGAGTATGGTTTATTTTGGTCCAACTCTTTGCTTGCTTAATGCTTAATTCTTCACTATCACTATTACTATTATAGTTTATTATGATTGATGGTTCAGGATTGCATTATATTGCAGGTAGATAAATTGAAAATACTATCGGAATCTCTTGCTAACTCTACCTCCAAAGCTGAAAAGCGCATGTTAGACCACAGGTATTGTGTTTTAGGACTTGCTTTTTTTTTTTTTGTTCCTTTGCACAATTTCCCATACTTGAGTTTGTATGTTTATGTATGCATGGCTTCATAACTTGCATGTGCATGCATTTATGGATCATAATGGATGCATTGCTTGCATGGTAACATGGCTTATATTTTTTTAGGAAAGGGATGGCCATTTATAAGATAATAAAGGGGAAATGTTTTCATCATTTTGGGTGTTCCTTTTTTCCCTTAAATTCTAGACCCAAAATATGTTTTTATAGGTTACGACATATCCTGTATACCACATTAAGATTGCAAATGTCCTATGGTATTCCATTATCTTTAAGTATCCCCTCTTTATACCAATTAGAGTGAAAACCAAAATAAACAAATTTCATGGTTCAAACCTGGAAGCGAAGTGGTTGCACTTGTGGGTCTTGAAATATATTAGAAAATATGTAAATATATTTATTGCAAAGTTTGGTTTAAATAACCTTGTTAAGGAGCAATGTTCAATCTGATGACCGCTCCTTCTGAAGAAGAAACATTGGAAAGGGAGATGAAACAAAAAGTATTTCATCCAATTCAAAGTAGGCGATGGTAATAATATACATGTGGCTGGATTGGTGGCATCCAGATGGAATCCTATATACAAGATATGGCCATAGGATAGTTTATGATGCTGGAAGCAAAGTGGAAACAAAACTGTCAAGTGCTTTTAAAGGAAAAGAATGGGGTTGTCAGCCAGCTAGATCAGATGAGATGGTTAATGTTTAAAGCATATTGTCTATGGTGAAGCTTGGAGACGCTGATCAGCCTATCTGTGTCATATCTAAAAAGGGAACCTATACTTGTTTAGAAACTTCGAATGCTGTTCGTGTCAAGATGCCACAAGTTGATTGGTGGAATTTAGTTTGGTTTCCTATGGCTATTCATAGGCATGCTTTCATTTTGTGGTTGTTTATAAGAGATAGCATATCAACGGGAGAGAGGTTGCTGAAATGGGGATTTCAAGGCGATGTTATGTGTGTGTTCTGCAGAAGTAATACAGAGGGGAGAGATCATTTGTTCTTCCAATGTGGTTTTGATAAAAAGAATGTGGAGGGAGAAAATGAAAAAGTGTTTAGTAGATGATCCTTTTACCGCTGGGAGGATAGGAATGCTACCATGATTGTAGGTTGAGCTGGAGTACGACAGTGTTCAACATATAGAGGCAGAGAAATGATATAAAACATGGAAACTGGCTTAAGTCAGAAGAGAAAAGTGTGCAAAACATCAGTTGGGAGGTTAGAACTCGGATTATGGCAGATTTAAAAAGACAAAGGGAAACTTAGAACTTTGCTGCAGATGGGAGCTCCCAGATAAAATACTTTTCTGCAGATGAGAGGTTACTTCAGAATGTCTGGGTTGCTGGAAAGACGTTCTTGAGTTGTTTAGAGTATGATTTTATTAGTTGCTGTTTTGTAATAGGGTCCAGAGGTTATATTGGTGTGTGGTTGTTTAGTGGATTTGGTTAGTTTAGATTTGCTTTGGTTTGTAAGCTGCTGTGGGTAGATGCTGCTCCAGTGGATTTGCTGGAGTGTTTGTAAAGTGTGTTTTTCTTTAGTCAAATTCTCATTCATCTACCCAAAAAAAAAAAAAAAAAAAAAAACGAAAGCATTTCGTGCCACCTTAAACAAATGGATTTGTCATGTGCCTACGTACAGGAAATTAAGTCATCTTGGGCCTAATACAAGGTCACTGGGCCCCAAACGTAACAGTGGCCAATACCTGCAACACCACAAAGTTGGACCTTTTGGGTCTCAACACCATTGAAAGTAGGCCCACGTGAGCCTCAACAAGAGAGACGAAGCTTATTACTCAAAAGTAAAGGGCTTTCCTAGGGGCTTTGCGTACAGTTGCAAGTCATTCCAAATTGGGTTTAGGGAAACATATAAGTCTTAGTGATGGTGTGTGTTTACTTAGCATCAATGTTGTAGTTGATTAAGCTGATACTTTTAAAAGATTTGCACTTCATTTAGAATAGGATGTCTGGTAGTTTGTCGCCAATATGCTTTTGGCGAAGTGTAGTTTTGACATGGAAAAGGTGGAAATGTTGACTATAACATGGCTTGTCCGTTACACTGAAATTTTCCGTTGCTTTGCATTCTTTTTTTTGTTCATTTGATTGAAGTGTTTCTATTCATTACCTCTACATCTCAATCAGGTTTCAGAAAGAAGAAGCTCTCAACTTTCGGCTGGCAAAAGGCAATGAAGTTACCCAACTTGAGAAGGTACATTGCCTCTGAAGAAGTAATGTTCCTTTCTCAATAAAAACCATTAAGCTAAGGGACTCCCCTTCAGAGATAGATCATGTCATGAATAAGTAGTATGTGTTTCTTTCAAGAAAGAATTGCACACTTACAATATTGAATACTTACAATAAGTTCAGTGCTTGGTATTTATTATATTCAACACAGTGGTTATATTTTTATACCACTTTCCAGTTTCATTCTTCTCCTTATTGCTATTGACTAATAAATGAAGGACAAGCAGCTTGGAGTTCCCTTTTGAATTTTCTATCCAAGAGAATTTACATGATTGGGCTAATAGTTGATACTTTGAAAAGTTTCCTAACCTTAACAATGTGAGGTATTTAAACGTAAATGTCGTGGCATTTTCCAGGAATTGGTGGTGGAGATTGGAGAACTAGAGAAGCAAAAAGATGAACTTGAAGCTAAATTAAAAAAGGTAATTTTTTGCTCTATATGATATGTTGTTACTTCTGAAGAACGAAAGATTACTTTTATGTGATGAACTCATCCTTAATATTGTTCAATTGATAATAATTCTGCCAATGTATCTTTGATTCTGAAGATTACTTTAAGTAAGCTGAGTGAATTGCCAATGTCAGTCCAACCCATCCTTCGATTCACTACATGACCTACTGGGTCTTTAAATTATTCTTTTAAGTGATTGCATATTGCTGAGCATTTGTTATAGGTCAATAACTCTTTGGCTACCACTCGTGCACGGCTACATAATGTGAGAGAAGAAAGAGAGAATTTTGATGAAGCAAGTAATGAGATTCTTGCACACTTGAAAACAAAGGTATGCTAGCTTTTCTCACGCCCTTCTTCACTTTTAGATTATATATACAAATTATAGCTATAACCCTTTTCATTGTTGATACTTATCTTTTTCAACACTATTTGATTATAGGAAGATGAGCTGTTGAGATCGATTTCTTCCTATAGATTAGAAGGTAATGCTGTTGATACATGGATCAATTTTCTGGAAGATACCTGGGTTCTCCGGACTTCGTATGCAGAGCAATGGGAGAAGCAGATCAAGTATGTATGTTTTCATTGCTCTGGTTAGAAAATTTGTCTGATACAAGAACTCTTTGTTGGATGGATACAGTTTAAAAACCGAAGTTTGGAACTTCAGATTAATATCTCCTAATTTCACTTTTATTTTTAATGTCCCTGCTTATTTTTATCCATCTCATATTGGATCACAAGTTACTTCTATTTGACGATATATTTCATATTTGCATGCTAAAGTGGTGATCTGGAGAGATATGGAGACTATTTTGTGAATTTGGTTATTCATCTTCTCTCTACTTACAAGGTATTAGCTTGCTCATCCCAACTAAATTGTTTCGTTAAATATAATGTTATACCTCCAATTCCAATCTATAACTGTGACACAGTATATTTTCTTATTTTCTAATTGGCATGCATTATGCATATCTTGTATATTATATTAGGAAAGGTTGGGGCCTTTCATTGCTTCTACTAGGAAAATTGTGGACAGCTTGAGTTCAAGTCAACGGTATTTACTCTATTTCTTTCAAATATTTGTTAGCAGTCTTCAAAACCCATTGTGCGAATCAAAGAAAAACCATTTTATGCAATTAAACCAAGGCTGTTGTTGGTGATTTACATCAGGTTAGAAATATCGCCTAGCATAGATGAAAGTTTCAGAGTAACAAACCCAAGGAAAAATCTTGAGGAAGAGTATTTGGATGTTGAAGCCAAGGTATGCATGATTCTCATTTTTGTTTGGATGATCTTTTGCATAGTTTGAATAATATTTTGATGTCAAATTGTACTCCCCATAAAGATTTATAAAAATATGCTTCATTTATTTTGCTTCAAAACTTTAGTCCATCATGTATTGGTACTCCTAATTTTGAATAGTTGGTTGCTTCTTTTAATTAAGTAGTATGAAATTATTAAATCACCACTTATCCTAAAAGGTTAAGTTTATATGAATTGATGAATTTGATTATTTAATTTTTATATTAACACTCACTCTCACATGTTGGCCCAAACTCCCCCTTAGTAAGGAAGGTCTAACACGTGAGATATTTAATTGAAATGGTGGTGAATGACGAAGACAAAGTACAAACTCAAGACCTTTGCTCTGGTACAAAGTTAAATAACCACCTCTCCCAAAAGTTTAAGCTTATTAGAAATGATGAATTTAACCATTTAATTTATATTCTAGCAGAAATGAGGTCTATCGTTTTCACAAAATTTGAGCTCTTATCTACTTATTAGATACATTCTTCATTTTCATTTTTTTGTTCCTTCTCAGTTTGTAACCACTTTAAGTGTTGTGGACACCATGAAAAAGCAGTTCTACATTCAAAATGAAGGCATTTTCAGGTATGCAGTCTTATCATGTTGTTGTCCCTCCCATTCCCCTCAATTGCATGCTCTACAATGGTATCAACCTCACTTAAAATGGATGCATAAAACTCTTTTCATCCAGGAAAGATGATCAAAAGGTCAAAGAGCTGTTTGATGCCCTAGAGAAAATAAATTATGAATTTGAATCAATTGAGAGACCGAAATTGGAAATCGAGACTCCAACTCGGAAGTTAGCGACACCATCCAGCCGTGGCCGCCATCGAAGTTATTTCCGTACCTCTGAACAGAATACAAAGTCATTGGAAGACAAACAAGATGAGGCCTCAATTGAGAGAGTAAATGCATCAGGCATTGAGTCACAAATGGGAAAAGCAGAGCCAAAATTTGGGAAGGTTGGTGGAGATGACTTGGCAGAGGAGATTGGTGACTGGGAGTTTGATGTTCTTGAAGAGGACCTAAAAACCAGCAGCTGACCATCAAGGAGATGGGAAACAAAAAAAATCATCTGATGTTTTATTCATGGGAAAAGAAAGAAAGCATTTCTCCATACAAGAGTATAGCTTGAGTCAGTAATGAACATCTACTCACTCCCCAACCGCTGCAAATCCAATGGGAATTTAAAAGTGTATACATAAACTTATTTTTATCATCTGTTCGAAATTGTGAATCCAGCTTGAGCTATTTTCCTCTGATCTCCTACCTTTTTTGCTGCATTTTTTTTTTCTCCCCTAAGCAATTGCAAAAGGGAGAAGGGAAGGGGGAAAATACATCAAACATCCAACTCAAAATATGGTGGGCAACACAACAAGAATAAGGCTACTCACGTATCACTTCTTCACACACATTTTCTCACTCTCTTAGGTGACTTAAAATCATCCAAATATAATGATAGTTTTAAAAGCCACTTAAGAAAGTGTGAAAATGGGTGCGGGGGAGGTGGGAGTGTGTGTAGATTACTCACAACCAAAAAAAAAAAAAAAAATCAATATTGCAAATAGATCCTAAAACTATTGGGAATGAGCAAAAATTTTGACATGGTCCATCTAGATCTTGGCTCAATGGCCAAGAGAAATGTTGCTCCACTCAGCGCTTTGATGCGGCAATCCACAGAGGCACGCCTATAGATATACTAGCTGTAACGACAAGCGAACTTGAAAGCCATAGCGGGAAAAAACGCACTAAAACCGACTAGAACTGAAGTGCTTGCGCGAAACACCACCTTGATGTTCGTCAAGAAAGGTACCCAACAACGATAGGATAAATGACATTGTCACATGGTCTGCAACAAGATTTAACATTTTCCATAGACAAAAGGAGGGTGCCAAGTAGATAGAGACCAAGCATAGATCTAATGCATAGCAAAAAATGGAGCAAATGGGATGGCGGTGTAATTAGATTTGTAAAACTTAACCTTCACTCATATAGGTCCTACAAATTTAATAGTTGAATTTTAAAAACGTCTTAAGAGAAAAAGACAAGTAACAATACAGATTAATCATCCATCCTGGTCCATCCAAATAATTAACTATTTTGACAAATAATTGTTAGGGATCTTTAATTATGAAATTTTAGCCTTTGTGAGGGTACAATGATTGTAACGGAGTGGCGATTCAATCAAACGTTAGGGGTACTAGACTGCACTTTCCCGAAAAAAAGAAGAACTTTAAGGGTACCCTATATTTTCATCATGAAAGGCAGTTTCCAAAAGTGATAAGTCACCGACACCCTTTGGCCTTTCCACGAACTTTTTATCCCTGCAATGCAATGGCCTTCCCTTCCCCGAGTGCTCTGAAATACCCTTTTAGATTAGGCCATGGAGACCTATGGCTTAAAAGCCACATTGAAAAGCTGATCACGTGACCGTGCATGGAAAATCAATCAAAAAGCAGTATTCAGACTCAGAGAGCAGCTAGCTGCACGTGATCAAAAGGCTGAAGTGGTTTACAATGGATCTCTCACGTGCACACGTGTGGTGTGGTTAATAGGATTACGTTGTGTTTGTATTAATTAAGTTCGTCCGTGACCGATTAATCCCAAGACTTTTTGGTTCTGATACTATATATAAACTGCTATATATTTCACCTAAAACTAATTGATGTTAAGAGAGACAAACTTAAATCCTTTATAGACTATAACATCACGTCCGACGAGCCTGTTTTTATAGCCATCGCAAAGAGCGGAATTGTGTCCCAACAACATCATATGACAAGGAAGGAATATAACTTAGATTCTACCAACAAGCTTTTTCCTCAAGGATAAAGAACAAGAAATGTGGTGGAGCTTCGAACACATCACCTAGCTTGCATTCTTCAATGTTTGCTTTTAATTTGCTCCCTTGAAATTAATATTATCGGAAGTTGTTATTGCTATTTACTGGGTCAAACCATAAGTTAAAATCCCAAAAACAGTAATAATATAATTAAGCTCTCCCTACTCCCTACACTTTGACCAGGTTAAAAAATAGGACAACCCTTACCCAACCCATGAGAGATCTTAGAGAAAACAAAACACACAATGGAAAGCGGGAAGAATGAAGATTTGTTGAGAAATGGGACAGCTTTTGAAATTTGAATTTTGGTGTGGATGCATGTTGGAGATCCGGAGAACATAACACAAAATTCATTGATTATATATATATATATATCATAATTGATATTTTACGTACATGTATTATTGTATATCTGTATATGATCCTATATATATAGTATATTATATATATATATATATATAGGCCTTAATATCGATCTGTCTATTATTTTGGAAGTAGTACAAGTAGCTATAGCTAGGAATAATGGGAGGCAATATTTCAACATTATATGCATGGATTGTCCGACCGACATGACTGAACCTAGTAAGTAGATAAGAGGGTGGACGATATAGATCGACAAATTTTGTTTGAAGCAAAAATCCATTGAAAGAAATCCCAAGTGAATAAACCCTCGATGGATGCATGCACATGATGAAGATGATGTTGGTTGGAGTAGTAGTAGTAATGAGGTTTTTTTGTTACTTACATTGAAACTATCCATAAAAACAAGAACCACTGTCAACATCTTCTTCAAGTGGGAGACTGATATTCATAACCTGGTTTTCAGACATTTCAAATTCAAGGTACCAAGTGGCGGTTTGGTAGGACACTAACCAATTATCATGCATGCATGTAGTTTCATAAATTAAGGTGGTCTCATTTCTTAAGAAATAAGTCACATTTTTTTTTTATTATGCACAAGGAGCAATAATATTACCAATCCCCAACAATTAGAGAAGAAACCAAACAGAGACCCAAAATAAAAGGTTCAGAAGGTACTAAACGAATAACTAGACTTTAAATTTAGGGCTTTAACAAGAAAGAAGAGATAATTTCGAATTTAGAGAGGAATGAAAAGCACTCTTACAAAGAATGAAAGATGATAGATGGAGTGCTGTGATCGACTTGAAATAAGTAAAAGATGTTAGAATATCAATTAAACGATTAAATTTATCTTTTATTATCGGCTTACATTTTGTGATATATGGTGATTTAACATGATATCAGAATAAAAGTTATGAGTTCAAACTTCATTTTATTATTTATCCCCCATTTCAATTTAAATAGTCTATATATGTATTGTCTAGTTTCACACGTGAAAAAATATTAAGTTTTTGAAATAAATGATGATTTAACAAATAAACTACAACCCAATCTCTTGGTTGGCGTGTTGAGTCACCTCACTTGCTAACCTATTAAGGGTCAACACTAACATGACTCATTTAAATAAGTAGAGTGGGACGACATGATCCATTTGACCCAAATACAATCCGTTATTTGAAAACAAACTCAAATAGATGAATAAGTAGTTTGTCCCACCAAACCGTTAGGCTTTTCTTTTTTATCCAATTATACCAAATTTTAATTTATTAATTTTGTGTCAGATTCGCAGGTCGTGTCAAAAATTGACTGTTTCTAATCCATGTATTATAGAGTTGTAATTAGATGATTTGTGCCCATATCATAAGCTCTCTCTCTCTCTCTCTCTCTCTCTCTCTCTCTCTCTCTCTCTCTTTTTCTCCCTTGAGCTGCATATCATAGGCTCTCTTGTGTCGAAGAAGAAGTTATTTTTCCTTTTTCCTTGTATTTTTTCCTCCTCTTGCAATTCCCCTTTGATTTGAAGAAGATAAAATCACAAAAGAATTTTTTTTTTCTTCAGAGATGTACTTGTTTCATGATAGCTTTGAATATAATTTTGGACGTTACCTCTATGACCATGACAATTCCCTTTCATGATGGCTTGGAAATGAAGGATGACCAATGGATATGGGTTCCGAGCCATGCACTTGTGGTGCTTCTATCCTAATAGATGACATAATTGAAACAAATGCAACGAGCATATGGACTAAACCCTTTTGATGCAGAAAGAGAAGCAGCATTAGGCATGGGCCAATTAGTGGCTGCTCAGCAGGGAAATGGTCCATGCTTCTTTTCTACATTTTCTTTAGGGAATAGGTCCACACTTTTTTTTTCTACATTTTCTTTCTTGGAAGCATTCAAGATACTCAAAAATATCTGACAATTCCCTACATTTTTATATATTATTCTAACTTGGCATCATCCTCACTTTAAAGGATGCTCTCTCTGCCCTCCTCCTCTTCCTACACAAAGCTCTCCTCCCCATAACCATATCTATTCTCCACACATACACAAACACACAGAGACACAGAGGTTTTGACAGTAGATCACTTGAAATGGCTACAAACCAACCTTCATGTAACCATGGGGATGAAGACTATATAGATATGGAGGTGACCTCTTCTTCCAACTTCTTCTGTTACTCTATTACTTCTCCATCACAAAACAGAGAGTTTGAGTTCCAAATGACTTCACTCTCACATGAGAGAGTTCCCAAAACTTCCCCTGCTGATGAGCTCTTCTACAAGGGAAAACTCCTCCCTCTTCACCTCCCTCCTCGCTTACAAATGGTGAGAAAAATCATCCAGACCTCTAACACCCACAAAACAGAACAAGCCTTGGAAGAAGACCATAGCAGCCCCTTCACCACCACACCTTCTAATGCCAGCAGCCCACTTGAATCTCGCACCATTTCACCATCAGAGTCCAGTCGGGTTAGTTGTGAGCTAAACCCAGATGAGTATTTCTTTGAATGGTCTATTAATGAAACGAGTGGATTAATCCTTGGCGGTCATCCAAAGAAGTCTTGGTCCAAGAAGATGAAGCAAATCAAGAAATTCTTACTCGGTCAAAAGCTCAAGACTTCAAGAGCATATCTCAAGTCCTTTTTCAGCAAATCTGGTTGCGCAGATGAATCCTCTGCCAAGGCAGCAAGCAATGTAGAAGCAGAAATTGTGTCAAAGCCGAAGGGCAGGGATTGTCAAAATAAGTACATGACGGGAGCCAAGAAAAACCCATCTGGGAAAATTGATGATGAGAAATGCCATTTATCAAACACTTTCATGAAGAGCATTGACAGAGAGATGCTTGAGGATGGTTTTAATACCCACAGGAGGTCTTTCTCAGGGGTGATTCAACGGCATTCTGCTACAAAGTCTTCATCTTCATCAACATCTTCATCTGGGTCTTCATCTTTTTCATTTGGTTCAAATAGTTTGTACGATTTACAGCTGCTCAAGAGGAGTTGCAGCGCGAGTTCAGAGATTGAGACTTCAATAGAGGGGGCGATCGCTCATTGTAAACAGTCTCATCAGCTGTTCAGTTCAACGATTGCTAGTAGAGTTGGTGTTTCTTAGCTGTCAGCTTAAAGGACTGCAGTTTGTGGGGATCAAGAAAGAAGAGGATTTTGCAGCATTTGATGGTGATTGGGGAAAAAGAATTCCACGAGAAAGACGTGGGAGAAATATTTACATTTGCATGATAAAAATGGAAACACATTTCCTGTTCAACTTTTTCAAAGTGAGCTTCACTAAATGTACTATGATGTTTGGATAGTTCATGGTTTGCATGTACTTATATTAGACTAGTTCGTTCTTCTTGTTAAAATTAATGCAAGAAATTGTTTGAAGTTCCTTGACTACTAATTTAACTGTGAAAGAAACTTTAATGGGAAGATCTATCTACAGGCACCGAAGGAATTTCTGTTCAATTCTCTATATTCTCTTGGGCTTTCTTTTGTACTTTTTTCTTTAAAGTAATATAATATTACAATAAAACAATTAAAAAAAAAAACACTAAAAGATTGGATGGGGGCTCCACCAATCACCCTTAATACAGTGTCAAATAAAAAACTAAAAAAAAAAAAATTTGAAAATGGGTCAAAGAATTGGAATGGGATCCTCTCCATTTCAAAGGAAATTGAGAGGAACCATCCCTTGATTCATGAGGGTAAAGCTGTAATTTCACTTTATTTTTGGACACTTTTACCCTTATGAATCAAGGGATCGACTCCTCTAGCCATTTCCTTAGGAAATGGAGAGGATCCATTTGCCAAAAAAATTGGCCATCGCCAATAGTTTTTTGCCCCACAAGAAAGTCGTTGGAAGTGGCAATTTTTGAAGTAGTTTAAAACGTTTGGCTGCTTGAAAGAAAACCTAATAAGGCGGTCGCAATAAAGACACTTGGTTGCTACGTACAACACAAAAGATTGCATTGAAATCAAGGAAAGTTCATTTAAACTGAAGAGTATTCAGTTGATTACAATGAATAAGTATGTTTATCTTTTTACTTTTTGACATAACAAAAATATCATTCCAATATAACTAAAGAACCGGAAAGAATCCTAATTCTAGAATCAATTGGATAAGAGCCACTAAAGAATAACTCCATTTCAATATCCGAGAATAGACATTAATCGGTTCTTGCACTTCATAGGCAAAAGGTTCCAAGGAAACCATAAAGTATTCACAATGACCTAGATAGTTATTCAAAAGTAAACTTTTTTTTTTCTTCTTCTTCTTCTTCTTTTTAACTAATGATTTTTCAAATGCACTCTATGTCCAATTATTTATTACTTTTTGTTGTCTTTTATGTCACTTTTTCAATGATGTTGATGCTACTTTACTTCCTTTATCTTTTTGTTATGGGATATAGGCAGGAGAGAGGAGTAACACAAGTAAGAGCCTCCCCCCAAGTGAAGAAACCTTTTTTCAAAAAGGTTCCGAAAGCTCTTTTCTTATGGGGTTTTTGTCGACATTCGATCTTTCGTGGCCCTTTTCCTTTGTATTAGATTCTCAATTACTGTTCCACGCTTTATCCTACTGGTTATGGTCAACAAGAAATGATGGGGGATAATAGTACACTAGTACTGGTGATCATGCATCAAAGTCAGGAATATATCAGTTTCCATCGGTAAAGAAAAAAGTAGAAAGTCATTTAGATGATCATAATTAAACTTCCACAAATAACAAGGAAATTAAGTTTATCATCATCATAATTATCTCAATCCAAAATGAAAACTATATATGTATATATATATATCGTCATAATCCCATTAATTGCTCTTATCTAGTATGTAAGAAGGGAAACTAAGCTGTAAATATGGTACTTGAAACCTGGATCGATCTTTCTTAAAAAAAACCAAGCAGAATTATCTATCAGAAGATGACTCTTAATTATCTGTCTCTGAAGAAAGCCCGTGGGCCACAGGATCGATGCATGGTTGAAGCTTATTTTGTTTTCTTCTTGTGCTTTGAAAATTTTCACCTTTAAAGGCCTATGAGAATCAAATTAATTAAGTACGTAGTATTAGTTTTTACAAGTACCCATTTAACCCTTTTTTTATGTTTTTTGGTTGTAGACTGTAGTATATATCTTATTCTTATTCAATAAACGAAGATGTTCTGTCATGTTGAACAACATGTTTTTCATTATGATGTCGGTCAAGTACGTAGGTAAAGTGCCTTTAATGGTTTATGTCGGAACTAGTTGCTCTCAGGATAATTTGGTATATTCTCAAGATATTTTGGTATTTTTCAAAATACGGGAAATACGTTAGTACAAGTAGGTTTATATATATTATAACATTGAATTATTAATAGTAAAATATAGTTGTACTCTCGTATGGACGTTGTTATGAATAAATCCACACTACAAGCCCATCAGATTATGGGCCCCCAAGGGCAGGAGAATTGCCCTATAAAAATATTAATTAAATAGCAAGGGCTATTTAATTAATGAATATAAATTGTATTCCAATTAAGATCACATTGGAATATTGGAGTCTTACTCTAAGTCTTCAAGTCAATAGAAGCTTAATTCTATCTTAATCTCCAGTGAACAATTTTGAATATATCACAATCCCAAGAGAACAAGTCCAATACAAACTCAGCACTTTAGCCTATAAATAGGCCCCTAAGCGAGGTACAATTTACACTATCTCTCATAATCAGAAATTATTTGGCATATTGATTTATTGTGCGTCGAAGTGCAATATTTATCTTAGGTTTTAACTTTGGCATCGGAGTGCCCGCGGTAGAGACACCGTCGGGCCCTTTGACGCTTTGTTGCTCTTTTTGTAGCAAATTGGAGCGCACACGACAAAATATTGCAGAACTTGAAGGCCCCGAAGAATTCGCATACACCGTGAGGAAAACTGTTCCAACAGACGTAAACATATTGCCGAACCACGTAAATTTATGTATCAATTGATCTCTCTCTTTTTTATTCTATATTATTCATTATTATTGTATACGGTAATAACAGTTTATGATCATCATATACTTCTAAAAAAATTACCTCAAACAAATAATCAAACATAAAGTTTAGAGTAACGTCACTCTTCACATGCGCCCATTTGATTTCAGTTAATTTAACGTGGTTTAAATAGTCTCATTTTTAGTGATTGACATAAAAAATCACTTAAAATTAATACATTGCAATAGTTAATATGAAATAAGTAGCATTACCCTAAAATTTATGGTCCTCAATATTGTTAATTTTGAGACTTTCTAAGGTGCCAATGCCACCGTTATAAATTTAAAAAAAAAAAAAAAAAACCGGTTTGTTAATAATATTTTTTTAAGCGAGTTTACATCTTAAATTTTTTACTATAGGGGACACTTGTCATTTTATTGTTGGTGTTAACGTAGCAGATTGACGGTTTCCATCAAAATTTCAAAAAGAAGTTGAGAGCGGGGAGTAATCTAACAATTTTAAGTCAATTTTTATACCCTAAAAAGCTATTTGAAAATCGATAGAACTTCAACGATTAATTTTGAATTTCCCCCCCCCCCAAAAAAAAAAAAACACTCTTTGGTACAGCAAAGTTGACATTCAATTAACTTAAGGTGAATTACCCATTTTTCTATAGAGCTTTCTTCTATCTCTTGTCCCTCTCCGAGTTTTGTTTTGTTAGACTTGATTCCTCCCTTTGAGCATAGCTGGCCTGAAGAGCCTCTTCCTATTTCTTTCTTCTCTTTCTTTTTCCCTCTTCATCCAATCCCTATGCCCTCAAAGCGCCACCTCAACTTTTTCCCCGCCCTTGATACTCTCATCACTGTAGTGACAAATATAGAAATCCATATTATGAGGAGCGGGAGAAGAAGGAATTCGTTGTAGGAGGGGCGGGAGAAGGAGGAGGAGTATGCATGCCTAGGATAAAAAAAACTACAAAAAATTACCTTAAAATTAAAAAAAAAAAATGGGGGGGGGGGGGGNGGGGGGGGGGGGGGGGGGGTGGGCAGTACCCCTGCGCCACCCCCCTTTGCATCCACCACTGCTCATCGGGCTCCGCAATGATGTACCGCTTCAGTAGCTCCAATCCAACCAATTGTAGTGCTCTTTTCCCTAATGCAATTGAATGCAAATCGATTCGCCTGGCCTTTGGTCTATTGCTTCAAACCACCGTTCGCGGCTGCTTTGTTCTTAGCCGAGAAGCCAAATATCAAATGGACCGGACTAGACCAAGTTTTTGGCCGTTCCCAATAGTCCTTAATTAAGTTTAGATTACATTGTACGGTTGCCGTGCCCTTATTTTTGTGTTACAATTGATGGATGTTGTATTTCTTTCATTTTCAGGCCTCATGCATGGCTCATCCCTTTGTAATTGCTTAAAAAGAACAAAAAAAAAGGGGGAGAGGGGGGTTGACATTGAATTTACATAGTGTTTATCTTCAAAAAAGGTGGGTGCAGGCCATGTCCAAGAAAATACTCCAAAATCCAAACAGGTAGGGATGAATAAATAAATGAGAGTACGTCACCCCACTTGTGAAAACAACGTAACCCGTTGTTGCCATATTGTACCTAAAAGGTTAATAATTAGGACAAATATCATTTGTACAACTTTCATAAGCAGACAAATCCCTTTTTTAACTTCTTTTTCTTCCCCTTTCTCCATTCGATATCGACTTAACAACGATCTAGACTATAACATGTCCGTTAGATTTTTGACAGGTTAGCAGTGGCTGCAGCCTGGTGCGGGCTGCCTGTCTGGGGACAGGTTTAGGCAGGTTCCTGGCCGGCCTTCCTTCTCATCAGATCATTTGGGTGACGGAATCCAAAGGGGCTCACTGGCTCAGGCTCATCATTCCACCTGCATGCGGCCTTTTGGACTGGATCGAATTGGATGGAGGCTGGGAAGAAATGCTTCACGGTGTTAATTATATATATGATATATATAATTTTATGTAATTGGGATTGTAATTATTGCTTAATTTATTTATATTATATTCATCTATCACATTTTCTTTATAAATAGGATGATCATAGAATAACTTCGGTCTTCTATAAGGGCTAGGCACAAATCAAGTCCTTTGTGCCTTCTATTGAGAGGATGATACATTAATTAGCATGAAATAACAAAAATGAGCGTTATGGAAACACCAAATCTATATCCCTTATCCACAAAATTCAAAAAAGAAAAAAGAAAAAAGCATGAAATAAAGAAGAAATCAAAAGATAAAGATAAAGATTTGGTGTTTTTACAACACACTTTTGTTGTTCGATTGTAATGTGTTATTCCCGAGTAATTTTATAAGTTTCTCTTGTGTCCCTTCAATAATAATGCGTTTCTTAAAATCATCATTTGATCAAAATTTAATAATGATCAATTAAAAAACCTAATGGTGACTTTAAGAGTCACATCATTTTTGGAGGAATATAAGAGTGATACAACCCATTTTAATCTTTCAATCAATTTAAGCTTTTAAGATAATTGGTAATTTAATATGGTATCAAAGTCAAAGGTCCTAAGTTCAAACCTTAACTTTTTCAATTCACAACCCATTTTTTAATTAAATACTCCACGTGTTGAACGTGAGGGAAATTGTTAAAGTAATAATTAAATTATTAAATCTACATCTTTTTATCGTTAGGGAGAATACTTAAAATATAATTTAAATAATAAAATTAATATCTTTCTATTAATTTAAAATTTTAAAATTGGTGGTGATATAATAATCTGATGGAGTTGAGGGTTTTAGGGGGAAGAAAACACAACCACACACTTTCCCACGTATAGCTTGGTTTCTATAATCCCAAGTTGAAAATTTTACGTGGCCTATATTTTATTGGAATTAATTAAACAAAATTTATGCTAATGTGAAGTATTGCCATTTGGCTTCTTTTTAAAAGTAAACATGTTAGCCAAAAGTTTTGTTCATAAATTCCATAGACAAAAACACATTTAATATCGTGTCTATAAGTCCATGTCATGTGAGTCATGTCATTGGATCGTTCGCATGCATTCATAAATAAAGACGTTGACCAATGGCCATCACAAATTGATTTTATAATCTTTAATTAGGACAGTAAATCTATGTCATGCGAGTCATATATGTCATGTGATCATTGCATTCATAAAGAAGTTGACCAATGAGACCATCATAATTAAATTGATTTACTTAATTTTTTAACCCTCCGTGATCCAAAATTGTTTATTTATGTTTGCAATAAATAAACGAAGCCCGCTTGGGGATTTCAAGGAGTAGTGATGGGTAATGTATAGTAAGCCCATGCCGCAGCCCATTGAATAGTTCAACCTATTTTTCTTTACTCTTTATTAGGATCCTAAAATTCTTAATAATTGTAAGGCTTATAGTACTAAAAATTGTAATTTTGGAAGAAAAATTGCAAGAAAAGTCTTCTTTAGCCAATCATGCACCCAAAAGAGGGTAACCCATCGTCGATCAACCATTTCTTATGAGTCTTGGTGGGTGATCGAACTATCATTTCAACTGTTTCAAGAATTGCAGGGGATCTTTATTTTCTTCACAATAGTTATTTGAATTAAATGCGTCGTATAGTTCGGCACCAACTAATGTGGGTCGACTTTTGAAGGAAAACGTGTCGAATATCTGGATGCATAGACATATTAACAAACCTTGTCAATTTTTATATCCCATAGATTCTCGATTTTACAAAAAGTTTTTGTAAAATTTACCAAAAGGAAAGATACATGATCTGTGAAAGATCATACAAAAAATATGCACAAAATCATAGAACATCCCTGTGGAAGCATCCATTCCATTTTCTATAGCAGAAGGATGAGATTAACAAGGGATCTATCATCTCTATATACATATAAAGGAGGAAAGATTGATGTTTTGAGAGATCCAAAACAATGGGGGCAAACCGCAAAGCAGAGACATATCTCAAATTGCATAGACCGTCTTATACTCATTTTCTAGAATCTCGGGGTCCGAGACTACTCCCGACATAGACCTCGTACTGCTCATCGATGACCGCCGAATGCTCCGCCTTCTAGAACCCTCGACTCGGTGCAAAATCACCCAGTAACACATCGTCCCCAGTGTTGTCGCCATGATCACCGTTCCTACGGCTGTTACTCCGACCGCCAACCATTTGTCATCTTTCCCAACAACAACGTACGAGAGCGCAAGAAACGCCACGGAAATCAGCACACAAGCCAACCACATTAGCTTGTTTATGACCGCCATCATTCGCTTCTTCGCCTTCCTCTCTATCACCACAATTGAGGTTTGAACGACGACGACAGCCAGCGATATGAAGAGGGCAGTGGAGTCGAAGATGAAGAAGATGATGAACTCGAGCTTGGGGGCGATCTTTGCTTCCCCAAGATCGTATCCGGGGGGAAGAGTTTTTTTGTCGTCGGCGTATTGGCCGGGGACGTTGAAGATGGCGGCGAAGGCAACGGTGGCAATCAGGACAGCAACAACTGTGGTGGAGTTGATTGCGTTGTTCAGCCCCTCCGTGTGCATTTTGTTGAGCCGTTTTGCTATGCCTTGCACCCGCTTTCGCGTTTGCCGTGTGTGCTCTATTTGATTGTGCACGCCGTGTTTGATGTCGCTTACCGTTTGTTTCAGCTCTCGGGCGGTGTTTGTGGTCGCCGGTTTGATGGAGTTGGCGTTCAGAACCCCGTGCTCTCGTAGCACTGTAGCAACCTCAGAGTGCCCTGCTTCTTCAGCAATGTCCAGTGCAGTTTGTCCGGCCTTGTTAATTGCCATTGCCTCCATTCCCTCTTTAGCCACTAGATTACGAACAATCTGTAATGAAAACATGTATTTTGTCTCTGTCATTTAAGCAAAATTCTCGAATTCGAACCTCGTCTTTGTCATTTCCGTTCGATTTCAATGAAATTGGGAAAGTAAAAGATAACTTCTTGCATAATTGGAAACCAGGAACAGAGTTTTCTGACCTGCAAGCGACCCTTCCGGGTTGCTATATGCAATGCAGTGCAGCCTTTGGTGTCAATCATGTTTATCAAGGAAGGATGATCTGACTTCACCAGCTCATCCACGAGCTCGACATTCTGACCCTTTACTGCCATGTGGAGAGCTGTCTGTCCCTTCTTATCAGTTCTTGTTGCAAGGCCAGGTTCTTTGCTCAAAAGGGCGCTGACAACCTCCAAGTATCCGTGCCTTGCGGCTGAATGCAGGGCGGTTTTCCCGTTGCTTTTTGCTATGGGGGCCAAGCTGCTACCTTTCTCCAAGAGAAAAGTTACCACTTCAACATGGCCTTGAGCTGCAGCAGTATGTAACGCAGTGGTGTTTGATGGATCAACGGTCATTGAAAGCTCCGGATCAATGGCATCCATTAGAACCTTCAATATTTCTGCAACACATTACCAAAAAACACTTGGTATAAATAATTCAATTCCTTGCAGAACATGTTGAATCGAGAATATATACTTGATGCCAAGAAAAATATCACTTACCCAAGTCGCCTTGCTTGGCAGCAATGTGGAAAGCATCATAGCCGTTTTTAGCTTTGGTAGCAGCCATACCAAAATCATAGAACTTTATCATCTCCTTCACCAAATCAGCAAAGCCACTTTCAGCAGCAACATACAGAGCAGTTTCACCCGAGTGGTTCTGCTTGGACAACAATTGCTTCAACTCTACCTCCCCACTGTTGGACAAGATCTCCATAGCCAATTCTAAATTTCCCTCTCTCGCCGCCGTGTGCAACGGCGTGTCTTCCCGCTTCCCAGTCAACTGCTTTGTCATCGTCTTCCGACGGAAACTTGGCTGCCTCTCTGGAGCTTCCATTGATACCGATTCCAATGAACCTCCCTAAATTAATTACCTGTCATCATTTACACCAGAAATTAACTACCACTATCAGAAAAGAACCCACCTGTGTTTCTTCACCATTCATCATTTAACATCAATCATTAATATAAGAAAATTAGAACCCACAGAGGTAGCTACGACCACGAAATTATTGAAAAATAAATAAAAAACTGCTCCCAGTTTGAACAATTCATATCCATGGAAGGAACTACCAAGAACAAATTGGCAGTTGAGTTACACCGACCAAAAGAGCAAAAATTCAAAAGTATACCGTCCACAAATAAACAAAGAAGAAGATGGAAGAAAAAAACAAATTAAAATAATCACCTTGGGTGTGGAAAAACAGAGCTTCTCTCTCTGCCTCCAATCTAGAGACCGAAGAAATTCTCCGCCAAAGCAAGAGAGAATGATGGTGAAGCAGGAGATTAAAAGAAGCATGAAACGCGGTGTGAAAAGGGAAAGCCACAACTTCTACAGGCCACACACAAAAGTTCAGTGGAACTCCGGAAAGAAAGAATCTTGGGAAAAGGTGATGCTGACAGGTAACAATAATAATAGCAAACGTAGAAGAAGACGACGACGAAGAAGAAGAGTAAGAAGACGAAGTGGAGCAGGAAGAAGGAAGGAGGAGACGTCGTGGAACAAAGAGGCAAGTAGTTATTGGAAACAAGGCTCCCTCTTGACTTCAAATTATCCGCAAAAGTCAATGCGTGTACCGTACAAGATGTAGTGGCCATCATCGTCGAGATTTATCACATCATGGGCCATCTTCCCAAACCTGCTAACCTACTCCGACGGGGATCTTTGCAAAATAAATCTGAGGAAAAAAAAATATTAAAAAATAAAATAAAAAACCTCCTCAGAAATATCGAAAAATAATAATAATAATAATAATAATAATTATTATTATTATTATAATACCTAACATTATCATGTAGCATTTTCTTTAAGCAAAGTTTTTGGCCGTTACTGAAAATGAAAGACTGACTTCTATTAATTATATTATTGTAGGTAACCAGCAACATGCTAAAAATAACTACAATTTTTAATTTATTTAAATTTCATTATTTATTTATGTTGGATACGGCCCCCAACAAAATTAAGAGTTGAATATTGACTTATAAACTATGAAATCATGTCTACTTTTCTATTAAAAAAAAAAAAAATTAAATCTACTTGAGGCTAACCTCCACAAGCTGTGACCACCAACTCTCATCTAGAAGGGGTGGGAGTTTCCACTCCTTCACAAAATGGGAGGGGTTATGTCTTTATCCCACGACTATAAATAAAAAGACAATTTTGATTAGTAGTTATCGGCTAAAATTGTTAATCATAATTGTCTAAACAGTTAGTAGAAGTTATGTCTTTATCTCACGATTATGGATGAAAAGACAATTATAGTTAGTAGTTATTGACTAAAATTATTAATCATAATTGTTTAAACGATTAATAAAATCTACTAACCGCTTCTACCTATTGCAAGGAAAGAGAGTTCCCTCCCATTTATCCTCTCTTCTTCCTCCACCCTTACAAAAGGTGACGGGGAAGACCCACCTCCCCACTTCTAGAGTTCTAGTGGAGAGGCGGCCTTAGAGTCCAACCTTCCCTTTTTTATTTTTCTTTTTATCAAGTGGGGGCGATCTCTATTTGTTTATGTCAATCATTGCAAGGAAGATTGGGCATGGATTTAATTAGAAAGTGTTTTTTTACTTCTTTTTAAAAAGCCGAGCATGTATTTTCACAATATTTTCATATAAAGGTGGGAGAAAAATTAAAAGTATTTTGTATTTTATTTTATCAAAAATATTTTATGTTTTATATTTTGGAAAATATTTAGGAAAACAAAAAGAAAAATTATTCACGCCAATATTTTACAAATTTTTTCCCCATTTTATTCTACAAATTTAATAGATTACACATTAGATTTATGGACTCGTGTGGATTCCGCACAAATTCAATGAGAAATGACAGAATTCATTATATTTTTAACCATACTTTAATAATTTTTTATAATGAATTGATGAATTTATTATTGAATTTGTGTATGGTTTATATGAGTTTATAAATTTCATGGTTGATATATTGAATTTATAGGATAAGATGAAAAAATATTAACATAAATTATTCATTAATTTAGAGAAAGTTAAAAAATAAATAAATTATAAAACAAAAATAGGGAAGTATTCTAAGATGATTTTGATCAACTCTTTTGAGAGGAGATTTTTGTGTGATGTGAAATAAAAGCAAACGAGATTCTGAATTTTTTTGTGAATGAGAAAAAGTTATTTGGTAATATTTTGACTTTTAAAACATCAAAAAATAATAATTAAAAAAAAAAAACAAAAACAAAAACAAAATCAACGTGAAAAAGAGAAAAATTGGACCCACCACTTTATTCACTCGCTTACACTCTACATAATTAAAAAGTGTGGGTAACCCCAACGAAACAAAAAACGGTTCAACTGCTGAGTTATCAAGTGTCCCCGCGGGCCGTGATTATATCTATTAAATTTCCGGTCCAACACATCAAGTAAGACCACGTAATCAAAGACGTCAATTATACTCATGTTGTTATTCTCGTGTCCTATGAAAATTATTTTATAAAAAACAAAAAAAAAAAACCAAGTTGCTCTTATTTCTTTATCACTTGATTTTTATAAAATAATTTTCACTTATGACGGAAATGATACAAAGAAAATATTAAAGAGGTTTAAAAATACTTTTAACATTTAAAAAATTTGTTTGAAAAAAAAAATACTCGTTTGATAAAAAAAATTAAAAATACTTTTAAGGATCCAAAAAAACTTAAAAATAATCAAAACATACTTTTAACAAAAACTTAAAAAAAAAAAAATTTATCAAAAAACTATTTTTTTTTTGACTTAAAAGTCTATTTCTCTATAAAAATATCTATGGCTGAGGAAGAGACAAAGGTGGCGCTTGACTGAGCCACAAGCTTTTGGTGAAGGCCGCCTTTGTTTTCGTCTTTTTAGATAACACGTTGACGCGCGTTCCGTTGGAAAGTCGTGCACAAGGGTAGACCCAAAAAAAAAAAAACACTGCGATTTCACACTTGCCGTGTGGGGTCCAATACCATGCTAGGCCACGCGTCTGCTGCATGTTACACGCCTTTTAACTAGAAGCCTAGAAGATTGCTATTTTGCATTTTATTCTCCATCAACCGTCCTTTTTTTTTGGCATATTAGTTAACATAAAATATTCAATTTACTTTTAAATTAATCTTAAGCTTTGTTTGTTTCGGTATGAAACGCTTTATGTCGAAAAAATATTTTCAATAAAATCATTTTTTAGAAAAAAAAAATTGAATTTTCAAAAAATATTTGTTAACATGTAGCTTGTACGAAAAATAAACGATGATAGAAAACCGTCGTTAACTTCTGGATGGTGGAGGTCCAGTGGTGATCCAGGAATGTCCAGTGGTGGTTTGGCGGTTTTTGAGAAGAAAAAACTCAAATTTAAAAAAATAATTTACAGAATTATTTATAAATGAAAACCATTTTTTGAAATTAAAAAATATTTTGTGGTCTTTTAATTTGACTATTATTTTTAGTCTTGCCAAACCCCTCAAAAAAAAAAAAAAAAAAAAAAAAAAAAAATTCAAGTGAACATGCTGATAGAATGCAAAATAACATTTTTCTGTAAAAATATAGGTTAAACAAAATGAATATATAGTGTTGGTAATAAGCTCAAAAGAATAGGATTGGTAATAACAAGAGCATGCACACAATTATTTTATGGTACAGAAGATAATGATTCTCAGATAAAGTTTTTATCTAAATTAGGTTGAAGAAATTTTCTTTAATCTAATTTATAAAAATGATATATATATTTCCTTTTTTAATAACATATGAAATGTAATTAATTTTTAATAAAATTTATTTCAACTTTTTTCTTAATATTAAAAAAACATGTGTGTCGAGAGTCATGGAAGAAAATATGGGAGTTAAAGGGTTCACGAGTAGTTAAATTCTTTCTTTGGAAAGCCTGCAATGACATCCTGCCAACAAAAGAGAAGCTCTATAAGCGGAAGATTGTCCAATTTGCATGAATGAAACGGAAACAACGACTCACATTCTGTGGAATTGCCCCTCTACCCAAGATATTTGGACTGAGTGCAATGGCAAGTTACAGAAAACCGTATGCAGAGAGGGGGACTTTACGGAAATCCTGAACACAGCCGGCCAAGGTTTGGATGTAGAAGAAAAGCACCTACTAGTTACGGTAGCAAGACTGTTGTGGTTACGACGAAATAAGTTTGTTTTCGATGGAATTTTCCAAGCGCCAGCAACTGTAGTACAAACTGCAAGGGAACAGATGGATGCCTTCAACAACGCCACCCAAAGGTCAGGTGATCAAGGCCACACGTACACCTATTGGTGGAGAAGTCGCTGCATGGAAGAAACGTCCGCCGCAAGGAAGTGTAAAGATTAATTGGGATGCAGCAGTGGATAAACAGAAGGGTAAGATTGGGATGGGGGCCATTGCAAGCGATCACTCAGGGCAGGTAATAGTAGCGATGCTAAGCGGGCCCAGAGAGTTTATTGGTGGAGGCCCTGGCAGCACGTGAAGCGGTGGACCTGTGTATCGCTCTTATATTGCAGAATTGCATCTTGGAGGGGGACGCTTTGGAAGTGGTGAATGCGATAAATCAAGAGGGGCCTTGCAGGGGCACATATGGACAGATTATTAACGACATCAAGTTTTTGTTGGATCAGGGGGCCGGGTCACTGGACGGTGAGGCGCACGCAAAGATCAACCAAGGGGGCGGCGCATCAGCTTGCGAAGATGGGTTTGCAGCTCCCTACAGCGAAGTGCTGGTTTATGGGGTTTCCTTCTTTTTTAGATGAAATTGTACTAGCGGAACAATTTTGACTGTTTGTTAATGGAATCCACTTTTAAAAAAATAAAAAAATTAAAATAGTACTAAGTGTCTATAAATATTTAAAACGTTTATTAAATTTTTAAGATCATTAATAATAATTTATTAACTTAAACTAATATTTTATAAATACTTATTACTATTTTAAATAAATTAAAGAATATTTTCTCCCGTCTGATTCGAAAAAAATTTATGACCATATAAAAACATTAGGATGGAACTTTGGAACAGCCTCCTCGCCTGTCTAAACTGGTGTACCTGCCATTACCATTGATTACCACCAAAACAACGACAGAAAACCAAAAAATAAATGCGAATCAATGCGATGCACCTGGCCTCGCCGACAGCAGTTTGTGGCTGTCGAATTTGCATAACGCAATTCAGGTAATCTCGATCTCATCAGCCTCCTTATGATTCTCAACAGTTGAAAGGCAGGACGCGGACTCTTATATTTTATTTTATTATTATTTTCAAAATAATGTAATTTTTAAAATTATTATTTAATTAAAATTTTTTTTTAAAAAAATCAATTACAAGTTAAATTATAATTTGAGAAGCCATGAATTCTTGAAGTGACATAAAAGAAGCTTTTAACATTGCTCGAGAATAGAAGCATGTGTTAGATTTTTATTTTATTTTATTTTTAAAATAAACCCCTACATAGATCATATATAATTATACATTATATGTTGCCAAATAAGATACATATGGCCCATATGGGTGAGTTTAGCAAAACCCATAAGTGTATATAATGAATGTAGTAATACGATCGAGCCATTGACATATTTCTAAAAACATTTTCTTTTCTTTTTTTATCCTTTTAATTTTATTTAATTTTATTATATGTGGTTGAAGACTTGAAGTCTCCTCTCCAAACCCCAACACTTTTTTTTTTTTTTTGAAATGGTATTATCTCATCGCATTAGCAATTTCTCAAAGAAAACAATATTCCGAATACATGCAGGTATTACTCCTAGTTAGGGGTGTTCAAGCAGAGCGGTTATAACCGCCTCACCAACCGCTAACCGCTTATCACCGTTTTTTTATAACCGCTAATCGTTAACCGCTTTGTAAAGCGGTTATTAAAAACCGCTAACCGCCTAGGACAGTTGCGGTTAGCGGTTTTAGGGGTATGAAAAAGCGGTTATAACCGCTAACCGCTTTTATTTATATATAATTATATAAATATATATTAATTAAATATAAAAAAACAAAAAACAAAACAAAATAGCGTCATCTTGGTGTTTAACACCAAAACGACGCCACATCCTCTCTCTCACTCGTTATATATTATATAAGTCTATAAGATGAAACCATATCTTGTTCTCCTAGACATTCACATTTCACATAAGCTGCAGCATCTCTCTTACAAAGTCTCACTCGTTAGGTTTCATCTTAACTTTTGAGTAGTCCCGAAGCCGCAGCCCCTCTCTCACTCGTCTCCATCTCTGCCTCACTTTCGTCTCTCAGACTCTCACTCGTTAGGTTTTGGTTGTAGTATGTTTTGATCTTAGTTTCAGACTTTGAGTGAGTGGTTTGTAGTGTAAAATAAACCCAAAAAAATATGAAAAATGAAGGCCCAAAATATAAAAAAAGTCCAAAAGCCCATTTAAAAAAAACGTTTAAAAAAGCGGTTATAACCGCTTGTTAGCGGTTTGAATAACCGCTAACCGCCGGTTATAAAATAACCGCTAACCGCCTAGGCGGAGGCGGTTGCGGTTATTGAAAATCCGATAACTGCCTAAAGCGGAGGCGGTTGCGGTTATTGCAAATAACCGCCGGTTATAACCGCTTGAACACCCCTACTCCTAGTGAATCATATCCCCAACACACACACACACACACATATATATATATATCTTATCATTGTATAAGACACTAAGTGAACGATTTTATGAGTGTATTACGCATTTTAATTTTGCAGATTAAAAATGTAATTTTAAACAAAATTATAAATATAAAATATATATATTGCTTAAAAATGTGTTCTTGAAAATAAATTCAATTTTTAAAACTAAACTAAAACTTTATCAAACATTTAAAACATAGGAAAAACATCACTTACTTCCTTGAACTTTCGCGGTTTTTGCAAATATTCTTTCAATGTTCAAAACCTTTCACTTAGGTGTATCAAACTTTGGTTTTCTTTCACTTTGCCCATTCCGTACAGAAAATCTTTTGCAATGCCAACCGTTTCCAAAACGACGCGGTTTTCAGGAGTAAAATTGACATTTCATTAGGATTTTATGTACGGAAGAGACAAAGTGAGAAAAAACTAAACTTTGATACACCTAAATGAGAGATTTTGAACAATTAAGAGAGTATTTACAAAAGTGATCAAAGTTCAGGGGTAAATGAAAGGAAAATGCTAGGGGTTCTTTTCGTAGTGTTCTCCTGGTGTTTACTCAGTCTTACATAAAATATGATTTAAAAAAAAATAAAATTGTAGTGGCATCCACTACCGGTTTTTTTAGGCATTAACAATAAATTTGAGGCATTAGTACTAAATTTATGATGATTAAATTTATTTTGGGTAATACAATCCTTAAAGGGTTAATTTTCTACCCTTAGATTTTAGTTTTGAATTCAAAAACAAGTTTTAAAACATTAGAACCTAAATATTAACTCATAAAAATTACTATGCTGGCAAAAAAACGGTACTACAATTTTATTTTTTCTTAAATTATATTTTACATAATACTGAAAGAACGTCAGAAAAACACTACAAGAAGAACACCCAACAAACCCCTAAATGAAATTTCCCTTAAACATATTTTAAATTCACACACGTTTTGAGGTCCAACTGTCAATAAGAACGGCGTGTAGTGTACCTCTCTTTCATTATTTTCTTCGATAGTTTGGCATGAGATCCTTGAGAAGAAAAGTACATGTGGAAAAAGTGTGAAGGCAGGTGGAGGTCAAATGATCAACGAGGAAGCCAATTAGAAGACGGCACGTGGAGCTTCCGTAATCTTGAGGATTTGTTTTAAGACAATTGCTATAGACAAAGTTTGCCTTGGGAATGGGGTCCTTCTCCGTTGACCGAGCGACTCTTTCCAAGCTTCTGAGCAGTTCTTTTTGTTTTTTTAAACCCGACTTCCATTAAAAACAAGAGAAAATTACAAACAACAAAAATTAAGTGAGAGGTAGATCTTTATCATTATAAATGGGAAAAGATAGAGGAGGTGAAAAATAAGTGAGAATGTAACCAGAATAAACTCTAGTCACAGCCCAAAATACTACATAATGAGCACAGAAATTGATACTTCTATGAATTTTTTGAGCCTCCCAAGTAGAGGAAGCTGGGATGAGAGAGATGGAGTCTACAAGAACATTGGATATCTTTCAATCTTTAACTATTGAAGGGTGCTGAAGGGCGCGATGACCACAAGAGAGTCTCCTTCCATGATAAAATGCCTGAGCTGCAAAGAGGCCGCCAAAGAGGAGGTAAAAAGAGATGCAAGAGCCTCTCCATAGTTAGCTTCTTAGCAGTTCTACTCTCTCGATTTTGGTTCGCTTAATAAATGAGCAGATCGTCAACACAAAATTATTCAAATAACTTTATTTTTATTGTTTTTAAGAGGTAGTTTAATCGGTTGTAACCATGCTTAATGAAACAGAAATCATTAGTTCGAATCCTCCTCAGTCTTCTTGTGCGGACATGTTAAAAAAAAAAAAAATTATTATTTTATTTTAATTTTATTATTAGAAGTTATTTATAAATATATGTCTTCAAGAGATAGCTCAATTGACTGAAATGAAGGTCACTAGTTCAAATCTTTCTCCCTATCTTATATGGTCATGTCAAAAAAAAAAAAAAAGTGTATGTGGGTGTAATAAATTTATATACATACTATAAAACATACATATAAACTCTAGATTTGATCAAAAAATTTAAGATTCAAGTTAATTTGTTGGTTTAACTCTAATAATAAAATCTTAACGATAATTAATTAACTAGTAATTAGTATGAATTTACGAAAAATAAAATAAACAATCATGATATTCACTTTATATAAGAAATGAATAAGTTAACATAGCAGCTTGTGAACAAGCTTTAGTTTGCCTAAAAAATAAATAAGCCTAACTTCAACAAAATATCTAAGTAAGTGATAAGTTCGAACTAAGCTTGTGTTCGAAATAAAATTAAATGATTAAAACTTGAATAATCAGTACTCGGCTTGACTTGGCTAGATTATCGCCCTAATCTTGATTAGAACATGAGCAAACATCCCTAACAAGCTTCCTAATAGTCATAGGCTCATAAGCTGAAAGCAAATACATTAAAATGATAAATGCAACCGTTTGATCAATATTTGCATGGCTCTCCAGATGCATTCTTAATCATCCGGAAGAACCAGAAAATCCAAGAAGAGATTGTAAGAAGTAAGAACAGAACATGAGAAGAGTAAACATAAAATAAGGCACCAGGAAAAGAAATGAGAATTACCACAAAATTCTACCTTGACATCAAATATGTTTTTGAATGAGTACCATTGACCTGAATCATCCGATTGGAACTCTACCTCTTATCTGCAAAAGCAAGAACATTCGAATAGCCGTTCCGGGTTAGTTCAAATTACTAAAAATATTTTACTACCAAAAGACAACGTTGGACCAACATTTGATAACCTGCGACCAATTTTATCATCAATCAACCTGCACAAGAAACAGCCCTTGAAAAGGCCTGGGGGAGAAAGGATCAAACTGTGCACTTCGAGCATAATCATAAGAATTACATCTGCATAATGTATGCAACTTCAGATGTGGAATATCACTCAACAGACATTCACATTTGCAGGCCAAAAAAGAAGAACGAGTAGATTCACAATAAAAAATTGGATCTACAAATAACCAAACGCTGTGTTATCTCAATTGGGATACCATAATTCATATCATCAGTCAAGTATATCATACAATAACCACATCATATTCTCAATTGTTTCCTCTAAAGATTCAGGATTACTGACTAGTTTTGCTCCAAACAAAGATTCCGCTGCTTCCAAGAAAGCCACCCTTATGTGATAACATTCTTATGCTGAGATCTTGCATCAACAGCATGAAACCTCTTCATGCACAAACTGCTCTCTTATCTTCTCTCTTCTCTTGATATGTCAAAAGTCAAAACCAGGCTTAATATCAAATGGCATAAATTGGGTTAACTTCTGTATCAGACTCAGAGTCCTGCCATGAGTTGGTTCGACACCTCGACAACTCTCTCTTCCTCACTCTACGAGTCCGTTTGGACCTAACCACGTAAAATGTCATGGTTCCAAGTACTCCTGCCATAGTGATTGCCCCTATAACTGTAATAAGAATTGCAGCCCACCGGTTATGTCGACCAACCACTATGTAAGATGAAGAGATAAATGCAACTGTGGTGCAAACAGAGGCCAACCACATCAGCTTATTGATCACCTCCACAACCTGCCTCTCGGATTTCATCTCCCCTCTGACAAGTGTGATTTGTACCACCACAACCGCCAATGATGTGAAGAGCGCGATAGCATTAAAGATGAAGAAGATCTTGAATGATGGACTGCTCGCCGTCACAGCCTTCCCACTATCCTCATCACCACCAGGAACTGTAAAGATTGCTGCAAACGCAACGGTGGCAAAGAGCACAGCAACCACCGTGACTGAGTTGGTAGCATTGTTGATTCCTTCTCTGTGAAGCTTACGGAGCTCGTTGGCAATTCCATTCATGTTCCTGTTGGTTTTGCGTGTTTGTTCAAGCTGTATGTGTACATCTTTTTTAATTTCTGTGACAGTTTTTCTAAGCTCATCTCGTGGCTGGTTAAGTTCATTTGCTCTAACAGCACCATAACCAGCCAAGCACTCTTGGATTTCTGAGGCTTCTTCTGAGAAGGGGAGTCCTTCAGCTATGTCAAAGGCTGTTTTATGGTCTCTTGTTAAGGCATTCACATTAGTATCAGGAAGCAGTAACAGCTCATTCACTATCTGCAAGAAATAAAGTGTCATAATTGCTGAAGTTCAATTGACTTTTAACATTACAATCATTACGGATTGCTAAGTATTTCGCATCCACACATGACAATGGATGGGGTATATACATCTAAATTTATAAAATGAAAAAAGAAAAAAAGAAAAAGAAAAAAAAAAGCAAAGTTTTAGGAAGATACTTGATGGAAATCAAAAGTCAGAAAAACGAAGATCAATAGAGCCACATGAATCCCATGGTTTGTTATGAATGCATGATCCATCGTATATCACCAGCCATGTTATACGTGAGACAAATAAAATCCAAACCTATATCATGATCCTCTCAGCTGAAAAGACTCCTTTTGTTTTTGGAGCGGCTTGAGGATTGGGGGTTTTGGAGCTGGTGTATAGTTTGCTTCTGAACCAATTCTCAGTGGAGTACATTAAAGGCACTCATCTTGGCCGTTAGTTTCTAGAAACCACTAATTCAAATTCTAGTGGCTTGTTTAGGGTGAATGTCCTCAGAAATGATCTCCCTTTCGTGTAATTCTTGCAATTGGTTATAGCAGCAAATTAGTTTACTTGGTGACCGTTTATCCTACAAAAAATCATACAAAAGACAGTATTTGGCATTTGATAATTTCCATTGGAACTCAGCTCATCTCAGAATGTGATGAGTTGCCTATGAGATAAGTTTGGGCCAGCCTGGCACAGCATGTCTCTTAGAGATTACATCTATAAGAAATGCGTTACATCGACATTTGATGACTTAACCATAGGCCCCGTACCTGTGGTAGCACTTATCCACCTCTAAAAGGTGTAGGTCTATCATTCGTCTCAATATGGATAAGGGATTTAAGGAGTTAGGGATAATCACTTGTCAGGATGAATAAAAAAATAGAAGATATATTGTGGCCTAACCTCAAGTAATAAAAGTAATATCTCATGTTCTAGTATCATTATGTTTCAGGTCCAGCTAAGCTTAAGAGTAAGTAAAATTCAAACTTAGTATCTCAATGCTTTGTCAAGATTTCCTCAAACCAGCCCCAAATAGACCATGAAAAGCATCAAGTTAAGTTGATAATCATAACTGTGGTAAGAAAACAACTGTATCCAAACAGAAGAACTTTAGCAATAACAATGAGTACCTCTGCACGCTTTTTCCTGGTGGCTACATGTAACGCAGTATTGCCAAACTTGTCTGGGAGCATGACAATAGCTGCATCTGCCTCAAGAAGCAACTTCACCACGTCACAGCTAACCCCTTTTACAGCCATATGCAGAGCAGTCTGCCCTTTCTTATCTGTCCTTCGAGCTAATTGTGGATCCTTGTCAAGCAATGCTTTTACCACGTCTACATGTCCCTGTCGGGCAGCTAAATGTAATGCATTCTTCCCATTGGATCTTGATATCTCCAGCAAGCTAGAATCTGTCGACAGCAATTCATTAACTACTGCTGTATGCCCCCGTGTGGCAGCAGATATCAGAGGGGTTGCATTTGACTGTCCAAATGTTTTGCTTAGCCTGGGGTCATGGTCTAATAGCACCTGGACAATGGCTGCATAAGATAGTAAATGAGTTAGAATTTATGATTGTATCGATGACTTCGTAACCTCATACCATTTTGCTATGATTTTTCACAGTTATATACTTTGTGTTGTAAGAGTTGTATGCTCTGTATTGTAAGAGCTTTATACTATTGATCTTTTATCAATGAAAGCTGTTGATTTCTGTTCAAAAAAATAAAAGATAGTAAATGAGTTGCGGATAGCCCAGAAAGCATGCAAGTTGCAATAGACATTCAATACTCGCACATATTGGACAATGGACACAGCACTACTCCAAAATTCAATTTAGAAAGAATGTAAACCTATTTTTTTTAAGTAGATTTAATTTTAATAAATGCTTTAAGAAAACTGGGATATTAATCTTAGGATTAGATAATGATCTTAACCATAATGGGCTTTGCTCTACGTATCAAAAGCACATTGTTTATCCCTCTTTCTTAACCGTATTCTGAAACACATAAAAAATCATGCGCTTATCAAATTATCTATAGAGCCATGAAAAGATTCAACAAAAGATTTTTTGTCTAAGAATATGTTAAGAGGCATGTCATCATCATCAATTTAACTGAAATGACATTGTTCAAATTCAAAATTTTTGCTATGATACCTTACTAAATCACCACTTATCCAAAAAAGTTAGCTAATGGGAATGAATAAATTTTAACATTTAATTTATATACTAGCACACTAAAAACTCACAAACTTTCTAAACAGAGCTTAATCAAACAATAGTGAGACAAAAGATTACATTACACCACAAAATCAAATTCAAAGGATTACCTTGGTGACCTTGACTTGCAGCAATGTGCAGCGGATCAAACCCAGAACGATTCTTCAACAAAATGCCCTCCTCAGTTGTATACTGCAACAGCTCCTTCACCACATTAAGATGTCCCTTCTCGGCGGCAGAAAACAGCGCCGTCTCTCCCAACTCGTTGACCTCATTCACGATCGCCGACCTTATATTTAGCACCTCGGCATCAAACTCCGCACCGCTCAGAGTCCCCACCATCTGCGAATCGATTTCTCCGAGAATCTGCTTCACGTCGGCCAAATCGCCTCGTTGCGCAGCCAAGTGGAGCTCCGTGTCGTTGTGGCGGCCGGTCACCTGCTTCACGAACTTCTTCTTATCGATCCGCTTGCCGGAATTCGATACAATGAGGGACTTGCTGGAATTCGAAACCAGCAGAGTCTTACCGGAACCGGATAAAACCAAAGTTGGCGTCTTCGGAGTTGGCGGTTCGGAGAGAGTGCCGGCATTCAGGCCCAGGCCCTTCTCAAGATCCGTCTCGCCTTCTTCACAACCAACCATTTTGATCAGAATAAACTCGTGAGCACAAATTTTGAACCAAATTGATCAGAAATAGCGCGCAAATAAGATCTTAACCACAGTTTGGTTTCCGAGAAAACAGAGGAAAAAGAAATGACAAAAATGAGGTGCTACATTTTCCAAAAATGCCGTAAAATTCTGAAAAACCACCCGTTTGAATTCCGAGAAAACTTAGTAAAAGGAGATGCTACATTTTCCAAAAATCGTTCAACTTAGCTCAGGAAATGTACGTACAATACCAAAGAACCGAAACAAAACGTAAAATAAAACCATTCTATTTCATTCCTTTTTCTTTTCCTGCGCTTTCTCAGCAACCAAACAGGGCATTATTAAGGGGAGAGAAAGAGAATTACCTTCTTCGCATATAGACTCCATTAGAAGATCGTTGAAAACAAGCCCTACTGATTCATAATTATAAGAATTTATTTATTTGTTTTCATAGGAATAAATTCTCTGGAGAAGAGAAGGTGGCGGGAAAAGACCAGAGGGTTGGGCTCGCCGCCGGACGGGAAAAGAGATATGGAGGCGGATAACTAAAAGAATTTCAGACGGTTAACACCGTGGGCCGTGGGGTCTACCATTTTGACCATCGAGGGCCATGTCAGCATATTATCAAATTAACAATATATAGTAATTTATTTATTAATTTTTATATAAGTAAAATTAACAATAGTAAAAAAGCGATATCTTGGATATATCTAGTATAACGAAATAACGGCCATTTTTTGGCTCAACAGCCTGGCATCTTCAAAGTTATAAGGGGTATTTTCTTCAAATATTATTGGGATATTGTCAAAGGATGATGATTTCTTCAAAACGGTCTTTTTTAAGGAATTAAACCACTCAAGTGCGTCTTCTGTGTGGACGTTGCACAAAATTCACCTTTTGTATAACTCACTCATTGAATGACAAATCAGTATATTGCAAAATTAAAAATAGGCCTGGCTACACCAGATTATACTCTCTTCGTAAATCAAAACCAATTCACCTCCTTCACGCCCAACCGACACCACGTCCAGCCCACCGGTGACCCACAGCGCACAGCTGACCGCCATCCCTCAATGGCACCCTAGCCCAGCCCATGCCTAGCCACTAGCACCATGCCCAACCCACTGGTGAAATTTGTGCAACGTCCAACGACCAACGCTCCCACACCGCAACGACCCACAGCACACAACCAATTGCCATACCCGCAACTGGGTTCAAAAATCCCACACAGGCACCCCGCCAAGCCATTGGGTGGCCGGCAAGCCACCCTAGATTTGGATTTGGGGTGACCGCGTGGCCACCCCATGGCCTAGGGTGCCTCACCGGCCACCCCAACTGGATTTGGGGTGGCTCGTTAGCCACCCCAATCGTGGGTTTCGCCATGCTCCACCTCAAAACCCGCGTGATCCACCTCAAAATTGGATTCTAATGCTTCAAAATTGAATTCTAATGCTTCAAAATTTGTTTTTGGATTCAAAACTAAAACTTAGAGGTGGAAAGTGAATTCTTCATGGATTTTATCACCCTAAAGGCCAAAAAAATGAGCTCTGGCAACAGAGAAACGACCAAACCCGTGGGTCTGGCTTGGCTCGCTACTCAGCCAACCGGTTTTCTCATTAATTAATTGTTTTATTTTTTTATCTGAATAATCTAGTGTAGTTGTATTTATCTTCTTATTATGTGTTATACTAATGTGGTAAACGGTCTTCTTTTAAGGAATTAAACCATTCTCAAAATATACTTCTATTGTCCCTAAGTGTATATATATATATCAAAGGAAGATGATTTCTTCAAAACGGTCTTCTTTTAAGGAATTAAACCATTCTCAAAATATACTTCTACTGTCCTTAAGAGGTAGCTCAATCGACTGTGAACCACGCTTCATGAAGTAGAGGTCATTGGTTCGAATATTTCATTCTCTTTCCTTGTGTGGACATGTAAAAAAAAAGAGTTGAAGTTGATGTTGATTTTGGGCTATTACCTAGTTGGAGCTTATAACCATTTAGCTTGATTTTTGGCCTCTCGTGACTGTGAGATTTGAGGCTTGAATGGTGGAGGTTGGCTCCTATTTCCATACTTCACTTGGCACAATGGACCAAACTTATTACGCTTATTTGCAGGCTTCGTCTAGCCTTTGGACCCATAACTGACTAAATGGAGCATATTTTGGTGGGCTGAACTTCCTTGTCGGCGGCTCAATTTTCAACATTTACCTCCCAATTCTTTTATCTGACTTGTCAAATAGGATAATGAAATTTTTTTCACATAAACGTGACATTTATTTTCTTTGATAGGGTTATACAATTTTCAAGATCATACCCTTTAAGTTTCTTATTTGTCCGACTTGTTTCATCGCATATAGTATTTGCCTTCTTCAACCTTAGTGTAGTCTGCCATTGTTTTCTTTCCTTCCATTGTTTGCTCGATATCATCTACACGATTTTTTCCATTTTACACTTCCCTTAGGGTTGTGTTTTTTTTGGGCCTCTGTCGTTCGAATCTCTTCATTCGAGTTTTTCACCGGGGTGGACAACATGATGAATGATTGTATTCTTCTAGTCCTTTACTTTATTAAGCTTGTCATTTCCCATTTCCATTTACGTGTCACATATCTATTAATCTTAGGATATTATCAAATACCTCGTCCTCTACGTTCAAGTGTACTTTCATTATGAGTAAGACAGACCGTAACTCTCCTTCGTAGAATTCTAATTATTGCTTTGAATCTTCGATCAAAGATGCCCCAAAGGTGGTCGCTAGGTCTTATGCCGAAATTCTAACCGTATCACCCTCTAATCCATTAAGGGTGTGCCTGGCCACACAATTTTTTAGACCAACAATGTGTTTTTGAACAAAATCATAGGTTTGAAAATGTATTTTTTTCAACAAAAAAAAATAAAAAATAAAAATCAAGTTTTCAACTTAGGTGTGTTTTAAACGTTAAATCATTTAATTATTTAATTTATGCTATAACAAAATGCTTAACTGTTATTTTAAAAATTATGTTTTTATTAACAACCATTTGAAATTACTATCTTTTTTAAATCACACGTTTTTAAAATTGTTAAACCAAACAGACATTCTTAACCCAATGTCTTGAGGTAAATGACAATTTAATTAATCGGGTCAGCAAGCATTAGCTCAAGTTAAAGATTGGATCCTGACCCTTAGGTTTCGTTTGGTTTGTAGATTGTCTAGTCCATTGGAAAAGGATTAGCTATCACTGGAATTAGATTAGCTATTCATATTCCTTTGTTTGGTTGTAACGCTGGAATAGACTACCTAATCCTATTCCTTCGTTTGGTACAATGTAATATGTTGGTGAATGGGATTGTATTGTGATCTTATTTCCTAAAATACCCTTATAATACGAATACAATTTATATTATTAAGGACCTTTTTTTTTCTTCGAAACATAAACAATTATACTATAATTTTTTTTTTTTTAATTATGTCATGTATTTGGGATTTTTTTTTTTTTTGCAATTATGCTAGAAAATTAAAATTATTTGTATAAAAAATCACATAATCAAGAAACCCCAAAACATGTATTTATAACCTGTGTTCAAACTGAAGGAGAAGTAGTTATAGTTCTCNAAAAAAAAAAAAAAAAAAGCCTAGAGAATGAAAAAAAAAAAAAATTGAGAGAGAGAGAGAGAAAAAAAAAATAACTGTGTGCGATTTGAAAACAAAAATAAATAAAAAAACTCTAAGAGAGAAGAGAACGAAAAAAAAATTGAGAAAGATGGATAACGTGAGAGGTATGAGAAGCGTAAGGTTTTTTTGGACAATTTTACATAATATTTTTAATCCCACAGGAAAGGATTAGTTAAGTCACTCATTTTTTAATGATTTAGCTAAGCCTGTGTGTATGAGATTAGTAGTCCCATAAGAATAAACTACTCTCAAAAATAAAATATTACTAATAAAGGACTAACTAACACTAATATTAACCAGTTCAATCCAATAGCCTAATCTGCAAACTGTTTATCAGGGCCTTAAGCTCTGTGATTATAACCGACGATTGAAAATAGAAAGATGAAAAAGTAACGGTATCTGTAACAGTTGGAGGCAGTACCTTCTTTTAAAAATATCTCTATATTTCCTGAAGAGACCAACGAATAGGAGGGCTCCGATGGAACGACATTTTTGCATGTCCGAAGCAACGAATAAAACCTTCAGCTCGGGAAAAAAACGTCGGTGGTTATCTCCGTTACAGAGACCCAAAGAGAGAGAAGTGTCGGGTTCAGTTCCAACATAATCATCAATCTAAAAAACGTGTTGCAATAAATGGGGTGCGCTCACAGCCACAGCAAACATCGAAACGGCAGGGATGAAGCGGCTTCACCAGCCTTTAAATATGGTCCGTCCGATCACGCTGCTGCACATATGCCCAGCTCAACCAAGCCCAACACCCAAAACAACATGGTTTGCTTGCCTTACGCTCACGTCGACTCCAGCCTACGCGCCCTCGCCGGCCAGGCCGAGGGGTTCGGCCGACACGCCATCGGGGGTCTCCACGGTCCCCTTTACCGCGTCACCACCTTCGGAGGTCAGCTTAATTCCTCTATTATGTAATACATGAACTTCAATTTCTGGCGTTGGGGTTGTTTTGTTAGGTTCGAAAAGCTGAATTCTTGGTAATTATTCGGCTTTTCTGGAGGGGTGGGGTTTAATTTTCACTGGGTTTATTATTTGTTATAGTTTGCTTTTCCTCTTGGTTAATGCCATTTGGATGAAGATCTAAATCTGTGCGTTTATTTGAACTGTTTAGGTAGATTGTGAACTGTTTATTTGCTCATGTAAATAATGAAATGGTTCTGATTAGATTGTCTGTCTATATCGTGTTTTTAGCAAATTTCTGATTTTACTAGATTGTTGAAAACATTAGAATACTTTAGTTGTGATAGAGCAATTGAAATGTCTGAGCTTTTCGAGTATATTTTCTTGGTTAAGGAGTCTTTGAGCATGGTTATGGTTGGCATTCCCTAACCAAATTATTGATAATATGCATTGGTGTAGCCAGTCATTGACTTCTCAAAATCTTCTCTGTGGAAAGCCTTTTTTAGGAGGTTTTTCGCAGTCTGTTTTTTATTGTGTTCTGACGTGCTTAACATATGTTTCATTTAATTTGCAGATGATGGGCCGGGATCACTTCGCGAAGGATGTCGTGGTAAGGAACCTCGGTGGATTGTCTTTGAAGTTTCAGGCACCATTCATCTCTCTTCCTACCTGACAGTGTCGTCTTATAAGACCATTGATGGTCGGGGCCAGAGGATTAAACTCTCAGGGAAGGGTTTGAGGCTTAAGGAATGTGAACATGTAATTATATGCAATCTGGAATTTGAAGGAGGTAGAGGTCCTGATGTGGATGGTATTCAAATCAAACCTAATTCAAAACATATATGGATAGATCGCTGCAGCCTCCATGACTATGAGGATGGACTGATAGATATCACCCGAGAAAGCACAGATATTACTATTTCTAGGTGAGATCAATTCTATTATTCAAATATATATATATATATATCCCTTGTTGTAGAATTAAAAAAAGAAAGAAAAAAAGTTCATGTCTTCAAACATTGGCTTCAGGTGTCACTTTTCAAAGCATGACAAGACGATTCTCATTGGAGCAGACCCTTCTCATATTGATGATAGATGCATCCGAGTGACCATTCACCATTGTTTTTTTGATGGGACCAGACAACGGCATCCTCGAGTTAGATATGGGAAAGTACATCTGTACAATAATTATACCAGAAACTGGGGAATTTATGCTGTTTGTGCTAGTGTTGAATCACAGGTGCTAATTTTTATATCAAATTCTATTATTTGGTGGTTTGAACATTTTGAAGATTTTAAGACTTTTCCTACTCTAGGTAATTAAAGATCTTCTGATCTATATTTTGGTATCAGATATACTCCCAATGCAATATATATGAAGCAGGACAGAAGAAGGTGGCATTCAAATATCTTACAGAGAAGGTATTTCCAGTTCTTTTGTTTTTAACTGAATTCATTTATGAAGTTTGCTAATCACGTAGAATTTTTTGGTGTTAATTGTATGAGGGCTTAATTGAAGTTTGTACACATAGTTATATGTACTCAGAAACACATATATTAGGGAACTTTGGTTGTGAATGCAGCTCTTTGAGCGCATTTTTATTTGATAAGGAAAAAGAAAAACAAAGGAACACAAATCCTTGAATGAGAACCAAGTAGGATACATTAAGACAATCACTTACTTTCATTTTCTATCAGTTTCTTCTACATGTAAAAAATGATTTTGCAGTGAGAGAGCTTGATATGCCAATAATTTCTTTCTTTATACTCTTAAGTATGAATTTAGAAAAGGGTAAATATATGCCAATAATTTATTTCTTTATACTCTTAGATATGCCAGTATGACTTTTCTTTTTCATTTTCAATTTATGTTGTCTCTGTCATGTTGTTATCAATTATATCCTTCAGCTTTTCTTCCTCTGCTCTCTTCTGAACGTGTTGTAGAGGCAGACAGCTTTAATTTATATAAATTAAGAAACTTTGGCTTCATCCCTACATGAGTGACTGTATTGTAGTATCACACGAGCTTTCTTACCCTCTTTTTGATTCCCATTTCCATTTGAAAACGGATGTCCTCTAAAAGTTTATTTATCTTTCCATGTATCAGTCATTGAGATTAAAGACTAGGTCTCTAGAAGCTGTATAGCACCCTAACCTTAGAACGAGAAAATGATAGAGATCAAAGCATTAGAACCTCAATGACGAGGCCCCTGTTGCCTGTCAAACTGAAAAATAGAGAGAAATATTTGATAGAAGTGGCCATATAGCAAAGGAATCAACGATAACTGGACTCCTACAAACGATGTGCACTTGAGTAGAATTGCCATGTGCTTTCTCACTCAAAAATGCAGGACTAGTAGTACTATTCTACAAGCATTACCAAAGAGACTCTTGAATCCTGACCGTGCAAATCATTCATGAGAAGAAGTGAAATAGATTGTGAGACAAATACTTGAGAATCGTTGGAAATGGAGATCTTAATCAGGACACCATAGGAGACTACTTATACATGTTAATACTTATGATTGGCTTGAAAGTCAGCTTTCAAGGAATGCAAGGACTGATGGAATGGTCCATCAGCCAATAAATAAAAGATGTGTATGTGTTGGTCCACACGCTTGTGTGATTAATGATATTCAGTATGAATCTCTGCATTGAGAAACAAAATATATATCCTGCTCGAGTAGATAATTGGGTATGGATTACATAATTACAACTGTGTTGATGTTGGATTTTCAACCGACTACTTTGTTAAATCCACTTTTTAAACCAAGCCATATAAAAACAACTAAAATGTTGGAATCCCTGTGTTGAGATGACAAAACACTTACGGAAGCATGACTTCATCTGATACTCTTAATGTTGAAGTTTCTAACTACTGAAAATCATTTTTTTGACCATGCTTTCCATATGAAAAAGTTCTTGCTAATTATGCTGCACAGCTAGATGCCATGAATTGTACTGAATCAATAAGTTTTTGAGTGGTGGAGCCACTGAATATGATTGTTTGCAGAGTAAACTGTTTATTTTACTTGAGAAGTACATGAATATGTCCTTGACATTTCACAAATATATTGTTTCAACATCTGATCGTCGAGATTGTATTTTGTGACAACTCTAGGCAACCGACAGAGAGAAGGCAGCTTCTGGGTCCTTGAGGTCTGAAGGGGATTTATTCGCAAGTGGAACTCAAGCAGGATTAATGACAGGGGGTGCTGCTGAAAATAGCATGTTTCATCCTAGTGAATACTATCAGACATGGACAGTGGAGCCTCCCACTGATGATCTTAAGCAGGTTCTCCAACACTGCACAGGATGGCAGCGTGTTCCACTACCAGCCGACCAGAAGCCGGTTGCATAGATGCCTCCATTGATTCTACATTTATCTTTAATGAATGCCTTCCTCTTCCTGATTGAAACACGGACAATGATTTCTATCATAGCAAGTGTGAGATTATATTATAGAGGTTGTTTGCTAGTATGTTGTTTTTGGTTTTTAGTTTGAAAAAATATTTTAACGTGAAATAAATGTGAAAGCAGTTTTGAATATTTTGTATTTTTAAATTGTTTGTTAAATCTTTTTTGTGTTGAAAAGAGAACAAAAAGAAGAAAGAAAAAACTTTAACAAACAAAGATATGGATTAACTGTGTTGATGTTGGATTTTCAACTGACTACTTTGTTAAATCCACTTTTTAAACTAAGCCATATAAAAACAACTACAATGTTGGAATCCCTGTGTTGAGATGACAAAACACTTATGGAAGTAGTGACGGACCAAGGGGGGTACTAGCTAGGGCCATGGTCCCCCCCACCCCAATGTGTTGAGATGACAAAACACTTACGGAAGTAGTGACGGACCAAGGGGGGTACTGGCTAGGGCCATGCTCCCCCCCCCCCCAATGTGTTGAGATGACAAAACACTTACGGAAGTAGTGACGGACCAAGGGGGGTACTGGCTAGGGCCATGCTCCCCCCCCCCCCAATTCCAGAAAAAGAAAAAAAAAATGGCTGTAAATTTTTATTATTATTTTTTTTTATTCTAGTCTCCCCATTTAAAAAAAATGTTGCTTTGGTCCCCTCCATTCATAGTCTTAGTTCTATCCCTGTACGGAAGTATGACTTCTTATGATACTCTTATAAACAGTTTGGCAATATGAAAAAATCGGGTTGATTTTTTTGAGAGAAAAGAGAATAAGGTTAATCAAATGTATCCATAAACATCTTTTAATTGTCCGATTTGTCTTGTTGGTGTTCCATACCCCACTTACTTTGAATGGAGATCTCTCATAATTTTTTTTGTCAAAAATTCCACAAAATTCGACTGGAAATGAGAGGCAGGGATGCCTCGGGTAATTTAAGGTGCGGGACTCACTTGCCTATGACAATTGGGCTACACAACCCCTACTATCATTATCTATCGCCAGCAATATTAAGCTACCCAACCCCACTAACATTATCTGACGCAATTTCGTAAAATTTGACTGAAAAATCCTAGGATCCCACCCCACTTGCTTCCCGATTATTGTCATTAACAGGCTCTGGAAAATTCATTGTTCCTTCTTTCTTGGTGAGTTAATGCGATGGTACAAGTGGTCCTCTTCTTGGAAATTATTTCAGTCATTTTCATTGAAACTTCTTGTAGGAATTGCAAGAAACAGGCCAGCAAGGCAAGAACTTAAAAAACAGAGAAAATTTTAAATTGTTGAAAATTATCCGGAGAAGCCACGTGCGAAGTGTTGTTTGTGACCCGGCGGTTCAAGTTGAGTGTCAAAGATTAGTTGGTCATATGATGTTTGAATTTTTAAAAATCTGTTTAATGATTCATACCAACGGTTTGAAATGTATATGCACGATAAGTTTGAAAATAACAGATGAATAATAATAATTATAATTACAATTTGAATTTGACGTGACCGTTTCAATTTCCAGTTATGGTGATTAAGAGAAATCCTCCTTTTTTTACCCGTACAAGCAGTTTTTATTTGACCTGCCATTTTGTGCCGTCGGTCCCCTTTCAACGTTAAAAATATTTTCAAACCACAACATTAATAACGTTGATAATTGATCTTTTCAGTTTTCAGACTCACCCTATGTTTTTTGCGTTTTTGGTTGTTTCCCTTTTTATTTAAGATTTATTTATTTCTTTATGAGAAATGATTATTGATAGGGTTAAATACTTAATATAACTTTATTTTTCTCTCCTAGGATTTATTTTGATCACATGAGGTTCTTGTGATTTTGATAAAAGATCAAATTAGTCATTCTATCATCATTAATCGCCAATTAAAAATTGACATTTGATACAAGACGTGGCCATCTAATTAATTTTTTTTTTAAAAAAAATGAAAAAAATTATTATTTAATTTTTTTTAAAAAAAATTCTTGGTTCCAAGGACTAGGCCACCCCCAAATGGCCATGGATTTTTATTTTTATTTTCAAAAATATATATATTTTTTTAAAAAATTAATTAAGTGGTCACGTTATCACTGATGACATGGCCACTTGTGCCAGATGTCAACTTTTAATTGGCCACTGATGATGGAATGACCAATTTAATCATTTATCAAAACTACAAGGATCTCTTATGATCAAAATCAAAACTTAGGAAAAAAAAAAAAAAAAAAGGTATGAAACCCTGGGAGTATTAGGTATTTAACCCTTATTTATATTTTAGCATTTATTTTACGTACATTTATATTGAATCGGCTGTCAGCATACTTTATTTATTTTTATTTTGTTTTTTTGTTTTTGAGAATAAAACAACATTTCTTATTAATCAAATCATAAAAGGAGGGGACCAACCCCATCCATTTTAGATCACTCATATAAAAAGACTCGCATATATAATTCAATCCTTCCTCCAACTTCGGATCATCCTCTCCCTGATGGTTGGATTTGGGTAGTAGTTAGCGCCACCATACGGCTGCACCCACCATTACCCCCACCAGGTTTTTTGAGGACATCTTCAGCTGCAGGGGAATTATTCCTTGCCTCAACAAAAGCTTCCATTGATTCTGTCTCCTGTTGGAGCAACACGGTTGGATGCATGAACCTCCCACCGTGAATCACCTCATTCCTCCTGAACCAGATGCGTCGTGCAGTACCTACGAACAAGCTAAGCTCCGTCTCCTCACATGATTGGAACATGTCCTCTACCACATGTCTGAAAGTCGGGCCAGGAGAGGAAGTTTTCTGAAATTTTTTCAGGCCACCGCTCCACACGTCCCTAGCTGATGGGCAGTCCCACAAGATGTGGAAACATGTCTCTTCGGCTAAAGTACATATGGGGCACATGGTATCCTCAACCACCTTCCTCTTATGTAGGCTTACCTTGGTAGGAAGAATCTCATGACAGGCTCTCCACAGAAATTTTTTTTCTGCATTTGGTATGGGAAGTCTCCATAAAGCGCTCCATATTCCAAAATTTTCCCCGGTGTTGGAAGTGCCGGGAAGCTGCTGCTCGTCCATTGCTTTTGCCAGGTGGTACGCACTTCTTACAGTGAATAATCCATTTTTCGTCCCTTTCCAAAGCATGGTGTCCTCCCGGTTCAGACTAATGGGGATAGATAAAATTGCCGCTGCCTCCTCCGGTGAGAATAGAGTTTCAACCAGTCCCCTATTCCATGCATGAAGGTCCTCATCCATCAGTTCTACCACCCTTGCATCATGCGTCAACCCCCGGGGTGGAGAATAAATTTTAAAAGTGTTTGGGATGGGAACCCATTTATCACCCCAAATTTTAACCGAATTCCCATTCCCTATTCTCCACCATAAGCCATCCTTAAAAAGATCACGGGATCCCAAAATACTTCTCCAGGCGTAAGAAGGATTGCTACCCAACTTAGCATCGAAAATGGATCCATTAGCATAATACTTTCCTTTAATTATTTGGGAGGCTAGATTGTCTGGAAATTGCCACAGACGCCATGATTGCTTTGCCAGAAGGGCTTTATTGAAGCATTGAAAATCTCGAAATCCCATACCTCCACGTGATTTTGAAAATCCCATTTTGCTCCATTTCATCCAATGTATACCTGGAGTACCCCACCAGAACTTTTGCATCAGAGTGTTGATTTGATGGCATAAAGTTTTAGGGAGCAAGAAGACGCTCATGCAATAAGTGGGGATCGCCTGTACTACTGCCTTGAGCAAAATCTCCCTCCCCGCCTGGGATAGCAGCTTAAGCTTCCAATCCTGAAGCCTTTTCCATACTCTGTCAATAATACCTTTAAATGCTTTTGTACGAGATTTCCCAACCAGAGCCGGTAAGCCCAAATATGTGTCATATCGTTGAGAACTCGGAATGCCAGACATATCTAGAATCTGTTGCTTCACCTCTGCCGTTGTATTACGACTGAAATAAATGGCTGTCTTGGTTGAATTCAGTCGTTGTCCCGAGGCTATCTCGTACGCATGAAGTATATTGGATAATTTATTCCAATGATTGCCATCCGCTTTACAAAACAGTAAGCTATCATCAGCAAAAAATAGGTGATTAATTCGAGGGCCCCTCCTAGATGTAGGAACTCCCTCCAAAACCCCCAACCGGTTAGCCCGAGATAGCATGGCACTCAACACTTCTGCACATATCAAAAATAGGTATGGGGAAATGGGATCACCCTGGCGTATACCCCTAGAAGGGAATATTTTACCAGTAGGGATACCATTCACCAAGACCGCATAGTGCACTGAAGTTACGCACATCATCATCAATTTTATCCAGTATGGAGCAAAACCCATTCTCCTCATTGCAACTTCCAAAAAACCCCATTCGACTCTGTCATAAGCCTTGCTCATGTCTACTTTAACTGCCATATACCCTTTCTTACCCCTCAAACGAGTTTGCATTGTATGGAGCGTCTCATACGCAGCCAGAATGTTGTCAGATATCAGACGTCCTGGAATGAATGCACTCTGAAAAGGGGATATAATCTGAGGTAAAATTATCTTCAGGCGGTTAGCTAACACCTTAGAGATAATTTTATAAATAACATTACACAGGCTTATTGGTCTAAAATCCATGACTGACGTCGGATTTTTGACTTTAGGGATAAGGGCAATAAAAGTAGAGTTCAGCTCATTACTGATAGTCGCATTGTTAAGAGAAAAAAGAACAGCTTTGCAAACCTCAGGGCCTACGACGTCCCAGTTTTTTTGGAAAAAACCGGCATTGAAACCATCCGGGCCTGGTGCTTTCATTGGTGCCATCTGAAATAGAGCTGTCCGTACTTCCTCTGCCACAAAAGGTCTCACAAGTGACTCGTTCATGGCCTCCGAAATCCGTCCATCCACAGCCCCCACACATGCCTCATAATCCACCAATCCGCCACTAGAAAACAAGTCTTTAAAATAGGTTTCAAAAACCCCCCCAATTTCCGCTTGTGTCTCCCAATTGCGGCCTCTTTCATCTCTAATTTTTTTAATAGAATTTACTTTCCGGCGTTGATTCGCACATGCATGGAAATACTTCGAATTCCTATCCCCGTTGACAAGCCAATTAATTTTTGCCCTTTGTTTCCACCTCAACTCCTCTTGCTCCATTTGGCCTTTTAGTTCACGTTGAAGTTCTGAGGCTTGTCTGACGTCTGGGTTATTTCCATCCCCCTGCATTGAGGCTAACTTTTTGCATTTCTCCTCAAAATCACGTTTTGAACGCCCAATATCCTGCCTCTGCCAATGCATCAGATTGTTTTTGCATCCCTCCATATGATTAGACAAAAACCTCCATGGGTTCTCGTCATAGCTAGGATCCTTCCAAACCTCTTCGATAATTTTCCGACATTTTTTGTGTGTTTCCCATTCCACTTCAAATCTGAAAATACGAGGCCTACGGCTTCGTCCCCTATGCCCCTCCGGAAACACCCAAATAGGAGAGTGATCAGAACAAATGGCAGCCCCCACCACTACCTCTACATCCGGATGTGCTTCATACCACTCCTTGTTCGCCACCACACTGTCAAGTCTTTCTTTTATGAAATCAGCCCCTTCTTGTCCGTTGTTCCATGTAAATTTGGGACCCGTGTACCCCAATTCCGACAAACCACTCTCCTCCAATGCCATTTGAAAATTTTCCATCAATCCCCTTTGGCGCCTATTCCCACCAAATTTTTCATCCAAGCTTAGTATCTCATTAAAATCACCCAGACAAATCCACGGAGATGGATCCATCCGTGCGAGAAAACGTAATAACTGCCATGCTTCTACTCGCTTATGAGCTTCCGGATGTCCATAGAACCCGGTTAATTTCCATACAAAATTTGATTGTGTAGAACGTACTTTGGCATTAATATGTCGGTAGCTGTAGTTCTGGATTTCCACTTCAACCTCAGTTGACCATAATAGTGCCAGACCCCCACTCCTACCCACACAATCAACCACCAACATATATTCAAATCCCAGCTGAGACCTTACTCTTTCCATCCGCTTTGCACGAGCTTTAGTTTCCATCAAGAAAACTATTTTAGGCTTCTTTTCTTTCACCATGCGGCGAAGCTCTCGAACTGTCCGGAGGTTTCCAAGCCCCCGGCAGTTCCAGCTAAGTAAATTCATTGCGGTCGGCGGGGCTGAAAATCAGCCTCCGCCACTCCCGATCCAATTTTGTCATTCTTAGTTGTTACATTCTTCGGCTTGTCAATTCGCCCTTCATTTGTGCTTCTTTTTTTCATCACCTCCTCCTCTCCTCCATTAAATTCCCTTGTTTTCCTTTTCCCTTGGTTCCCACCTTTCTCCCCCACCACCGATTTTGGGTTCACCAATTTGTTGTTTTTTCTTTCTACATTTTCATTTGCACGCCTGGGATTGACCTTTTCAGTGAATAGGGCTTTTTTAATTTTCTTCTCCACGTCTGCCACAGTAAAGTAGTTTCCAGATCCATGGGCTCGTTTTGTACCTCTCTGGCCCGAATCCAAACCCCCTTCAGACAAAGCCCGTGCAATTCCCTTTCCTTTTGCTGCTGCTATGTCATTATATTGCTGTTTTTCTAACTCATCAAAGAAAGCATTAACCACCGTCGGATCAGACCCACGCTTGCCCATTCCTCCTTTACTGAAAAATGCCCTTTTTTCTTTCCCCATCATGTCTGTTGCAGGAATCCCGGAAGTGGAGATATTTCCCTTATCTTGAAAATCAGCCTGATCTTGCTTCTCTGAATCACATGCCATCATTCGTTCCTGATTTTCAGCCTCCATATTTTCAGCCCCCATATCAGCTCCCATCATATCTCCTGCAAATTCAGCAACATTAAAATTGCCGTTCGACGAAAAATATTGATGGTCCCCCTTGCTTTCCATATGTGTCTCCGATCCCCACTTTGAATTTCCTTGATTTGCGCCTGCTCCTTTATGAGGTGTCTGACCTTCCTGGAATAGATTTTCCCTTTCATTCTCGCCGGAAAAAAGGTTGTGGGATTTCCGGCCATACTCCGGTTGATTTTCATGGAAAGTGCTTCGTGACGGGTCTTCATGTCTGCAGTGGTCGTAAGAAGCTGCTCCTCTTCTATACGCCGGTCTCCCATAATTCTTCTCAGACTTCCTCGTAGGAGAGGTTGCCTTTGCGCAATTACCTCCGATCTTGCATGTCGGTGATGGCGCTCTCATCCACGGTCCATACTGGGCTGTTGCGTTCTGAGCTCTCACGTCATGTCTTTCTGGGCATCCTGTGCTTCCATGCATTATTGCCCCACACCGAAAGCAAAACTTTGGAAGTTTTTCATATTGAAATGTAATGAGTATGGAGGACCCATTAATTTTCAATTTTCGTCCTCTTAGAAGAGGTTTTTGTAAATCAAGCAACACTTTGATCCTCAGGCATTCTCCCCATCCCATTCCTCCTTCATCAACATCTGCCTCGAGAACTTGTCCCATTGATGAGCCTATTTGATTACCAACAACCAAGCTCATACAAGATAATGGTAGATTGTTGATTCTGACCCAGAACGCTGCCTTCTCAAAGCGATAATCAGACGGTGAAGACAGTCCATCATAATCCTCAACCGCAAATAAATGTCCTTCTACAGACCAGGGTCGGCCTTCCAGTATTCTTTTTTTGTCTTTTTCCGTTGCAAGCTCCACCAGAAACATGTTGTCCCTCAAAAGTTTGAAAGATGGATTGACTTCCAGTTTCCACCCTCTTATCAGTTGCGTACGAATGACCTCCTTGCTGACCATCCTATCTGCAATCAGTTTCCCCACCAGACAAGATTTGCCCTGGATTGTTCCAACCTCCCAGGCCTGTTGTTGGATCTCCATCTCGGCATCCTCATCATCCTGGAGGGAAAAGCTGTCCCACATTCGAGAGAGGTCCTCAGCCATTCTTAATCTTTGTACTTTTGATTTCCAACACAATTATTTCAGAAACCCAGGAAAACGAAAAAACAAAATAAATCTCCTTCCATAGTCGTAAAGAACAGAACAGCCTGAAAAAAAAAAACTCCTTCTACTCTGCGGTGAAAAAACCCCAAGAGAGAAAAATATATCACGGCAATAATCAACCGTAGATTGCCAATATTCTGAAATTGATGTGAGCTATACTCCAGTTTCTCTATCTTCTCCCATACGGTTTAATGGACAGTAAAAAAGGCCACCCCAAAGGCTACCCAATTCACTGTCCCCATAAGGTTTTGTGAAGTTAGAGAATGTCGCCGGAGAGTCGCCGGAATTTTAAATCAATTTCGCCGGAAATCCATTTCCTACAATTCCAATATTCTATGCACTAATACGTTGTAATAAAAGTAACAGTTTTTATTTTTATTTTGTAATTGACAATGAATACTGCATATTAATTCAAAGCAACTATATGTAGAATGCAATGAAATATTTCTCTTTATTTATTTGTCTTGCTGATAAATAATGCTTTGGTTAGAAGTACTTCAAGACTTTCAAAGCCTCTTAAGTGAAGATTGTCTAGCTATTTTATAATTTATATTTTGTTTTATTGCATATAACGACTAAGAAAGAATCTAATTTTAAGGAGGGCCAACCTATACTAAATTATTTTGGGCAAAAAAAAAACTAAATAAAAAAATTAAAGGTTAAAAGAAATATTTTAAACAATTTTTTTTTATGAACCACCTTTAACCGTGCACATGATGTCACTAGGGACAGAGTTAGGAAAATTCATGGGGGGACCAAAGCAAATTTTTTTTTAAATAAGGGGGACCGGAATAAAAAAAAAAAAATTACTGCAATTTTTTTTTTTTTTTTCTGGAATTGGTGAGACCATTGCCCCAGCCGGTCCCCCCTCCTTCTGTCACTAGATGTCACGTTATTTAAAATTCAACATACTATTAAATTTGTAGATTTTGACAATAAAATGGATATTCTCCAAACCAGAAGCATAGATTAATATTTTTAAATGAAGCTTGAAAGTCATTGACATTAAGAACTTGAATTTGACATTAATACAGATTATAGCCACAAATTCAGCTGGAAAACCTGCAAGTGACTACTAAATACTAATATTTTAGGTAGTAAAATATATATATTTGTAAGAAATAAGTGGAGCACCAATATTATTAATAAATAAAAATAAAATAAAGTAAAAAGTAGAGCCTTCTTTCTCACAAGTCACAACAACCACAAAGTGCTCACAGAAGATCGAGACTGAATAGAGAGAAAGAGACCAGCGAACGGCCATTGGCCAAGATTTGAGCCGCACGGTTGGCCTGGTAAACAAATATGAGCTACGCGTCCGCTTATTGTTCCAACTTTCAGCGGTATCCCGCGGTGAATGGACTGCTTAATTATGAGGTGCACAATTATATATGTATATATATATTATAGGTCCAACCCATATTTAAATAAATAGATACATAAATAAATTAGAAAATAAATGTAAATTTGTTTTAATAGGGGTTGAACTAAAATAAAATCTAATGACAAGATTTGTCTTTCATTTTTTTTTTCTTCTTCTTCTCTTTATATACTATGTTTAATCATCAAGTAGCGAATCTTTCATAAATTTCTCTTTTAATATACACGCCTAAATTATTTGCAAAACAAAAAATCGTCCTCAATTTTTTGTTATGAAGTCTTATTTTAACAACTTTAATAGTTGAAAATACTCATTTGGTTGTGGTTATAAACACCGGAAGAATCAAAACAAGACAAATTAATTTATCAATAAGATGATATGTTTCTGATTTTTCTCTATTAATCTTCGACATAATGAAGCACATCAAGTTCGAAATGCTTCAACTAAAATATTTATATGCATTATTCTTTGAATCTATAGTTGATCAATTAAGTGTCAAGAGTTTCATTGCCTCTTCACCAAATCTACCATCATAAAAAAAAATTTAAAAATTTTTTTTTTTTTAAAAAAAAACTACTATCGAACTCTTGCAACTTAAAGTTTATGATAGCATTTTTTTTTTTTTTTGACATGTCCGCACAAGAGGGGGGAGGGGGGATTCGAAGTAGTGACCTCCGCTTCATTAGGCGTGGTCCCAGCCGATTGAGCTACCTCTTGGGGACAGTTTATGATAGCATTAAATATGTTGAAATGATAATAATGCTCCACTGCAATGTAATCCTACTAGCAATGACCTTGACCTTCAGCAAAATGAGCACTAAAATTTGGAATGCCAATTTTAAATTTATTGGAGAAATATAGTATTTTCTTAAACAAATTATCTCAATTGTTTTTGCATAGCATTCAAAATATCTTGAGATTTTTGCTGCAAATGTTGGCAAAAAATATCAATAATACCTATGGTTTCCTTTATCAAAAAATGAAGATGAATTGAAATGATGTAACCATTTTATAAGTAGCGTTAGCATTCCCACCTTGAGAGTTAGTCATTTTTTTATAACATTTTCAAGCAAATAACATGTAGCACCAAATATTTTTACTATATTACAAATTGAATGAAAATGAGAACCCTAACAACGAGAATTTCTAGCTCATTTCATATAGTTATTTTGCTTAGCTCTTTTTTCAATTTCAAGTTTATCAATAGCTAGTAAATGTTTGATTTTTGCTGCTTGAACAACTTGTAGTTCATCATGATATTTACATGAAACACTAACCATATCGACATTGTCGAAAAAGCCCAACATATTATATTTCATTCTTTAAAATTAACGTCGAAGTATTTTTAACATGAACAAGTTCAAAGAAAAACGTGAAGTACATATTTAGCATTTTTTTAGGACAAGCTTAACAACTTTCTGGTTGTACATAAGCACAAGTTTTGAATCAAAACCCTTATCATGAACTCTAAGGACAGATTCTTGAAATAGTAAATATTGAATACAATCGATTGACTCTTAAAGTTTACTTATCTATTAAGTTATCAATATATTGAAATTAGTTCCTCAAAATGTCACAACAACATTTAAGAGCATTATTATTATTGGGTCGTTAAAGAAGACCTTATTATAAACTTATTATAAGTCAAACGTGAATATGTAATGGGCAAGCTAGTATAAAAGGAATGTACAATGGTTCTATACGGAAATGTACGTACAATCAAATACAGTAAAAAGACAAAGTACAAAACGACTTCAAAAACTCGCTCTCATGCACATGTACTGATTCAAAACGACTTTTGGGAAGCTACGTATACAGTATACTCTTACACAAAAAGAGATAGCGAACGACAAACGCATCTCCAAATAATCGGGAAAAAAATTGGCGACCAAAACAAAAAAATCGCCGTGTAAGTTTCTATGATCTAAACCGTAAACGCCGCCGATGAGACGAGGACGACGAAGAGGAAGGGCTACTTACCGACTCAGTTGTCCCAAAGAACAAGTCCGATAGGTGATTACCCACATCTTCAGGGGCAAATCTGGCATATGACCCCACATTCCTCTCTCCACCCACGGTAAGCCTATGCGTATCGTAAAATTCCCTGTAAACCGCCACGAGCTTTCTCGCTAGGGACTCCTTGATTTCGTCTCGGAGTTTCGGGTCCGATACGACGAACGTTCTCTGCTTCTGACACGCTTCCTCGAAGCTCAAATTGAATTTTCTGATGATCTCCTTTGCTGCCGCCGGCGAAATCACGGCAGTTGGATTCTCCGGCAGTGACGCCGCCACCTTGCCCCACGCTAACCGCTCGTAATTGGTCGCGAACTGTCTCGCTTTCGCTTCGTGCCGCGTGATCCATTCCTCGCCGAGAAGGTACCGCAGATTCGAGGTACAGACCTTGGAGACCACGTGTTGAAGGTTGTTGGTTAGGAATATGTATGAGAGAGATACGTCTTTGTAATGCTCGGCTTTGCCGTCAAGCTTACACAGAAGCACGAGGATTAGCCAAGCCATGCGCAGTGAAATCGCCGGTGCCTGAGAGTCATCGGACTGTGGAGTATCGAAGTAAGATTCCGGAAGCGACGATCTAGGCGGCGGAGGCCACTCGGCGAAAATGTCTTCGAGGATGTGGCTGTAATCGGCGAGGTTTGAGAGGTAGTTCATCGCGTCGAGCGTCAGCGGGTGAACCCCGCCGCCGCGGACGAGTGACTTGGAGTGCGAGTCCTTCTGGAGCGTTGACTCGAAGTCCGATACCATTGCGCGCACCGACTCGGTGATCCGGATCAGCGCTGCGAGGGCTTGGGATCGGACGGTGGCGGTGGATTCGAGCGCGAATATGGACTCGATCTCCGGCCAGTTCTCGGAAATGGCGGTGTACATGTCGAGCACGCGGAATATTTTCTCGGGAGATTTGGGAGATTTGCTTTTGGCAACGGCTTCGGGGAATCTGAACAGAAGAATAGCGCCTTCTTTGGAGATCTCGGCGAAGCAAGACTCTCTGATGGCGTCAGAGACGGCGAAGACGTGGTCGCAGAGAATTCTCTCCCCGTGTAAGAGCGTTTTCAGGGAGATTTTCACTGCGCTCAACCAGCTATTGATCTTCATCTCCAGCACTTCCCAGTTCATCTTGTTGATCTGCGAGGAGCTCAATTTTTCCACGCCGAGACGGTAAATGCCTTCGTCAACTATCGATTTTCTGATGATTTTGTATGTACTCAAGCACTCTTTGGCGTAGCCGGCGGAGATCATGCATTCGGCTATGGATCTCAAGTCCGCCATGGCGATGGAAGATACCTCCTCGACCTCGTCGATGGCATCACCGGCGGTGCCCACATCGTCGTCGTCCTCATAATCGGACATGCTTGATCTCGCGGAGGTGCGTGAGGATCTGGCAGAGACGGATTCCGGGTCCAGATGGGCCCGGTTCATGGAGAGGATTTGGTAGAACTCCTTCTGGAGTCTCTTCATGGCGATCTGCATCAGGTTCTGGGCCAGGACGAGCTTGTCGGACGTGGAGTTACCTGAGACCAAGGCTTGCATGGCCCTCTGGAGGTCGTTCACGCACTTGATGAACTCCATGGCCTCCGCTTTGCTCTCGTAGAAGAGCGACGTGACTTTGGCGTACGTGGAGCTCTCCGGGTCCCATTTCGTGACCAACGCCGCGGCGGCCTCGATGCTCTGCTCGATCATGGAGTCGGAGAAGGTGCGGCGAGGGGTTGAGGCGGAGGAGGGTCTGGCTGGTGATGAGGAGTGGCGAGAGACCGAGAACGACGGCGCTCTGGAGGGAAAGCAGATGCTCCTCATTCCCTTCCTTGGCATTTCAGAAGGAAAAAAGATTTGGATGGAAGAAACGGAAACACAGAGCTAATAAGCTAGCGAGTAGCGTCTCAGATGGCGGGCGATCGATATTCTTGGCCCTGTTTGATTAATTGTTTGGGTGGGTGTTTCCAGTTTCTAGACATGGACTATGAGGGGGATGGGGTGGGGTACGGGTATATATAGACGAATGGACGACGCCGTTGTCAAAAGAAATACAATTGGAAATGGTGAAGGTTCTGTGAAAACACATGTGGATTGATTTTTGTCTGTCATCTAGACTCTAGACTCTTGACTTTGGGAGTCGCAATCAAAAAACAAAAGGGGTAAATATATATTTACTATTATTTATTTATTTATTTATAATTTCACAAAATAAATTATCTGAAATAAATAATTCAATATAAATTCTTTCTTCTTCTTTTTTTTTTTAATGGGTAATTCAATATAAATTCTGATTACTACTCTATATACGTACAAATCAAATGCTTTATAATTTAGAACTACTAGTAAATGTGAATTTCGACTAGAATTATTATTATATTATTATATATACTAATACAAATATAAAAACTGTTCCGGTCGTATTTGATATTAATTTCTTATCACTGCGTCAGCACTTATATATGGGAACATCATTTATGACATATGATATATTACTATTCCTTGCCCGGGCTGACCATTATAATATTAATTATTATTCCGAGTCTCCGCTGTTCCGTTGAATCCATTTCTGGCGGGTAGGGTGTACGTAAGCGCGTACATATCAAAGGCATGTGCTGAATTGGTGAATCAGGGATGACGCAAAAGAAATCATGATGCTTCTTTCCCACGTTAATTCATTTGGTGCTTTGGCTTGCTAGTTGCTGCCTCTGTGTTTTGTTTGTTTGTCTTATTTATTTATAAATTTCTGTTGTTTAAACAAAATATAATATAAATTAAATGATAGAAAAACGTAATGATTATATTATAGAGATCGATGATGTAATTGGCTGATTTTTTAAATATATATAAATATTTTTAGCAGCGTAGATAAAAGAAAGTTATTAATTATATTTAATTATTTTTGTCTTTTTTTTTTAATAAAATAATTATATATTAACTATTATACCTTAACTGTTAAAATAAATAATTATTTACTATAGCACACTAAATTGAATATAATATTATTTTTAATATAATAAAATATATTTTTTAATATTACTTTTTTATCCTTTTGGATATTCAATCTCCTCATTTTGTAGTTACTATTTGTATGGTCAATCTTAAGAATTATTAGTTATATTGCATATATTTAATTTTGTTATTAATTTTAAGAATTAGTACCTGCATTTGAGATGACTGTTTTCCATATGTGTTTATTTTTGTTTTTATGAATAATTTCTATATATGTGATTATTTTTCCTTTTAATTAAGTGTTGTTAATAATATAAAAAAAAAATTGAGAAATAATATTTTAAAGCAAGTAGTTAATAGAATAAAGAATCTATTAAAGTTGAAATTAAAAAACAAATAACTAAAATAAAAAATTATACTTTTTAATTAGACAAAATACCTCTCACTGTTAAAAATGCCCTAATAAAATTGAAGTTTGAAATTGGTCTCACTTACATAAGACGATAACTTTTAGTTTTAATAATGGTATGATGTAGTGTCCAAAAACCTAATAAACAATTGTTTTTTAAGAATTAAAATAAGACCCACGTTGTTGGAATGTAATGCTAACATATCGGCGAGAAAGAGACAAGAGATCTCTTTTATTATTTATTTATTAAAAGACCCACCAGCTGCTGCTAGTGTTGTACTTGGCCCCTGCAAAAAAAGGATGTCTTTCTCGATATGGTTATCTTACTATCTTGCTCGAAAGGAATAAAGTCTCACTTTTTTTTTTTTATATTCATTATAAGGAATTTTTAAAATTTCTATTTGAATATAAAATAGATTCTTTTAATTTAATTTTGATCGATTTGTAGTTTTAAAAGTTATATATAGTTCCAAAAATATTGTGTAAAAAAATTGAAATAAGTATAGCATTTCTCCTCCTTTCTCTTTTTTTTTTGTGCGAACATGTAAAAAAAAGTGTAGCATTCCTTGATAAAACAATTTAAAAAAAAAAAAAATTAAATGCCATTTTGGCATATTTGGTAAAGCTTATCATCAAATGTCTACCTCAATTAAAAAAAACAATGGTAGCCGTCTTCAAACTCATTTGAGTCTTAGAGACTGTGTTAACGGTTAAGAAGCTTAAAAAATACATTTTAATACTTAAAAAATTATGTCAAACAAAAATCTGATATATTTAATAAAAAATTCAAAATCAAAATCTTTTTTTTTTTTTTAACTCTAAAAATAGATTCTTTTTTTTTTTAGAAAATCTTTAAAAAATAAAAACAAAACTATAAAAACTCTATTTTTCAACATAATTCCGCACATACTTTTCATCCTAATTAAAAGATTGAGATAATCGTAAAAAGTCTACTTTCTAGAAGGGAGAAGGGAGGGATTGGCTTGCAGCCAAGGCCTCTCTAAGTCTAGTGTCTCCATCGTAGAAGGGTGGCCAGTGGCTTGTGGCCACCTCCTCTCGTGTCTCACTTTAGCTATACGATTTCGTTTCAGTTTCAGTTTGATACTGTAGTAAAAATTGATTAATGTTAAAAAAAGTAATAATGATTTTTTTTTTTTTTAAAGTGAAAAAATAAAAATATTTGGTATGAAAAAATAAAAAATTTTTGTTTTGTAATGATTTTTTTATCTAAATAATAATAAAAATTGATATAATATAAAAAATAAGAATGTTGAAAAAATAAAAAAGTTGAAACATGTGCTCTCCCTTGCCATTGCCAACATCAGTTATCAAACGGAGCCTTGTTTGGTTGACTTACGTGGCCAGAAGTTATTGGCAGTGACTTTAACGTATGCTTATATACATGTCATGGGTTTTTTGTTTTTTTAAAAAAAAACACTGTTTGACTGAGGTTGCCACAAGTTGCTTCCATCCAAATAAAATGCACGGAAGTGGCACGGACTTTTGCCATAAGCAAATGCTTATGCATGAATCTCCCTCGCTCCTCCTTCTCCTTCATCTTCTTCGTCATTGAAAGAGCAACTTCCATCGGTCCATGGTCTTATCTGACGGCTTTTACGTGGTTATAATTAAGCCACCCTTTTTCTTAGGCTAATAAATGCGCAATCTAATTTTAAAAAAATAAAATAAAATAAAATAAAATCATTTATATAATAATTCCATCGATCCGACCATCATTTTCAAACTCTCCCGTCACCCTCTCTCTTTTTCTGTGCCTGAGCAGGTTTGTGGGCCAATTTGCCAAATGTCAACGTCACATCCGCCTATCATTTGCTCAGTTGGCTTTAAATGTCAACGCTACATCCACCTATCATATGCTCAGTTGGCTTTAATTTTAATCAATAATAATAATAAATTTAATTAAACTCTTCTTAATTTTACAAGTTATCCAATCAAACGAATATATATAGAGAGATGGTCATGTAAGTTTTATTTTTATAACATTTAATTATTAGTTTTATTTTTATTTTCAGAACACTTTTTAAATTATTATATTTCATTTATATTATTTAATAAGATATGATGAAATATTTGATATAAAACGTTCTTTTTATATATATATTTCTGTACACAAGTAGCGTTTTTGCATGTGCTCCTCTAGAAAATTTTATTTCAACATTTCGGGTTATAACTCGTGTTGTATATTCAATTCACACGTGCAATTGGAAATTGATCTTCATTCACTTGACTCACTTTTTTTTCTTCTTACATTTTAATATTGACGTCATTTCAATCCTTATATTCTTAATTTGAATAATTAAATTATTGAACTTAAACCTATAAAAAATCACTGCTCACACCAAGAGAAGCTTTAATTAGTTCACCTCTTATATATATATATATATTATTACTAGTTATTTTTATCTTAGGATTAGTATGGATCTTATTGTCTTTATTCTAAGAATTGGTACATAGTCGTTATAGTAAGTAGGAGTTGGTATTTATTCCAGCAATATTATTGATTAGCAAGAGGAAAGGTCATGGGATAATTTTATCAAACACTTAATATGCAAGTGGTACTCCTACTTCAAGTGGAGAACTATTTATTATTACATTTTCCCTTTTCATTTTCACTATCATCCATAAACCATCGACCTAATAAGTCAATCCTATGATCACCTATCCCCTATCCCTTAAATGGTTCCCCATGGCCTAGGTGTTTTATCATGTTTGGAAAGGAAGCAACTTGAGGAGCTAGCTTTTGCTTTATCTATTAATTTACTTGCACTTCCACCAAATTTAATTATAGCCAAAGCAATTGGCTTTACTTCTTCCAAAATAATATTGTCCAAAATAACATTTGCAGATTGATAACCCAGTTTAGCTATTAATTAAACTGAAATATGTCTAAAATACATGTCACATATATACATTTTTAATAAGGTATGCGAAGTTTGACCGCATATTTGTTTAATAGATAGAGTAGGAGTGGGTATTGGTTCGATCAGTGTTGGTAGGAGCATTTTTGTCTACCAAACTGGAGAAGTTGATTAGTTGATTAATTAATCAGCTTCATACTGGAAAGGAATGGTTTCGATTTTTTCAGTTAATTGGTTAACCAAAGAAAAAAATTTATAAAGCCTACCGAACCAAACCGATGTTGAAACAATATTTTTATTCCGCTTACCAACCGTTGGAAGCCAATTGTCGATTGGTGTTGGTTCGGTAGCGATCGGTAAATGGTAGATGGTTAATCTACCCACCCTAAGATTGAGTTAAAGGAAAACTTTATCTTTAGTTTTCCACATTCTACTTTATTTATGTAATCTGTTTCCCACAAACATCACCTAAGCATGCATAATTATGTAAGTTAGGNCTAACGTGTGGTTTTTAGCCACGTTACCTTCTGTTTTTAATTTTTTTTTTTTAATATTTTCCTTCTACTAACGTGTCAACAGTAACACGTTAGCAAATGCTAACGTTTTACATGCATGACACGTTAGGAAATTTCCATTCCTAACTGCCACTTTCCCAACGTGTTAGAAACGTTAGAAATTGTGTGTACGGCTCATTTACTAACGTTTTAAGGTATTTGACACGTTAGGAAATGAGCGTGAGTAAATAATATGTTTTTTGTAGTGATTGATAACCCAGTTTAGCTATTAATTAAACTGAAATATGTCTAAAATACATGTCACATATATACATTTTTAATAAGGTATGTGAAGTTTGACCGCATATTTGTTTAATAGATAGAGTAGGAGTGGGTATTGGTTCAATCAGTGTTGGTAGGAGCATTTTCGCCTACCAAACCGTAGAAGTTGATTAGTTGATTAATTGATCAGCTTCATATATACCGACAAGGAATGGTTTCGATTTTTTTCAGTTAATTGGTTAACCAAAGAAAAAAAAATTATATAGCCTACCGAACTAAACCGATGTCGAAACAATATTTTTATTCCGCTTACCAACCGTTGGAAGCCAATTGTCGATTGGTGTCGGTTCGGTAGCGATTGGTAAGCGGTAAATGGTTAATCTACCCACCCTAAGATTGAGTTAAAGGAAAACTTTATCTTTAGTTTTCCACATTCTACTTTATTTATGTAATCTTTTTCCCACAAACATCATCTAAGCATGCATAAATTAATTATGTAAGTTAGGTATCTTAGAACCATGACTTCTAGAAAAATGTGATTTTCTATCACCCCGCGAACAGCACACAAATAAACAACATGCCGACATGAATTGTCAAATTAAGCCACAGATAGCTACCGTACGTCATGATCAAGTTGATGAAGATTTAATTAGAATCAAAACCTTTTTCAAATTTAAAGTAACCCTATTAATATTCATCCATCTATGGCATTTGGCAAAAAGGTACCATAAATTAACCTTTCTAGATTTTAGTTGATCATATTTCTATGACTAATGTAGAAGATATTTTCATGTCTTTCTTGTGTCTCTTCAAAATTGTTGTGACTGTAAAATTATCATTTGATCAAAATCTAACCGTGATCTATTATAAATCGAATGATAATTTTAAAACCACATTAATTTTAAAATGATATAAGAAGAATATAAAGAAGACTTTTAGCAAGGCTACGCCTAAATTTTTTATTTTTTATTTTATTTTTTTGCCAATGCTTCTTTTGTACTCATTGCATAAAAATATGATATATATAACAAAACAATTTCATAAATACAGTGAAAAATTTATTCCATGCAAATCTAATCTCTGCTTTGTTTAACTCTTTGAATATTATCGTTCCAATCAGTTTCTAGATTTGTAACATATTTCAGCGAATTATGTCTCTGGTCACTACCCGATCAATTACAATTTTCTCAACTAGACAGTCATTTGTTGTTTTTCCATCACTGCTTTTAGCACAATCTTCTTCTTCATTGCCTCTACTATTGGTGACAATTCTTTCATATGTTTGATAATTAATTTGCCATGCACTGGTTGATGATTTGTTCATAAAAAAGAATTAGAGAGAAAACGAAAGATAGATCAAAGATCTAAGATTACTACTCTTGAGGTTTTGTGAATGGCTAAAATGACTTGAAACCTAAAAAAACTTCACTCCCATTAATCGCTTCTGAAAGCAAATATAGAGAAAAGACAAATAAAAACCATTGTCGAGTTTGAACATCACCAAACTCACCATTGTATTATTCAAAATAAATGGAAGAGAGTACTTGGGAGGTCTTCCCTCCTCTAAATGGTTCTTTGGCGGCTTAAAACGTTTTATTCTTTGATAGCTTCATAGTTTTTTTTTTTTGGATGAATTCCATTATTATTATTATTATTATTTTGATCAATAATAGTGATTTCATTACTCAAAAGAGAAAGTAGCCAAGAGCATAAAGCTCTAAACAACCAGAGCAAATTGCTCTAATAACACAATATCATAAATACAACTTGGTATTTCCTCTATCCAAATTTGCTCAGTATGACATAAGAGAGCAAATTTTGTTAGATGATGAGCCGCTGAGTTTGCTTACCGCTTAACATGAGAAACCATCCAACTTTGATGCATTCCAAGGACTACTCGAGCGTCATCCACAATCTGTCCATATGGTCTATAATCTAGTACAGTCTCACAAAAAGCTTGGACCACCTGAAGAGAATCACCCTCAAGAATAATATCTGACAATCCCAAGTCCCTACTAAATTTTGCCGCAATCAATGACACCAGTGCTTCCGCAATAACTGGTTCTTGAATAATGTCCAATCTCCTGCATTGTGCCGCAATAACAAAACCCCCATGATCACGAACAATGATCCCATAGCCCAGACGTTTTCGATGGGAGTCAATCGAGACATCCTAATTCACTTTATATTTTCTAAACAAAGGTTTCTCGCATCTAACCATTGAAAATGGAGCTTGCTCTATTGCACCTTTTGCAAAGTCATCCCTTTCCAACTCTGTGTGAAGGGTGATAAGCATATCTTCTGCCTCTTGAACAACTCTGTTAGGAGGAACAAATTCACCGCTGTGCACAACTTGATTACGCCGAGCCCAGATTTTTTTGCAATAACAACAAATAAATTAAGCTCCTTCCTACTGCACCTTGTGATCACATAGTCCAGCACATCCAACAACGATTGATTCTGAATAGGAATTTTTTGGAGTCTTCTAGCACATACCCCCCAGACGTCCATTGAAGAAGGACACTCCATAATAATATGACAAACGGTTTCCATTTCTTGTTGGTAGAAAATACATAGCCCTTCTTTGATTACCCCATGCCTCAGTAGATTCTCTTTTGTAGGGAGAATATTAGCACACTCCCGCCACAAGAAGACCTTGACTGCTTTAGGGACATACTGTCAATTTGTCTCATTACACCCCCGCAATCTTAGTGTGGGAGAGCACACGTTAAGATTGGACTTAAGTTGATGGAACCGATGAGAAGCAAAAGGTTTGGTCAAGGCATCTGCAAGTTGATCCTTACTTGATAAAAATTTCACAACAAGAGTTTTGGATGCCACACGATCACACACAAAATGGTAGTAAATTTCAATGTGCTTAATACGAGCATGATAAGCAGGATTAGAAGTGAGATGAGTGGCTCCAATGTTATCGTGGAACAAAACAGGTGCTTGTTGGAGAAAGACGCCAAGATCCCATAATAAGGCTTGAATCCAAAAGAGTTCAGCTGCTGCATTAGCAACAGCCTTGTACTCAGCTTCAGTGGAGGATCTTGAAACCGTAGGTTACTTTTTAGAACTCCATGACAAAATATTTGAACCCAGAAAAACCCCATAACCAGATGTAGATTTATGGTCATCAAGACACCCAGCCTAATCCTCATCAGAGTAAGCAAATAATTGAGTGGATGAGGTCTTACGGATTAACAACCCATGATCAATGGTAAATTTCAAATAACGCAAGATCCTCTTAACAACAGACCAATGAATATCACGAGGATCATGCATAAATTGAGATACTTTACTCACAGCAAAAGCAATTTCTGGACGTGTGAGAGAAAGATATTGTAAAGCCCTCACAGTGCTACGGTAAAGAGTAATATCACTGAATGAGGAGCCAGAAAACTTACTAAGGGATAAGTTGGCTGCCATAGGAGAAGAGATGGGCTTGGCAGTGGACATCTTTGTGCGTGTCAATATATCAGAGATGTATCTAGATTGAGACAAATGCAAACTATTAGTAACACGTGTAACAGAAACACCAGAAAATAATGAAGGTCACCCAAATCCTTCATTGGAAAGTCACGTGATAGAGTGCGAATAAGTTCATTGATAGCACCCGTATGTGATCCAGTGAGAATAATGTTATCCACGTACACCAATGCAAAAATAGTGACAGAAGCAAATTTGTAGATAAAAAGAGAATTATTAGATTTTGATCCGTAGAACCCCTACTCCAATAGGCGAGAACTGAATATGTGATACCAAGCATGCGAAGCTTGTTTTAAACCATACAATGCTTTCTTGAGAAGACACACCGCATCAGGGTACATGGGATGAACAAAACCAGGGGGTTAAGACATGTAAACGGTCTCTTGCAAGTGGCCATGAAGAAAAGCATTACTCACATCTATTTGCTTGATATCCCATCATACAGAAACAGCTAAAGAAAGCACTGTATGAACGGTAATGGGTTTCACAACGAGACTATATGTCTCAAAAAAATCAACACCTTTGCGTTGATGGAAACCTTTAGCAACAAGGCGCACCTTATAACGCTCAATACAGCCATCAGCCTTGCGTTTAATGCGGAAAACCCACTTAGCACCAACAACATTCATGGAGGAAGTTTTAGGAACAAGAGTCCGTATCCCTGTCTTGATGAGGGCATTGAATTCTTCAACCATGGCAGCCCTCCACTTAACGTCCTTACAAACCAAGGAGGCAGTGTAGGCATGAGGTAAAGGGTATCTAATAGACCAATTAGTGTAATATTTGGATTGATGGATGTTATTTTGAGCTCTAGTGACCATCAGATGGGTACGAGGTGGGGGTTTAATAGAGGGAGAAGATGCAGGGGATGGAGGATGGGGGGACAGACGAGTAGGAGAGGAATTAGTGGTACGCAAACGATTATAGGCTGGTGTGTTGATGGTATTATTAAGAGACAAAATAAGTGGAGGTGATGACATCGAGGAATGAGGTGGAGACTAGGTGGGAGACAATGAGGACCCCAAGAGAGGTGATGTCATCAAAGGAGGAGATGGAGACAAAGTGCGTTTTTGAATGGATAAAGATGAGTGTGGGAAGACATGTTGCACACGTAAGTTTATGGGTGAAATAGTAGAAGTGGGACTCATTGAGGGAATGGGCATGGAGGAAACTTGAAAAGGGAACATTGTTTCATTAAAGGTAACGTGTCGGGCAACATAGATCCGGCCAGTAGGTATATGGAGACACTTATAGCCAACATGAGGTTTGCTATTGATGTAGGAGAAATTTGAGAAAGTTATTATTTTAATTATGCATGTGTGTTTTAGTTTTCCTTCTTCAATAAGGATTGAGTTTTTCATTTTCTATTAGAATTTGTTTTCCTTTTCCTATTAGGATTTGTTTTCCTTTTCCAATTAGGTTTGTTTTTCCTTTTCCTTGTTAATTTAGGAGATGTCTAGCCTATATAAAGGCATCTAGTCTTTGTTATTTTTCAACCCAGTTTATATCATCAATTAAATTTAAGTCTTTCAGAGTTATCTATCTGTTTGCTTATTTGGGGCAATTAGAGACTTTCTCTTCCCTATTTGTTATTTTCTCTCTTCCTGAGTTCCCTTTTCTATCTTCAATTATTAGTTTTTGCTGTGAATATACGCTGTCAGAACAATCCTAGTTCTACCCGGCATCAGCTATAGCCTAAGAAAACACAAGATAAGGATCAGAAAGACAACTTGTGGGAATTATAGGGCCGAAGATATGGCCAACACTTACACCCAAAGACTTTAAGTAAATTAAAATCTGGAGATTTGTGGAAGAGTAATTCAAAGGGGGACTTGACACTATTGACAGTGGGTAATCGATTAATTAGGTAGCATGCCGTATCAAACGCATCATCCCAAAATTTTAATGGGACATGAGAATGGGCTAGAAGAGCTAGATTGGTATCTACGATATGGCGAAGCTTTCTCTCCACACTCCCATTTCGATGATGAGTATGCGGGCATGTTTGACGATAAGATACACCATGGGATATAAGGAATTTTTGAACAAGAATAAACTCACCTCCTCCATCTGTTTGCATAGACTTGATAGACCGACCAAAAATAAATTTCACTAATTTTTTAAAATTGCATAAAAACAATAATAACATCAGATTTGCATGTGAGGGGAAAAACCCATGAATAACAAGAGAAATAATCCACAATGCAAAGAAAATAATGTTTATCATTAGTGGAAAATAGAGGGGCAGGGCTCCACACATCCATGAATAAGAGGTCCAAAGGACCATTGGACATAGATGGACTAAGAGGAAAATGCAATTTATGAAGTTTTCCAAGCTAGCAGGAGGAGCAAACAGGAACATATTTATTGGAACTAACAGGGAGCTAATGGGAGGTGAGCACAAGACGAACAATAAGCAAAGCAGGATGACCCAATCGAGAGTGCCATTGATCGACTGAGACTCATTCACCAACAAGAGCTAAACGTGGATTGGAGGAAGACAAACGAGATGGCCATGGATAGAGGCCATCCTTACTCGAGCCTTTGAGGAGCAGTCTCCGAGACTTGAGATCCTTAACAAGAAAACAAGTAGGGTGAAATTCAATAAACACTTGATTGTCACGAGTGAATTTATTAACGGAAATAAGGTTCTTCTGAATTTTGGGAACATGAAGCAAAGATTTTAAGGAAAATTTTTTATCATGAGACGGAAGAGAAGCAAGACCAGTGTGTGAGATTTGCAAACCTTGGCCATTACCAACTTTGATTTGGTCATTGCTCGTATAATCTTCTGCGCAGACGTTGAGATTGGAGAGAACATTGGTCAAGTGGTGGGTGGAACCCGTATCATGGTACCACAAGGAATCAGAGGCCGCATGAGGGGCAGCAAAATAAGCAGCAGGTCCATGAGGATCACCTTGGAAAAAATGGTCAAAGAGATTATAATGCTTGACCAATCCTACCACAGATTTGGCACACAAGACGATTATTGGAAGTAGAATGAGAGAAATGACCACTTTGAGAGGAGCGTCCTCTACCTCGTCCTCTCCTGCGTCCCACATGAGATGAGCCACGAGAATGTGAGGAGCCACGGGAATTGTTGTTGAAGGAAGAGGAGTGGCGCTGGGCTACATTTACACTGGAGGAAGACAAATCTGGAACAATGTGATGAAGTTCAATGCGCTGCTCATGGGTGACCATACAAGTCTTCCAAAGAAATAGAATCAATACGAGTAGTGATAGAGGTGACCAAGGGGTCATAATCTGTGCTCAAGCCAGCCAGAATGTAAGAGACAACTTCAGATTCCTTTAAGGGCTCATCTATAGCAGCTAAAGTATGAGCCAAGGTTTGGGCCTTTTGAAAGTAGTCAACAATAGATGAGGCACCCTTCTTGAGGGTAGCAAGTTGATATCAAGTCTGCATAATACGATCTTTAGACTCAAATGCGAACATCTTCTCCAACGTAGTCCAAACATCACGTGATGTTTTCAGCCCAACAACATGGGCAAGGACAACTTTAGATAGAGTGGAGACAACATCACTTAAAATAAGTTTGTCTTGTTGAACCCAAAGATTGTAATTTGGATTAGGAACCAAAGTGGTTGATGAAGTATCACTAGAATACTGATCAGATTGTGGTGGACCAGGAATAGAGCCATCCACATAGTTGAAAAGATCTTGGGCTTCAAGATAAGAGGCCATCAGGTAGCATCAAAGCAAAAAATTATCACGGGTCAATTTCAGGGTGATATGGTGGTTGAGGTTGGCCAGTGGGATGGGGCTGGAATCAAAAGTTGGAGTGGCCATGAAGAAAAAAAATACTAACGTGAGTCGTATAGGCTCCGATACCATATAATGACACAAGAATTGTAGTGCAAAACAACCTTACTTCATGTTGGGCGTGGCTCTTTGTATTTATAGTTGTTTACAGAGTATAACATATAAAAGGAAACTATACAGTGGAAAAGGAAGGAGATGATTCCTATACAATCAATATTTAAACTAAAATATACATAAGGAAGATTTGAATTATGAAAGGAAAGGAGTCGTTGCTCTGTTACCATGATTCTTGTACATAGCTGTCAATAACGTGCACAGCTGGTGTATCTTCTAGCTAGAATATCTTGAGAGCGTCTTGGGTGGGGATGGTGTACAAAAGTCACCTTTTGTGCAACCCACTCATCACTTGACACCTCATTTATTTTAAAAAATTGCAAAAAAATTGTATGAGATCAACACATAAGATTAATTTTCCCTCACAAATATTAGACACTACCTTGTAGCTCTGGTTCCACCCACGCCCAGACGCCGCCGCCGTCCGCCGTCCACCGCCTCCGGCCACCAAACTCCGGCGAACAAAAAAAAACCGCCTAGCCTCAAAAATTGATTCTAATGCCTAAAAACTCGTTTCTAAAACCTCAAAAATCGATTTTAATGCCATAAAACTCGTTTCTAATGCCTCAACTTAGTTTTGGATTCAAAACTAAAAACCTAGGGGGGACGATTAATCCTAGGAGTATCAATGCGAGCGGTTATTAACTACCCGCCAACCGCTGATCGTTATAACCGCCAACCGCCTAACCGCCTAATGGTTAGCGGGTAGCGGTTAGCAGTTATAGGGTTTACTAACCGTAACCGCTAACCGCTTTTGATATACTACATTTTTATAATTATAATTATAATAATATTTATACATATAAATAATCAATTGATCATTAATAATTAAATCACATTTTTGTTTTAGATAATTAAATCATAATTTGAGTATTAATATATTATCACTATAATTTATATGATTATATTACATGATCAATTAATCGTAAAATCATTTGATTATATAATAACAAATTATATATACATATTCATAAGTCATAAGTTATAAGTATGCAAGTTCATATTAATACAACAATGAACAATTAAGTATTTAAAGACTTAGTTCCAATGTATGTTATCAGCTTATAAGTCTATATATGTTATAAATTATAATTATACATATATGCAATTATTCATATTGAATAATATAAATGTAAAATATCAATACTTAATCATATGATTCAATAACAATTCAAATACTTATTAAAGTCAATAATATTATTAATGTACAATGATAATGTGATTCTTATAATATCAAATTAATTAATTGACATTTGATTAAACAATGTATTACTTATAACCACAATTGAAGTATTAATGTATTATCATTATAATTTATATGATTATATAATAACAAATTATTCATATATAATATTTATATATATGATATGTTTGTAACTTTGTAATAATATATATATTTAAATATATATGATATGTTAGCAACCAGTAACATAAACTACATAAGTAACATAATTATTAATTAGTTTGTAATTACATCTTAACTAGTTTTGTAAGTACTTATATAATACATTCTTATTATAATATTTTGTAATTTAGTATATATTAAGTAATTATACATATATGCAATTATGCATATTGAATAATATAAATGTATAAGATCAATACTTAATCATATGATTCAATGACAATTCAAATATTTTATTTAAGTTAATCATATTATTAATGTACAATGATAATGTGATTCGTATAATATTAAATTAAGTAATTAATATTGGATTCATTAAACAATATGTTACTTATAACCACAATTGAATTAAAACATTATTAGATACTTTATACTTATAAAACATATATCACATTATCTTAGATTCAGATCTAAGATAATTTTATTATATATATATTAATATGAATTGCGATTTGTGAGATAATGTAATCATATAATTTAAGTATGAGTGTATGACCATTATATCATTAAGAATTTAAGACTTAGGAGTTTGAGTATTACCATTAGATAATAAGTTCAATTAAAAAAAACTTATAAGTAAATATGATAATAATTTTATAAGGAGTGAGACCATTTATAAACTTACATATCTTAGTATTATAGTATGAGTGTATGATACTGTAGTCTGTAGTAATAAAAGCCTAAAAAAGCCCAAAAAGCCCAAGAAAAAACCCAAAAAAAGCCTAATTTGAAAAAGCGGTTAGCGAGCGGTTACCTATTTCACTAACCGCTAACCGCACGGTTAACCGCTAACCGCTAACCGTTAGGCAGTTAGCGGTTGCGGTTTGTGAGATCTACTAACCGCTAAGGCAGTTACGGTCAGCGGTTATTGCCATTAACCGCTAACCGTAATTGCATTGACACCCCTAGTTAACCCTTTTTGGGATTTTATCACCTTAAAAGTGGCCAGATCCATGTGAAAAACCAAAGAAAAAATCAAAAAAAATCTAAAGCAAGATCCATAAAAAAAAAAAAAAAATCAAAAAATCAAACCCATCGGAGCAAAACCCATAAAAAATCAAAAAATAAGGTCGCTGGAGCTGGTGGCCGACCAGATCCAGGCCGGCCGTGGGTCACCCACTGCCCAGATCGCCGCTGCCTAGCCCACTGCCCATATCACCGTCGTCCAGCTCACACGCACCGCCCAGCTCGCCGCCGTCCAGCCCTTCTTCCGGCGTCTTCTTCCTTCTTCATTTCTTCCTTCTCTCTTTCTCTTATTTTTTCCCTCCTTTCTTTCCTCATATAATCAGGTCTTCCCTCATATAATTAGGTGGGTTTAGTTTTATTTTGATATTATATTCCATGCTGAGGTGGCCCCATATGAATGACCTGCACAAAAAATACCTTTTGTGCAAGGTAAGTATATAAGTTATTCTCGAATATCTTTAACTGAAATTGTGATGATTGATATTGTAATATAATCTGTCCAATAAATCTCATTTAAGACATACCGTCAATTTGTCTCATTAAGAAGTCCATGAAAAGTCCTGTTTTATTTTTCAAGGCATAACACACACCAAAAAAAAAAAAACCAAGGAGACCAAGAAAACAGTTGCATAAGCCAGGAAAGTTTTGCCTTTATGACCACATTGCTTAACGATCATTTTATAGAAAAAGAGACCCCACAACAACTTTTTGGAACTTGCACGTACAACTCTTTAAGAAAATTATTTGCTTATTTGCTGAAGAGGCTATTTTTTGCTTAATTTATATTTGTTAACTGAAATAAACGTGAAAACAAATTTCAAGTATTTTGTGAATTAATGTTTTATACTTTGAGTTATTTATTAATGCTTTAATTTGTTTTTTTTGCTAAAACTAAAAAATATACATATTTAATTATTTAATTAAGACTTAAGCCAACTAATTAATTCAATCATTTCATTTTCGAGGGATCTTCCAATATTTGTTGAATCATATCGGCTAATTAATAACATGAATTTCACTGGTTTTTTTTTTTAAAAAAAAATTATTATTTAATAAGTTATGATGAAATATTTGATATAAAAAGTTCTTTTTATAGATATTTCTATACATACATAAGTCAAGCTTTTGCATGTACTCCTCAAGAAAATTGTATATAAAAATTTCAGATTATAACTCGTTCGTTGTATATTCAAATTAATCACACGTGTAATTGGAAATCTTCATTCACTTTTTTTTTCTTCTTACGTTTTCATATCGACATCATTTCAAACCTTATTTTCTTAATTTGAATAATTAACTTAAACCTATAAAAAATCAACCCTCTCTGCTTAACATATTCTATCAACTATATATATAATATAGTTTGATCTCAGGACCTTTGAATCAAACATTGACTCCGATATCATATTAAATTATTACTTGTCTCATAAGCTAATTAAACTAGTAGAAATATGTAAATTTAATAATTTAATCAACACTTTAACTTATCAAACGGTTGGAGTGTTCCACATTCAAATGCACTGGTCACACCAAGAGAAGATTAGTTCACCTTATCATGTCATATGTATATATATTAGTTATTTTTATCTTAATTAGGATTAGTATGGATCGTATTGTCTTTATCTGAAAAATTAGTATAGAGTTTTTATAGTAAGTAGGAGTAGGTATTATTCCGGCAATATTATTAACTAGCAAGAGGAAAGGTCGTTAGATAATTTTATCAAACACTTAATGTGCAATTGGTACTCTTACCTCAAGTGGAGAACTATTAATGANTAATTATGTAAGTTAGGTATCTTAGAACCATGACTTCTAGAAAAATGTGATTTTCTATCACCCCGCGAACAGCACACAAATAAACAACATGCCGACATGAATTGTCAAATTAAGCCACAGATAGCTACCGTACGTCATGATCAAGTTGATGAAGATTTAATTAGAATCAAAACCTTTTTCAAATTTAAAGTAACCCTATTAATATTCATCCATCTATGGCATTTGGCAAAAAGGTACCATAAATTAACCTTTCTAGATTTTAGTTGATCATATTTCTATGACTAATGTAGAAGATATTTTCATGTCTTTCTTGTGTCTCTTCAAAATTGTTGTGACTGTAAAATTATCATTTGATCAAAATCTAACCGTGATCTATTATAAATCGAATGATAATTTTAAAACCACATTAATTTTAAAATGATATAAGAAGAATATAAAGAAGACTTTTAGCAAGGCTACGCCTAAATTTTTTATTTTTTATTTTATTTTTTTGCCAATGCTTCTTTTGTACTCATTGCATAAAAATATGATATATATAACAAAACAATTTCATAAATACAGTGAAAAATTTATTCCATGCAAATCTAATCTCTGCTTTGTTTAACTCTTTGAATATTATCGTTCCAATCAGTTTCTAGATTTGTAACATATTTCAGCGAATTATGTCTCTGGTCACTACCCGATCAATTACAATTTTCTCAACTAGACAGTCATTTGTTGTTTTTCCATCACTGCTTTTAGCACAATCTTCTTCTTCATTGCCTCTACTATTGGTGACAATTCTTTCATATGTTTGATAATTAATTTGCCATGCACTGGTTGATGATTTGTTCATAAAAAAGAATTAGAGAGAAAACGAAAGATAGATCAAAGATCTAAGATTACTACTCTTGAGGTTTTGTGAATGGCTAAAATGACTTGAAACCTAAAAAAACTTCACTCCCATTAATCGCTTCTGAAAGCAAATATAGAGAAAAGACAAATAAAAACCATTGTCGAGTTTGAACATCACCAAACTCACCATTGTATTATTCAAAATAAATGGAAGAGAGTACTTGGGAGGTCTTCCCTCCTCTAAATGGTTCTTTGGCGGCTTAAAACGTTTTATTCTTTGATAGCTTCATAGTTTTTTTTTTTTTTTTTTTAATGAATACCATTATTATTATTATTATCAATAATAATGATTTCATTACTCAAAAGCGAAAGTAGCCAAGAGCATAAAGCTCTAAACAATCAGAGCAAATTGCTCTAATAACACAATATCATAAATACAACTTGGTATTTCCTCCATCCAAATTTGCTCAGTAGGACATAAGAGAGCAAATTTCGTTAGATGATGAGCCGCTGAGTTTGCTTACCGCTTAACATGAGAAACCATTCAACTTTGATGCGTTCCAAGGACTACTTGAGCGTCATCCACAATCTGTCCATATGGTCTATAATTTAGTACAGTCTCACAAAAAGCTTGGACCACTTGAAGAGAATCACCCTCAAGAATAATATCCGACAATCCCAAGTCCATACTAAATTTTGCCTCAATCAATGACACCAGTGCTTCCGCAATAACTGGTTCTTGAATAATGTCCAATCTCTTGCATTGTGCCGCAATAACAAAACCCCTATGATCACGAACAATGATCCCATAGCCCAGACGTTTTCGATGGGAGTCAATCGAGACATCCTAATTCACTTTATATTTTCCAAACAAAGGTTTCTCGCATCTAACCATTGAAAATAGAGCTTGCTCTATTGCACCTCTTGCAAAGTCATCCCTTTCCAACGCTGTGTGAAGGGTGATAAGCATATCTCCTGCCTCTAGAACAACTCTGTTAGGAGGAACAAATTCACCGCTGTGCACAACTTGATTATGCCGAGCCCAGATTTTTTTTGCAATAACAACAAATAAATTAAGCTCCTTCCTACTGCACCTTGTGATCACATTGTCCAGCACATCCAACAACGATTGATTCTGAATAGGAATTTTTTGGAGTCTTCTAGCACATACCCCTTAGACGTCCATTGAAGAAGGACCCTCCCAAATTATATGACAAATGGTTTCCATTTCTTGTTGGTAGAAAATACATAGCCCTTCTTTGATTACCCCATGCCTCAGTAGATTCTCTTTTGTAGGGAGAATATTAGCACACTCCCGCCACAGGAAGACCTTGACCGCATTAAGGACATACTGTCAATTTGTCTTATTACACCCCCGCAATCTTAACGTGGGAGAGCACATGTTAAATTGGACTTAAGTTGATGGAATCGATGAGAAGCCAAAGGTTTGGTCAAGGCATCTGCAAGTTGATCCTTACTTGATAAAAATTTCACAACAAGAGTTTTGGATGCCACACGATCACACACAAAATGGTAGTCAATTTCAATGTGCTTAGGACGAGCATGATAAGCAGGATTAGAAGTGAGATAAGTGGCTCCAATGTTATCATAGAACAAAACAGGTGCTTGTTGGAGAAAGACGCCAAGATCCTGTAATAAGGCTTGAATCCAAAGGAGTTCAGCTGTTGCATTAGCAACAGCCTTGTACTCAGCTTCAGTGGAGGATCTTAAAACCGTAGGTTACTTTTTAGAACTCAATGACAAAATATTTGAACCCAGAAAAACCCCATAACCAGATGTAGATTTACGGTCATCAGGACACCCAACCTAATCCGCATCAGAGTAAGCAAATAATTGAGTGGATGAGGTCATACAGATTAACAACCCATGATCAATGGTAAATTTCAAATAACGTAAGATCCTCTTAATTAACAGCAGACCAATGAATATCACGAGGGTCATGCATAAATTGAGATACTTTACTCACAGCAAAAGCAATTTTTGGACGTGTGAGAGAAAGATATTGTAAAGCCCCCATAGTGCTACGGTAAAGAGTAATATCTCTGAATGAGGAGCCATAAAACTTACTAAGGGATAAGTTGGCTACCATAGGAGAAGAGATGGGCTTGGCAGTGGACATCTTTGTGCGTGTCAATATATCAGAGATGTATCTAGATTGAGACAAATGCAAACCATTAGTAACACGTGTAACAGAAACACCAAAAAATAATGGAGGTCACCCAAATCCTTCACTGGAAAGTCACGTGATAGAGTGTGAATAAGTTCATTGATAGCACCCGTATGTGATCCAGTGAGAATAATATCATCTACGTACACCAATGCAAAAATAGTGACAGAAGCAAATTTGTAGATAAAAAGAGAATTATTAGATTTTGATCCGTAGAACCCCAACTCCAATAGGCAAGAACTGAATATGTGACACCAAGCACGCGAAGCTGGTTTTAAACCATACAATGCTTTCTTGAGAAGACACACCACATTAGGGTACATGGGATGAACAAAACTAGGGGGTTAAGACATGTAAACGGTCTCTTGCAAGTGGCCATGAAGAAAGGCATTACTCACATCTACTTGCTTGATATCCCATCATGTAGAAACAGCTAAAGAAAGCACTGTACGAACGGTAATGGGTTTCACAACGAGACTACATGTCTCAAAAAAATTCAACACCTTTGCGTTGATGGAAACCTTTAGCAACAAGGCGCGCCTTATAGCACTCAATATAGCCATCAGTCTTGCGTTTAATGCGGAAAACCCACTTAGCACCAACAACATTCATGGAGGAAGTTTTAGGAACAAGAGTCCATATCCCTGTCTTGATGAGGGCATTGAATTCTTCAGCCATGGCAGCCCTCCACTTAACGTCCTTAGTAGCTTGAGTATAGGACGTGGGCTCAATTTCATTACAAACCAAGGAGGCAATGTAGGCACGAGGTAAAGGGTATCTAATAGACCAATCAGTGTAACATTTGGATTGATGGATGTTATTTTGAGCTCTAGTGACCATCAGATGAGTATGAGGTGGGGGTTTAACAGGGGGAGAAGATGCAGGGGATGGAGGATGGGGGGATAGACGAGTAGGAGAGGAATTATTGGTGCGTAAATGATTATGGGCTAGTGTGTTGATGGTATTATTAAGAGACAGAATAAGTGGAGGTGATGACATCGAGGAATGAGGTGGAGACTAAGTGGCCGGGAGACAATGAGGACCCCAAGAAAGGTGATGTCATCAAAAGAGGAGATGGAGACAAAGTGGGTTTTTGAATGGATAAAGATGAGTGTGGGACGACATGTTGCACACGTAAGTTTGTGGGTAAAATAGTAGAAGTGGGACTCATTGAGGGAATGGGCATGGAGGAAACTTGAAAAGGGAACATTGTTTCATTAAAGGTAACGTGTTGGGCAACATAGATCTGGCCAGTAGGTATATGGAGACACTTATAGCCAACATGAGGTTTGCTATTGATGCAGGAGAAATTTGAGAAAGTTATTATTTTAATTATGCATGTGTGTTTTAGTTTTCCTTCTTCAATAAGGATTGTGTTTTTCCTTTCCTATTAGAATTTGTTTTCCTTTTCCTCTTAGGATTTGTTTTCCTTTTCCAATTAGGTTTGTTTTTCCTTTTCCTTGTTAATTTAGGAGATGTCTAGCCTATATAAAGGCATCTAGTCTTTGTTATTTTTCAACCCAGTTTATATTATCAATTAAATTTAAGTCTTTCAGAATTATTTATCTGTTTGCTTATTTGGGGCAATTAAGGAATTTCTCTTCCCTATTTGTTATTTTCTCTCTTCCTGAGTTCCCTTTTCTATCTTCAATTATTAGTTTTGGCAGCGAATATACGCTGTCAGAACAATCATAGTTCTACCCGACGTTAGTTGGTATCAGAGCTTAGCATCTTCTTGGATGAATTTTTTTCATTAGTTTTTCATGGCTGGTGGTCGTGGTCGACGTGGACAAGTTCCGAATGAGGAAGTCCCTTACCATGAGCGCAGTATACAAGACATGATGATTGAAGATTTGCAGAAGCAGGTTGCAGAGTTAACCCAGTGTCTAGCGGCGCAAAACTTGGAGATGTATTGCGATATTGACGGTCGCAATTCAGAATCCAATTTCAAGATCATAAGCCTGTTCTGGTTCAGGAACAGCGTATTCGGAATGAGTGGCATGAAGACTTAGACATCACAGTTGAGCGTCCAGAAATTTCTGGTACTCTCACATCCTTGACTATTGTTAGTAAGTCTCAAGCCCATCTACCAAATTCATATTATGTGGAGGACAAAGATGATTTTATTGAGGAATATTTTTCTGTAGATTGGGCCACTCCACCAATCTATGATACTTATCCTGATGAAGAGGATCTATTGGAGGAGGTAAATTTATTTCTTGATACTATACAAATTGTTGAAGAGAATGATGTCCACCGTGTGTTTGACGAAAGTCCAAATAGTGAAATATCTCAATGGGGTCTTGAGAAAATTAATTATGTTAATTTTCTTGGGATTGAAAATTTTCTTTCAACTTTTCCTAAACAAAATCTTGACGTTGGTTTCAGCATGTTGGAAGAAATTTTGAATTTTCGTGGCAAGGAAGGAATTCATTGTTTTCGGAAATTTTTTTCGAATGGCAAATTTATGACAATCAATCAAGAGCTTATAAAGTTTATTTTATCTCAAGTTGGTGCGAGTAACTTCAAATATAATACTCAAAGCCATGTAATGAAGGCTTTCGAATTGTTTATCTTCCGGTATCAAGTTGCTTTAATGTTGAGAAGTACGGGATGGAATGGATTAATTGGACATTCGAAAGATTGAGGAAAGATGATTTGAACTCGAGGGCGAGTTCTTTCCAACCCGGAGAGACTGATGCATGAGAAATTTGAGAAAATTATTATTTTAATTATGCATGTGTGTTTTAGTTTTCCTTCTTCAATAAGGATTGGGTTTTTCCTTTCCTATTAAGATTTGTTTTCCTTTTCTTATTAGGATTTGTTTTTCTTTTCCAATTAGGTTTGTCTTTCCTTTTCCTTGTTAATTTAGGAGATGCCTAGCCTATATAAAGGCATCTAGTCTTTGTTATTTTTCAACCCAGTTTATATTATCAATTAAATTTAAGTCTTTTAGAATTATTTTCTTGTTTGCTTATTTGGGGCAATTAGGGACTTTCTCTTCCCTATTTGTTATTTTCTCTCTTCTTTAGTTCACTTTTCTATCTTCAATTCTTAGTTTCTGCTGTGAATATACACTGTCAGAGCAATCCTAGTTCTGCCTGGTGTCAGCTATAGCCCAAGAAAACACAAGATAGGGATCAGAAAAGACAATTTGTGGGAATTATAGGGCCGAAGATATGGCCAACACTTACACCCAAAGACTTTAAGTAAATTAAAATCTGGAGATTTGTGGAAGAGTAATTCAAAGGGGGACTTGACACTATTGACAGAGGGTAATCGATTAATTAGGTAGCATGCCGTATCAAACGCATCATCCCAAAATTTTAATGGGACATGAGAATGGGCTAGAAGAGCTAGACCAGTATCTACGATATGGCGAAGCTTTCTCTCCACACTCCCATTTTGATGATGAGTATGTGGGCATGTTTGATGATAAGATATACCATGGGATATAAGGAATTTTCGAACAAGAATAAACTCACCTCCTCCATCGGTTTGCACAGACTTGATAGACCGACCAAAAAAAAATTTCACTAATTTTTTAAAATTGCAAAAAACAGTAATAACATCAAATTTGCATGTGAGGGGAAAAACCCATGAATAACAAGAGAAATCATCCACAACGCAAAGAAAATAACGTTTATCATTAATGAAAAATAGAGGGGCAAGGCTCCATACATCCATGAATAAGAGGTCCAAAGGACCATTGGACATAGATGGACTAAGAGGGAAATGCAATTTATGAAGTTTTCCAAGCTAGCACGAGGAGCAAACAAGAACATATTTATTGGAACTAACAGGGAGCTAATGGGAGGTGAGCACACGACGAACAATACACAAAGCAGGATGACCCAATATATCGAGAGTGCCATTGATTGACCGAGACTCATTCACCAACAAGAGCTAAACGTGGACTGGAGGAAGACAAACAAGATGGCCATGGATAGAGGCCATCCTTACTCGGGCCTTTGAGGAGCAGTCTCCGAGACTTGAGATCCTTAACAAGAAAACATACTTTCTTTTATGGTAGTAAAAAAGTGCACAGCTGGTGTTATTCTAGCTAGAATATCTTTGGCTGAAATTGTGATGATTGATATTGTAATATAATCTGTCCAATAAATCTCATTTAAGAGATACCGTCAATTTGTCTCATTAAGAAGTCCATGAAAAGTCCTGTTTTATTTTCAAGGTAACGTACAAAACACACACCAACAAAAAAAAAAAAAAAACCAAGTAGACCAAGAAAAAAGTTACATAAGCCAGGAAAGTTTTGCCTTTATGACCACATTGCTTAACTATCATTTTATAGAAAAAGAGACCCCACAATAACTTTTTGGAACATGCACGTACAACTCTTTAAGAAAATTATTTGCTTATTTGCTGAAGAGGCTATTTTTTGCTTAATTTATATTTGTTAATTGAAATAAACGTGAAAATAAATTTCAAGTATTTTCTGAATTAATGTTTTATACTTTGAGTTATTTATTAATTTTTTTTTTGCTAAAACTAATATATATATTTAATTATTTAATTAAGACTTAAGCTAACTAATTAATTCAATCATTTCATTTTCGAGGGATCTTCCAATATTTGTTGAATCATATCGGCTAATTAATAATTAACATGAATTTCACTGGTTTTTTTTTTTTTAAAAAAAAATTATTATTTAATAAGTTATGATGAAATATTTGATATAAAAAGTTCTTTTTATAGATATTTCTGTACATATATAAGTCAAGCTTTTGCACGTACTCCTCAAGAAAATTTTATATAAAAATTTCAGGTTATAACTCGTTCGTTGTATATTCAAATTAATCACACGTGTAATTGGAAATCTTCATTCACTTAATTTCTTTCCTTCAGTTACTTTTTTTTCTTCTTACGTTTTCATATTGACATAATTTCAATCCTTATTTTCTTAATTTGAATAATTAAATTATTGAACTTAAACCTATAAAAAATCAACCCTCTGCTTAACATATTCTATCAACTATATATATAATATAGTTTGATCTCAGGACCTTTGAATCAAATATTGACTCCGATATCATATTAAATTACTACTTGTCCCATAAGCTAATTAAATTAATAGGAATATATAAATTTAATAATTTAATCAACACTTTAACTTATCAAACAGTTGGAGTGTTCCACATTCAAATGCACTGGTCACACCAAGAGAAGATTAGTTCACCTTATCATGTCATATGTATATATTAGTTATTTTTATCTTTATTAGGATTAGTATGGATCGTATTGTCTTGATCTTAAAAATTAGTACAAAGTTGTTATAGTAAGTAGGAGTAGGTATTATTCCGGTAATATTATTAACTAGCAAGAGGAAAGGTCATTGGCCGGATAATTTTATCAAACACTTAATGTGCAATTGGTACTCATACGTCAAGTGGAGAACTATTAATGACTACATTTTCCCTTTTCATTTTTACTATCATCCACAAACCATCAACCTAGTAAGTCAATCCTATCCCCTAGCTACCTCCCTAAATGGTTCCCCCATGGCCTATGTGTTTTATCATGTTTGGAGAGAAAGCAACTTGAAAAGCTAGCTTTTGCTTTATCTATTAATTTACTTGCACTTCCACCAAATTTAATTCTAGCCAAAAATTTAATTCTAGCCAAAGCAATTGACTTTACTTCTTCCAAAATAATATTTGAGGATTAATTACCGAGTCTAGCTATTAAATTGAGATGTGTCCAAAATGCATATATGTCACATACATTTTTAATAGGGTATCATGTGAAGTTTGAATATATGTTTATTTAATAGATGAGAATAACTTATATACTCAGGTTGCGCAAAAAAACACCTTTTGTGCTAACCATTAATATCTACCACCTAAGCATGGAACACATTACCAAAATAAAACCAAACCACCTGATTATATGAGGAAAGAAAAGAGAAAGAAGAGAAAAATGAGAGAAAGAAGAGAAGGAAGAAACGAAGAAGGAAGAAGAGAGGTGTAGACCCACAGTCGGAAGAAGGAAGAAGAAGAAACACTGTGGGTGGGTGGAACTAGTGGCCGGTCATGGGTTTGGCCAGCCTAGGTCTAGCAGGCCACCAAGACCCACTGCTCTGGCGACTTTATTTTTTTATAGGTCTTGCTTTGTATCTTGGTTTTTGGTTGTTTCTTTGGTTTTTCACATGGCTTCGGCAACTTTTAGGGTGATAAAATCCCAAAAAGGGTTAACCTTCCCTCTAAGTTTTAGTTTTGAATCCAAAATTAAGTTTTGATGTATTAGAAATGAGTTTTGTGGCATTAAAAATGAGTTTTTAAGCATTAGAATCGATTTTTGAGGCTGGATTTGATAGAAAATTTGCCGGAGATGGGTTTAGGGTTGCCAGAAAACTCACTGTCACCGGTTTTTTTTTTTTTTTTTGCACCAGAAAAGTTGCCGGATCTCTTACCCCCAGTGGCTGTGCGTTTTTTTTTGTTTGCTAGAGGTGGCCGGAGGCGGTGGACAGCGGCGGCGGCTTCTGGGCGTGGGTGGAACCGACAGCTGCAGGGGGTGGTGGCTAATATCTATGTGGGAGAATTAATCCTATGTTTTCCTAACATAATAATTTTTTGAAATAAGTAAGGTGTCAAATAGTGAGTGGATTGCATAAAAGTTGATTTTTGTGCAACAGTGGCACCTAAGACACTCTCTTAATAGATTGAGTAGGAAAAGATATCGATTCGATTAATATTAGTAAGAGCATTTTTACCTACCGAGCTTTGAAAGTTGATTAATGAATTAATTAACCAACTTCATATTAACGAAAAATAGTCTCCACTTTTTTGGGTCAATCATTTCGCTTTCTGAGGGATCTTCACGGTGTTTTTGTAAAAGAAAAATAAAAAAATCTGCCTTCTAGTTGTGAAACGCATGCATGCCACGTGCAGGGTACACAGAAACGACTGCGTACACGTGAACTAAAGGTGGTGATATTAATTTTTGTGACGCAATCGATGGCGACGTAATAACATAATAATGAAACTTCGTTGGTGCCGCTGCCGCCCAAATAATTTATGGTTGCCTTTGATTTGGCGGTCGTCATAAACGAAGACTTCTGAAACACCTTCATTTACATGCAAACGAATTCCATGGCAGAAATAAATAATAAAAAGTTCTTCCGCCGAATTTTCGTAAGCAGCAAATGGAGACGGCATCATTGGAGGCTGTGTTTGGCGTTGGCCTTGAAAATTACATAAGCCATGAAAGTTTTGCCTTTAATTATGACCACATTGCTTAACGATCATTTTATAGAAAAAGAGACCTCACAACGACTTTTTGGAACATGCACGTACAACTCTTTAAGAAAATTATTTGTTTATTAATTTGCTGAAGAGGCTATTTTTTGCTTAATTTATATTTATTAATTGAAATAAATGTGAAAACAATTTTTTTTTAAGTATTTTGTGAATTAATGTTTTATACTTTGAGTTATTTATTAATGCTTTAATTTTTTTTGTTAAAATTAAATATATATATTTAATTATTTAATTAAGACTTAAGCCAACTAATTAATTCTATCATTTCATTTTCGAGGGATCTTCAATTCCATTTGTTGAATCATATTGGCTAATTAATAACATGAACTTCACTGGTTTTTTATTATTTAATAAGTTATGATGAAATATTTGATATAAAAAGTTCCTTTTATAGATATTTCTGTACATATATAAGTCAAGCTTTTGCACGTACTCCTCAAGAAAATTTTATATAAAAATTTCAGGTTATAACTCGTTCGTTGTATATTCAAATTAATCACACGTGTAATTGGAAATCTTCATTCACTTAATTTCTTTCCTTCAGTTTTTTTTTTTTTTTTTCTTCTTACGTTTTCATATTGACATCATCATTTCAATCCTTATTTTCTTAATTTGAATAATTAAATTATTGAACTTAAACCTATAAAAAATCAACCCTCTCAGCTTAACATTTTCTATCAACTATGTATATATATTATATTGTGGGTATCACTATCATCCATATTTTTTTAATGGCAATGTTTCCCTTTATCCCATCATGGCACAAAATTTCAACCACCAAGGCCATCGATCCCTCCGACCAAGCCAAAACCCCAAACAAAAACGACAGTGTAAGTTTAATATTTATCAATTCAAAAGTATTCAACTCTCAATTATATATATATATATATATATAACAAAAGTATTGCGGCATGAGTTTTAATGTGAAATATTTAATTTAAAAGGATGGTGATTTGACGGAGTCAAAGTTTGATTTCAGGACTTTTGGATCGAATCTTGACCCTGATATTATGTTAAATTACTACTTGTCTCATAAGCTAATTAAACTAATAGGGATATATAAATTTAATAACTTAATCAACACTTTAACTTATCAAACGGTTGGGGTGTTCCACATTCAAATGCACTGGTCACACCAAGAGAAGGTTAATTCACCTTATCACGTCATATATATATATATATTAGTTATTTAATCTTAATTAGGATTAGTATGGATCGTATTGTCTTTATCTTAAAAATTGGTACATAGTTGTTATAATAAGTAGGAGTAGGTAAAAAACGTGTGTTTTAAAAAATGCACAATTTTAAGCATTGAGATTAGATAAAAGTTTTCTGCTGGAGAAACAAATAAAGGATACAAAACATTCAAAAGAGGATGGATCAAGTCAGCATGGGTAGGTATATTAGAATGAAAATGCATTACAATTGGAATATACATTATTAAAATCCAATAGCTATATGTTTTCTCTCTACGCTAAATCCTAGATGAGAAGTATCAGTGTTTCCAGATCTCTGAGTCTGTGAAAGGAATTTGGATCGTGCATGTATCTGAACAAACCCATGGCAGACAACTTGTCGAAATTGTGGGAAGAACTCTCGTTGACGGAGGTGGAAGATGAGGAGTTGAGTATCCAGAGGGATGAATTGGAAGGTATTGCGTCTTGGGGTCGAGCGTGTATTTTGGGGAAACTTATTGTGGATCGTATGATTAGCAAAGAAACGCTCCGATCTACGTTGATGCGATGGCGGAAACCAGTGGAAAATCTCTCCTTCAAGATTTTGGGAGAGAACCTGTTTCTTATTGATTTTGAAAGCTCTAGGGATAAGAAGCGAGTGCTGAAGGGACGCCCGTGGGTGTTTGAGGGAAGTCTGTTCTTGATTGAGGATTTTGATGGCCTCACTCCGCCATCAAATTTCACATTTGATAGAGCGACTTTCTGGGTTCGAATGATAAACTTGTCGTTGGTGTGCATGAGACGTGATATTGGCTGCAAAATTGGGATGTCTGTATGATGCAGGTCAGACAAAGTTCGGAGCCTCTCTGTTACTGTGCTCGATCGCACCAATGACTGCGATCGATAGCAGAATTGGAGCCCTAGACTCAATAGCTTATGAGGAAGTGACCGATGATGGGGGATCGATAGCACTAGTCAAGCGCCCAAGTGCGCTCGATCGCACTCATGACTGCGCTCGAGTGCACACAGGGCTCTATGTTATATTTATGTGTTTTAGTTATTAAACCGCCGTTATTTATTTGTTTTAGCAATATTAGGGTTTTGAGAGTCTTTATTTCGTTATTTTATTAGGTTTAGGGTTATGAGGGGTATTTATGTAATATTTTAATAGGTTTATGGTTTGTGACTATAAATATATGCTTATAGCCTCCAAACAATTCAGTTGTTGTTTATTATCAGTTTTCTCTAAATAAGAATCTTAGAGTTGAGGTTTCTTCCCCTTTTTTCCCTTAAAATCGTAGATAGACTCTACATTTTGAGAAGAGTTGTTAGATCGTTGATAGACTCACGATCTAGAATTACATATCCACTGTTGCTTATTGTTGTTCTTCGCTGCAGCCCACTAAGTCACGCTACATCAGTTGGTATCAAAGCTCAGTTACTTTCCATGAATGGAGAGGAGCAACCGCTTTGCAGATATAAACGAGGTGTACGCACACACGGAGACAGCACATAAGGAGCAACCGGCAATTCGTTTGCGGCACATGTGTCGTGGGCCGAACGATTGTCGTCGCCAACCAAGATCGTAATTTGTGGTGGCGGAAGACAAAACTAAAGTTGAAACCCGGCAATACAAGGAGGATCAATTTCGGGCATTGGAGGATCGACGTGAAGCCTCGCCTACCCAAATATCCAACTTGTATCGTCACAAAGGGAATGGATCTAGAAACCCATCTGCGGACCGCCGAACGCATGGATGTCAGCACCATGCGCAAGCTCATGCCACTCGGTGGGTGGACGGGTCCAAACTCAAAATTCCAGAATTCTCAAGGGTGTTACAACGTTCAGAATTGTGGTATTGGACGTTGGCTGTTGAAGAGTTTTTTGAAGTCAACGGAGTGGCCGATGCACAACGAGTCCCTTTGGTGGTACTCACATTCCGGGGAGTAGTTGCTGCGTGGTGGCAACATCTAAAGCAACATAGGAGGCGACAAGGCAAATTGAAGATTAATAGTTGGGAGCAACTATTGAAAAGGATGATAGACGCTTTTGTGCTCCAAGATTATACCATGGGCAGACAGCCACAAGATTGGAGACAAGGGTCTACGGCTGTGATGAAAAAATTAGAAAATTCCGACAAAAAAAGGGTGTTTTAGGAAACCCAAATTGTGGCAAAGAGTCCACCACCGGCCAATTGGGCTCGTACTTTCCAACCACAAATCCATACACTGAGTCCATATTCCGTGGATGAAGAAAAAGAATTTGTGGATGGAGTATGTCTAGAATCCAAAATCATTGATGAGGAGTTCGAACATGAATGTGTTGAAGATGAAGATACTTCACAAGGGTTTATAGATTGGAATACTCCACCAGTCTATGATGATGACGTCAATGAAGAAGAGCCAATTGAGGAACCTTTGGCATCCGACCTAGAGGAAGAGTACAAAGAATATGGGTTGCATCCTATGTTTAGCGGCCTCTACCCCGATGAAGATGACCAATTGGAAGATGAAGAGCCCACGGATGCCGATTATGAAGAAGATGACATCGCTGATTATGAAGAGGTTGATGAAGGCCTTTCAGGTGAGGTGTCTAATTATAATGAAGAAGAGGTTGAGTATGTTGATTTCCTTGGTGTTGAAGATATTTTAAATTCTCCTAATAATGATGTTGATGAACTTTATACGAATAAGGAGAATTATATGTTCATAAGGGAAGTAACAGCTGATCCGTTCGTGAGCATTTTCATGGCACATGAGAGATTTAAATTCTCCTAATAATGATGTTGATGAATTTTATACGAATGAGGATAATTATATGTTCATAAGGGAAGTAACAGCTGATCCGTTCGTGAGCATTTTCATGGCACATGGGAGATTTAAATTCTCCTAATAATGATGTTGATGAATTTTATACGAATGAGGAGAATTATATGTTCATAAGGGAAGTAACAGCTGATCCGTTCGTGAGCATTTTCATGGCACATGGGAGAGAAAAGGAACAAGAAAAATATGGCAAATATGAAGAATTGACAAGTGGTGTGTGGGGCGTTTACGACAGACATCAAAGCATTCCGATGATGAGAAGCGTCACACTTATTTTGGGATGTTGCCTTGTTTTGATCTTGAGGAAAGACGAGTGGAATGAGTTGGCCGGACACCCGAAGGACCGTGGAAAAGACCAGCCGAATTTGAGGACGAATTCTCTCCAACCTGGGGAGGATGATGCAGGTCAGACAGAGTTTGGAGCCTCTCTGTTACTGCGCTCGATCGCACCAATGACTGCAATCGATCGCAGAACTGGAGCCCCAGACTCAATAGCTTCTGAAGAAGCGACCGATGACGGGGGATTGATTGCACTAGTCGAGCACCCAAGTGCGCTCGATCGCACCCGTGATTGCGCTCGAGTGCACATGGGGCTTTATGTTATATTTATGCGTTTTAGTTATTAAATCGTCGTTATTTCTTTGTTTTAGTAGTATTAGGGTTTTGGGAGTCTTTATTTTGTTATTTTATTAGGTTTAGGGTTATGGGAGGTATTTATGTAATATTTTAATAGGTTTAGGGTTTGTGGCTATAAATATATGCTTATAGCCTCCAAGCAATTCAGTTGTTGTTTATTATCAGTTTTCTCTAAATAAGAATCTCAGAGTTGAGCTTTCTTTCCCTTTTTTCCCTTAAAAATGTAGATAAACTCTAGATTTTGAGAAGAGTTCTTAGATCGTTGATAGACTCACGATCTAGAATTACATATCCGCTGCTTATTATTGTTTTTCGCTGCAACCCACTAAGTCGCATTGCATCACTGTAGGAGAGGTGGAAGCAGTGGATACGAATGTGGAAGGAATCGGTTGAGGCGAATTTTTGTTGGTAAAAATCCGCCTCTACTTGACGAAACCACTCCCCCGTGGTCGAAAAATCAATATTCAAGGCAATTCCATTTGGATTCAATTCTGGTATGAATGCCTCCCACGTTTCTACTTTCATTGTGGGGTGATTAGCCACAAAAAAAAAAAAAAAAAAAAAAAAAAAAAAAAAAAGTGATTTCTGCCACCAAGAACCTGTAGCTCAATATGGACCCTGGCTGAGAGCACCATCGCCGACATGAAAATCTAATAAAAGCCATGGAGTTACGATGAAACGAGGGTATGCAGTATCGGAGCACTCTGAGGCAGATGAAAAGGCTAGTGGTGCTTAGAAAAGGGCTAATCAGAGGAGAACGGGGAAGGGACCGGAGGTGCAAGGCATAGATGATGTTGATGTTGCTAGGGGAACGAGGTCTTTTAATGAGAATGGAGGTATTGGGGAAAGAGCAAATTTTCTGGTGGATATCAAGAGGCATTCCATGCACAGGAGTCAGTAGAAAAGGCAAGGGCTGACGATGGTGATTTTCTCTATAGTAGGAATGATTTGCATGAGCAAAATATGGGAGGAAATAACAAAGCATTAAATAGGGAACAACTTGAAGATTTTTTGGAACGGTCACCCTTATGTGGACGTGGCACCATAGAGGGGGGTTGTAACGTCTCTCAAGCAAACTCAAGGTGGGCCTGGATAACAGGGGATCAAGTCCAATGGATCTGAATGTGTATAGAGGACCTTTGTTCTCAGAGGGGGAAAAATCTCTAAAACACAACATAGGTGGCAGTGAGGGGAAGAAAGGGATGGACACGTCCATGGTTACATGGAGAAGGGTTGAATGTGGAGATACAAGACAAGTGGGGGAACAAAAATATCCACAATTAACCACAAGACGGAAACGACCCTTAAGTGGGGAAGTTAAAAGTATGGGTCTTGCTCCGAAGAGGCAAAAAATTGGTATTGTTGCTGAAAAAAACTATTGGTTCAGGGATGGTGGATGCTGTATCACAGCCCCACCGACCGTAATGACAATAATTACTTGGAACTGCCGAGGGCTTGAGAACATTCGAATAGTTAGGGAGTTTTGCCGTATGGTGAAGCAAAAGAAACCCTCTATAGTTTTCTTAATGGAAACCAAGCTACGTGGAGATAAAATGAACTCATTCAACTTAAATTGGGTATCCCAAATATGTTTGTAGTGGATTGTATTGGTAGAAGTAGTGGGTTGGCATTATTGTGGGATGATGATGTGACTTTGGACATTCAAAATTATAGCCAACACCATATCAATGGTGTGGTTAAATTGGGGATGTAAGGGGATCAATGGAAGTTTATCGGATTTTAAGGGCATCCCGACCCATCAAAGCGTCATGAAGCTTGGGTTCTTTTGAAACACCTTGCTAATTTTACTCCATTGCCATGGGTTTGTGTGACACCCCGCCCGATGGGAATATCAATTAACTAGTAATTGATCCCACAGCGCGCCATCCCAGCCATGTCCCTTCGAGACATGACCTTTGGAAAATCACTTTCCTCGTCGTAACGAGAAAACTGCAACGGAAGATTTTACTAAGACTATGAGATTAAGAGATAGTAAATGAAACATCACACAACAATACCAGAGATAAAGTACTACATCATCAATATCATAAATAGTCACCAAATGTACTGGTCATCAAACCATCAACAAGAAAATAGATACATCCCCAAAATAAATAATTGTCAACATAGTTCACAAAAGATCAACAGATCAAAACCTAGAATTAAGCTTCAACAGAGCTAGTGAAATCAAAATCTCTATCATGTCTGCACCTGCAGATCATCCATCTTCCCACATCGTCCTAAGCCAAACGGGGTTCATATCTTCAAAGATCACCTGTATCAGGTCTTGAGCAATCACCCAAGTAGTAGTGCACCTAAACTACACAATTATTTGTAATGGTGGGAAAAGACATAAATAAAATGGGGTAAGTCTAAGACTTAGTGACTTTTAACGCAGATAATACTCATGCCAGTTTTTGTAATGAACTCAGATGTTTCATAAGCAAAAGCAGTTCCATTATGATAGCTTATTTATGCATGATATATATATAGTAATGATATATGCATATGATGTAATCAATAGTCATAGTTCAACAGTATGGTCTACCTGAGATATTACCCCTTCTCAGCAGGGTTGATGCTGTCCTGAGGGACTTATAATATAATGTCAGTACCCCAGCCATTACATAACATACCATACGTAACATTAGTGGCACGATCGAGTCCGACCCCGAGTGGCCCACATCAACTAATGACGTTCGTCTGATAGTGACCGAACCATTGGGAATGGTTGCATTTGGTCTACCTGAGATATTACCCATTCTCAGCAGGGTTGATGCTGTCCTGAGGGACCTATAATACAATGCCAGTACCCCAGTCATTACATAACATACCGTACGTAACATTAGTGGCACGATCGAGTCCGACCCTGAGTGGCCCACATCAACTAATGACGTTCATCCTATAGTGACTGAACCATTGGGAATGGTTGCATCAAGGTCACGAAATCAATGGATCCAAAGCCCCGTATAACACAGCTATTTGACCATAAAGTTAACATGTATAGTAAGCCCATGGCCATTACTACTACACATACCGGTATACCATGTCATACGATGCAAATTATCCTGTTTGTATTTTACATGTATGTCATTTTACAAGTCTCACTTGGTTAATATGTTTAGCACAACGTTTTTCTCAAAATGACAGAGTTCATGTGCAGTAAGTACAAACTATGAGAGTTGTAAAATATGCATGTTTTCTCGATACACAAAATAGATGTGCAGTGCATGGGAAAATAGCAACGAGCATTATGTGAGTTAAAACTCACCTGAATCGATACGCGTCTCTAAAAACTCCGAAAGATTCGGGTTCTCCAAATCTATGAAAAACCTTCTATTAGTCCTAATTATACTAAAACAACTCTAAAGTAAGGAAAACAGGAGCTATGAGACGGTTAGTGAAAATAGGGTTTCCCTATCACACACTGACCGTACGTTCGGACTTGAGAGCATACGTCCACCGTGTCACGACAGGCCGTACGTCCGGCACAACAACGTATGTTTGCTATATGGGTTCTTAGGGAGAACCTCATTTTCTCTCCATTATTCGCCTATTCTCCGACTCCTAGGGCTATTAGGAACACCCTAAAGCTTTCTAGTCTAGTTTGCAACCTCCATGCAGCATAACAACGCTAAGCTAATGAAAACGTTAACCCAAACGGGTCTTAAAGCACTACTAAGCTAATAACTACAACTGAACATAAAACGAGTAGCATAACGACGTAATTAAAAGTTAAGGATCAAACGTTACCTTCTTGAAACAAAACTGCAAGAGTTCTGCCTTACGAAAGTTCTAAAACTCGCAAACGTCTCACACACACGCTCACAACACACTCAAATACTATGGAAATACTCTGGGAACACTCTGGCAGCCTGGGGGCATCTGAGGTTGTGCAAAACACGAAGGGGTAGGGTGGTATTTATAAGCCCAGAAAAGCAGCGGGCGTCCGCCCAAGGGATGTACGTCCGGTGGTTCTTGCCTAATGGTTCCATGGCTGCCTCATACGTCTAGGTATTAACCAAAGGGTATTCAATAAGTAGCGTACATCCGGTGGTCTCATGTACGTCTGCCTGTACGATTTGTAGAGCGTACGTCCGGTGGTCCCCCAATGTACGTCCGCACTACAGACGGCAATGTACATCCGCCAAACCTATCGTATGTCCGTCCAAAAGTCCAAATTACCCCTCTAGTGTCCTTAATGACCCAAAACCCAAATTAACTCCCCCAACTAAGCTACTTATGCCTAGTTAATAATTTGGGTCACTACAGTTTGCCTCGGGAATTTTAACGAAATATTATCTTCTTCGGAGAAGTGGGGTGGCCGAGGAAAACCAGACTCTTAGATGCAAGCTTTTAAACAAACCTTTGAAGTTTGTGAATTGTATGATTTGGGCTATCGGGGACCCAAGTTCACTTGGAGTACCTGTCAAGATGGCCAGGATTTCATAAAAGAAAGGTTGGATCGGAGGGTGGTGAACATAGAATGGAGCGGGCTATTTTCGAAGGCTTAGGTTTTAATTGACATGGTCACTTGCTCGGATCATTCAATTTTAACGTTAAACCTGTTGGCGAATGGAATTTGAGGGCAGGGACAGAGAACTTTTAAATATGAAGCAAAATGGGCCTTTGAAAAGGAGCACAACAACATACTTCAACATGCATGGAGGCCTGCATTGTCTAATGAAGTCATATGAGAGCACATTGGTCAAAATTTGAACAGGTGTAAGCAGGAGACAATTCAGAAGCTACAAAGCCAACTGCAGAAAATTTCTAGGTGTGTAGGAGATGGGCTCAAGGTATAAAACAGCAGCGACAGGTTTTACTTGATAAAGAGGCATTATAGTGGCAGCAACGTGCAAAGATAAACTAACTTCGAGGGGGCGATCGAAACACAAGCTTCTTCCATGCCTGCGCAAATTCCCAACGAAAGACGAATAAAATCTCGAGTGTAGCCAATGCAGAGGGACATGTTTGGGAATCTCCGGAAGAGGTACAAATGGCTTTTGTGAATTTTTTTACGGAGTTATTTTTATCCTCTTATACAAGTGATACTAATTGCTGCCTGCGACCAATTGAAAGAAAGGTAACTGATTCTATGAATGAGAAGTTGTTGAAGCCGTTTACAAAGGAGGAAATTTTTTATGCTCTTAAACATATGGGTCCTCTAAAAGCCCTAGGCCCGGATGGTTTCCTAGCTATTTTATTTCAAAAAAATTGGGGATTATTAGGAGACGACATTTGTCGAGCTGTTTTAGGTACTCTAAATTCTGGAATTATGCTTGTTGATTTGAACATGACGAATATTGCGCTCATCCCCAAGGTGAAATGCCCTTCGTGTGTTACGGAATATCGACCCATTAGCCTCTGCAATGTCCTCTACAAATTAATTTCGAAGGTCCTTGCTAACCGGTTGAAGAGGATTTTGCCAACAATTATTTCACCCGAGCAAAGTGCTTTTATCCCCGAACTTTTAATTATGGATAATGTGCTTACGGCATATGAGACTCTTTATACAATACAAACATGGTTGAAGGGGAAGAAGGGATTCATGGCTATTAAATTGGATATGAGCAAGGCGTACGATCGGGTTGAGTGGCGGTATCTTGAGGAGATTATGAAGAGGTTAGGGTTCGCCCCGAAGTAGATTAATCTCATTTTGATGTGTGTCACAACGGTGCGATATTCAGTCTTGGCGAATGGTAAGCCATGTGGTTATATTAGCTCGAGAAGTGGATTACAACAAGGGGATCCTATCTCCCCGTATCTATTTCTTTTTTATGTGCGGAAGGCTTAAATTCTTTGTTGAAGAAAGCTACGGATGAGGGATTGGTGACGGGGTTCCGACATCTAGGAGGGGTTTGTGTATTAGTCACCTCTTCTTCGCGGATGATAGTCTCTTATTTTGTCGGTCAACAATTGTACAATGGGATAGATTGACGGCTATTTTGAGGATGTATGAGTCGGCGTTGGGGCAGCGTCTTAACAATAATAAGAACGGCTTTATTTTTAGCAAAAATACACATCAAGTTGATAAAGAGGCGTTTTTGGAGATATCTCGGATTCCGGCAACCCAAAGGTACGATTCTTATTTGGTCCTTCCGGCCTTAGCGAGGAAATCCCTAACAACAGCTTTTAAAAATATTCTTGATCGGGTTTGGAAGACATGATTGGAAGGTAAAATTCCTTTCCCAAGCGGGTAAGGAAATTTTGTTGAAGGCGGTAATCCAAGCGATTCCCACCTATTGCATGAGTGTCTTTCTTCTTTCGAAAACCTTGTGTTCGAAGATAAATTCACAAATGCAAAATTTTTGGTAGAATCATTTTAAGAAAGGGTCAGGCATACATTGGATGAGTTGGTGGTGGATGGGCTTCTCTAAGGAGGGGGTTTGGGCTTCCATGATTTTACTCTTTTTAATTAATAAAGCTCTCCAAGCGAAAAAAATGTTGGCAAATTTGATCCCAACCGGAGAGTTTAGTCGCAAAAATTATGGAAGCGAAGTATTTCCCGAGTGGAACTATTCTTGACGCAAGGGTGGGGCATCGCCCTTCTAATGCATGGAGGAGTATTATTGGGTTGTGCAATATTGTGAAGGAGGGTTTGGTGTGGTGTGTGGAAAATGGGTCGCAAGTTAGAATTTGGAAAGATCGTTGGATCCCCTAACCCATCACATACCGAATTCAGTCAACCCCTCGGTTATACTAGATTTGGACCCAACTGTGGACAATCATATAGACAAGGATACTAAATGGTGGGACTCCACGATTTTGGAGAATTTATTTGATAAGGAAGAGGTTCAGGTGATCCAATCCATTCCTTTAAGCTACACAAATCAGGGGAATACTCTTATTTGGAGGGGAACGGCTAATGTCTTGTTTTCGATCCGTAGCGCATACTACATCCAGTAGGAAATTACAGCAACATCCCTGGCAGAATTCTCCTATGGTGATGGAAAAATAGAGGTGTGGAGAGATATTTGGGCTTTACCCATTCCCAGTGTTGAGAAGAATTTCCTGTGGAGGGCATGCCATGATTTACTACATACACATGCAAATCTCTTTAAAAAGAAGGTAATTGTGGATCCCTCGTGTCCTTTTGATGGGGCTGAAGTAGAAACAGGTTATCATATACTGTGGGATTGTCCTTCTGTGAAGGACATGTGGAGCATGGGTAGTGGGACACTCCAAAAAAGTTTTTTTCCTGGACCTGAATTTCTACAAGTTATGGAAGGGATCTTCAAAAAGTGTGGGCAAGATGACCGAATCATTTTTACAGGGACCGCACGATGGATTTGGATGCGACGCAATGAAGTATTGCATGGGGGCAACTTTGTGCAACCAGGGGTGCTTGTTCAGCTGGTCAAAAAATCAATTGAAGAGTTCCAACAAGCCCATGCAGGAGAGGACGCTATATGCCAGAGTTCTTCACGTCCGGAGATGTCGGGTTGGCTGGCTTCTACTTAAGAATGGGTAAAGGTTAATTGGGATGCAGCATTGGATTCAAAAGTTGGCAGGACTGGCTGTGGGGTACTGATACGGGATCATAACGGGCAGATGAGAGGAGCTCGTAGTGTTACCTAGCAAGGCCTTTTAATCCCAGCGACAGTTGAAGCTCGGGCAGCGTTCGTGGCGATCCAATTTTGTCGGGAACTGGGTTTCTCACGGATCCACTTGGAGGGTGATGCTAAAGGCGTTATCGAAGCTGTGAAGAACGAAGCATTAAACTATAGTAAGTTGGGGCATCTGGTAGAAGATATTAAATTGTCTTTGCAGGATTTCTTGCAATTGAAATTTGATTTTGTGAGAAGGGAGAGCAATTATGCTGCCCATTCTCTTGCTAAGTTAGTTGTGAGGAATGATGTAGAGAGAACTTGGAAGGAAGAGTTGCCTGATTGTATTCGTGACACAGTTTTACTAGAGCAAGCTACTCTAGTTGGCTGAGTTTGAATAAGAATACCTATCATTATGTCAAAAAAGAAAGAAAGTAGGAGTACATATTTATTACAGCGATATTATTAATTAGCAAGTGGAAAGGTCATTGGATAATTTTATCAAACACTTAACGTGCAAAGTGGTACTCCTACCTCAAGTTTAGAACTGTTGATAACTACATTTTCCCTTTTCATTTTTACTATCATCCACAAACCATCAACCTAGTAAGTCAATCATATCCGCTACCCCCTGAATGGTTCCCCATGGCCTAGGTGTTTTACTGTTTTATCATGTTTGGGAAGGAAGTAACTTGATTAATCGATTAATTAAACAACTTCATATTAACGAAGAATGGTTAAGACTTTTTTCGGTCAATCATTTCGCTTTCTGAGGGATCTTCATGGTGTTTTCGTAAAAGAAAAAGAAAAAGAAAATGTCTTCTAGTTGTGAAACGCATGCATGCCACGTGCAGGGTACACAGAAACGACTGCGTACACGTAAACTAAAGGTGGTGATATTTATTTTTGTGACGCAATCGATGGCGACGTAATAAACATAATGAAACTTCAATTCGTTGGAAATTTACTCCTTTATGGTTGCCTTTGATTTGGCGGTCGTCATAAACGAAGACTTCTGAAACACCTTCATTTACATGCAAACGAATTCCGTGGCAGGAATAAATAATTAAAATTTCTCCCCGCAGCGGCCACCGCCCAAACTGCCCACTGGAAAAGCTTGCATTGAACCATCTTTCATTGAACTTTGCACATTAAATTTCAACTGCCGAACGACATACTTAATTGTCTCAAAGTTCTTCCGCCGAATTTTCGTAAGCAGCAAATGGAGACGGGATCATTGGAGGTTGCTTGGCGTTGGACTGAAATTGTAATAAAAATTGATCAATGTAAAACAAAATAAAAATATTTAGTGCAAAAAAAAAAAATTTTAAAAAAAAAGAAAAAGAAAACAAACAAACAAATATATTTTGTTTTGATTTTTTTTATTTAAATAGTTGTAAAAAATTATTAATGTTACATAAAAAGTAAGAATGTTGAGAGTTGAAAAAATTGAGAAAGAATTATGGGCCACTTTAGGGCCATTGCAAAACAACTCCAATATCTCTTTTAAGAAATATTTCATATGTAATTAGAATTTGTTTGAATTGCGTTAAAAAATTTAAATAGTTTTTGTGGTACTTAAAAAGTTAAGTTACGCCAAACAAATACTTAGAAAAAGCTTCTAAAAAATTATTGAGTTAAAAAATTCTATTTTTCAAGACAATTTTAAATATGCTCTTAGTCATTTTCTGAAGTAAAATAAATGCATTTGAACTATAATGCATAGCACAATGCAATCCATTTATTTCATCTTTTCTTAAATAAAGTTTTTATCTCCATATAAGTACGTAATTAAGAGAGAACAAAAAAGTATTAAATGTTATAGAGAAAGGAGTAATTAATTAGAGGTAGAGTGAATTTGGAAAGTCTTTAGCTAAAATAGAGAAAAATTAGCACTATACGCTACATTTTTTTAAATAAAATTTAGAAAAGTGGATGTAAGTGGCATACTGGCATTCGGGTGGGGTGAAAAATAAATGCGGATATTAATATTTGTAAGGACATAAATCTCCTCCAATTTTTTTTTTTTTTTTTTTGACATGTCCGCACAAGAGGGGGAGGAGGATTCAAACTAGTAACATCCACTTCATTAAACCTGGTCCCAGCCGATTGAGCTATCTCTGGAAGACAAATCTCCTCCAAATTAGTCTAATAGAAAATTTCTGTCCTATTCATAATATCTGCATCTGTGACATTAATGTAGATATTAATATAATCTTTGCAATTTCGTAGGCCAAACATGTATTTTTAAATAAAATCGTAAAAAGTATTTGGTCAATTTGAAAAAGGTAGTTGGAAAAGTCATGTTGATACTTGAATGGGCCATGGCCTATGGCCTAAGGCCCTCCCAATTGTTAAAAAACAATTGGACTTTTTAAGAGAAATGATTAAAACGGGTCAAGCATTTGTCCATGTGGCCCTTGCAAATCTTTTACCTTTAGAGGGTAGTTAGAGGTCAATTTTTTTTTTTTTTATATTTAGTTTATATTTTTTGGGGAAAAGTAGAAAATGACTCCCCAAACTACCAGTTATTTGTAAAATTGTCCTTCAAAGTTTCAATTGGTATAAAGTAACCCCCAAACTACCAACCCCTTATAAAATTGCTCCATCCGTTAGATGAAACTGTTAAAATAGATGGAAAACTCAAAATGACGTCTTTTTGGGATGCAGAATTATTAAAATGTCCTTGTTAATTTTTTATTTATTTTTTTTTTAAAAAAAAAATCCCCATAAAATTGCATCGTTTTGCTCCTCAACAAAAACGATTCTTCCTTGTTTCCCTCCCCCATGTTCTTGAAGCACGAACACCGCCGCTTCCAGCTCCAATGACAAACAAGTCAAAATCGTGGTGGCCTTCCTCCCCATTAGGCTGGCTCAGCTCCCCATCAATAAGCATCTTTCTCGCCATCTTTATGTAACAAGCCTAACTGAATCTATAGCGATCACAAAACCAATGTTTATTTAGCACTGTACCACATAAAAGAAGAAAGGCACAACACTCTGTTTGGCTGCCGGGAAATTCAATAGAGGGGAAAAACAGAAGATACTTTAAATCTGACGCGTTTTGTCGCTTTGGTTCACAAAAATCATAAAGCACCTCAACTAAAGCAAAAAATCAGTTGAGCGAAATTCAATTTAGTTTTTCTTTCCAGGATCAAAGTAATAAAAAAAATAAATAAATGAAACATTAAAAAAAAAAAAACTTCAATTCCTCCATTTTTTTCCTGCCGACCAACCTGATCATTTCCAGAAGAAAATAGCAAAAAANAAAAAAAAAAAAACTTCAATTCCTCCATTTTTTTCCTGCCGACCAACCCGATCATTTCCAGAAGAAAATAGCAAAAAAAAAAAAAAAAGACAAATAGAGAAAGAGCAGATAATTTGCATAAATTAAAACAAATAATGAAACCGTGCAAACTAAATTAAACAACCAAACTTCATGCGTGATCAAATTTACTCTGGTTGGTTGCAAGAAAACGGCAAGAAAATCAAATCATAAAGAAAATGGCAACTCCGCCATAAAAAACTCTCTTCTGCGTCCCCAAAACGAAAACGAAAAGCACCTCAACCGAGCGAAAGAAAAGCATGTAGACCTCCAGAATTTACCTGTACGTGAAGTTCGAGTTGGACTCCAGCGTCGTCTCCGGCAAGCTATAGGCTGGGAAGAACATGGGGTAGGGGAAGAAGGAAGAAGGGTTTTGTTGAGGAGTAAAACGACGCCGTTTTGTGGGGATTTTTTTTAAAAATTTTTAATTTTAACAAGGGCATTTTAATAATTCTGCATCCTAAAACGACATCATTTTGGGTTTTCCATCCATTTTAACAGTTTCATCTAACGGATGGAGCCATTTTATAAGGAGTTGGTAGTTTGGGGACTACTTTATACCAATTAAAACTTTGGAGGGTCATTTTACAAATGACTGGTAGTTTGGGGGGCCATTTTATACTTTTCCCTATTTTTTTTTTATAATCAATCATTAGAGCATCTTCAGTCGTTGATGGCTATTTTAGCCACTCAAAGTCAACTGTTTTAGATTAGCTATTATTTTTTTACAATTAACTCTAGCTGATTATCTAATTTACAATCTATTTTATTTAAATATTATTTTTTAATCTTTTTATTATTATTATAGATAGAGGAAAGAGGGAGAGGGAGAGGGAGAAGGAGAGAAAGAGGAGAGGGAAGATTTAGAAAGAAAAAATAAAAAATGTTTAAAAGGTACTACAATGAACTTTCATAAGTAAAAGTTCATTGTAGCAAATTTTAGAAAAGTTGCTATTTTAAAAAGTATGCTCGAGCACCAAAATTACTAAATTTAACTTAAAAGTTAGTTTAAAAGTCCTTATTTATGTGAGATTAATTGTAGACCCTACAAATCTAATGATTAATCTATTAAATGTATAAAAGAATATGAACCAAATATAAGAAACATATTGGCCCTAAATATCTCCACTTTTTTTTTTTTATTTAAAAGGGGGTTCAGATATGCATTTCTTAAGACTTATTATAAGCCAGCCATTACAATCTGTTGGTAAATGTGTGTAAGATGTTGTAGCCTGTAGGGATAGGGATAGTGTCCTTTTTCATAGTCAATATATATAGCAATCGCTCGCGATTTTGTGATATATTTTTTATAAGAAATGAAGCAACTGGCAATAAACCCAGGTAGTTATTTGATTTTTGTGCAAAACTATAGGTATTGGAAAGGTATTTAACCCTAAAAATAAATCCAACAGTTGAAAATTAGATGTATAAATATTTTAGTCTAACAAATAGCAAGAAAATTAAAGGCCAGTATTGAGTGAAGTGGCAGTGACAGGCTATGCTTGGGTTAGTTTTTTTTTTTAAAAAAATTATTATTATTATTATGTTATAAAGACTGTTTGAATTGTTTTCGCATGTTGTAAGCTTTGAGCTTTGAGCATTGAACTATTTTTACTAGTTTTTTAGGTATAAACAGGTAAACTTTACTTATCCCTAACGAATTTATGTGCTTTTTGTAGACACTTTTTCATTGTTCAAAATCTCTTATTTTAGTGTATCGAATTTTCATTTCGTTTCAAATACATCATTACCGTTAAATATTGCAGTTAAATTAAATGAAAAAAAATGAGAAAAATGACTTAGAGTGTTTTAGTAATTTCACACATTTCCGTTAGGATTTAACAGAAAATCCTAATGGAAGGGGGAAAGTGGAAGGAAATTAAAGTTTGATACACCAAAGTGAGATTTTGAACAATGAAAAAGTGTCTGCGAAAAGCGCGTAAGTTCGTAGAGGGTAAGTGAAGTTTCCCGGTATAAACTTTAAACTTTGTTTGTCAGTGTCTTTTTCAATGATTTTTTTTTTTTTTTTAAAGGTTGTTTTTTGCGCACTCTCACATTCAGTTCACCTAAAAAAATAAACAAAATGGGCACATATTTATGAAATTTGGTGAGTATTATTTATGTGAAACGCATTGTATGAAAAATTACTTAATTTTGGTTTTAAATTGTATTTATTATATTTTTAGTTCGGCTCCTGTAATTATGTTTGGCTCCGGCACAAATTAGTGCATTAAGCAATGGATTGACCTATGCTTTATAAGACATGATTTTCAGTCGGTTAAACTATCTCTTATGAACATATTATCAAATACTTAGAGCCTATTTGTGAATGTATTTGAAAAATAAAGCTTTTAAGTTAAAAGACGTTTTATGGCAAAAGTTTCATTTTTAAGTTTTTGCCAAAAATGTGTTTTGGCCCTTTTTTTTAGCTTTTTGACAATTAAAAGTGCTTTTAATTTTTTTTTTTATCAAACGAGTACTTCTTTCTTCAAGTAGACCTTTTGAATGTTAAATTAGGCTCCTCAAACGCACACCGAAACATAAAAAATGAAAATGCTTGAACAAGAAAAAAAAATCCTTGTTTAGCAAATCAGATCTTAATGGTTGTATTAGGTTTAGTGGCAGAGTCCGGGCCGAGTCAATATGTAATGTAGAATACAGAACCGAAATTAGCATCAAGTGACCGCATAGCGCAGTGGATTAGCGCGTTTGACTTCGGATCAAAAGGTCGTGGGTTCGACTCCCACTGTGGTCGATTACAGTTCCAGCTAAATTGTGTTGCCTCTGTTGTCTGTATTATTTTTGTTCATTGGTCTTTTTGTTGGAAAGGCCATGTCTCCATTCGGCCTCGACTTGGGCCTGGTCTCGGGCCTTCAGGTCTCTAAAGCTTTGTAAATTCTTGTAGCTAATGATTCCGTTTGTTGATGATTTTTTTTTTTTGTCTGAAAAAAATATTTTGATATGATATAAAGGTTAAACTAATTTTTTAGTGTTTTGTATTTGAGAAGTGTTAAACATACTTTTATCCATCTCTTTTGTAAATCTACTACACTACAGCCATAATGCCAATTAGGGCGGGAGACAACATCCCACTCAATGAAGAATGACCCAAATAAAGTAGCAAAGTGACCACCAAGACACAACCATCTTTAAACTATCTTTTAACAATTTTTTATTTTTATTTTTATAAATTTAATAAATCAACCATTAATTTATAAACTTATGTAAATTCCAAACAAATTTAATGATGGATTCATCTATATGCTATAAAAATGACTAAAAGATTGATGAAAAATAATGAATCCTATATTTTCTCTTTAACTAAATGGATTGTGTTCAAATTGATCTAATCTGAGCCTAACACGCAAACACTCAAAAACCACTCCAGATTATTTTTAGATTCTTTAAATCAAGATATTGCTATAGTATCTCTTCATTTGTAAAGAAGTACCGTAGCTTCTTTAATCTATTTGTTTTAATCGTTTCTCTCTGTAGCTCACATCTTCACTTGAGGAAAGGTTGAGTTTTCTCCGTCGCTCATTGCTCTCTTCGTCTCTCTCTCTCTCTCTCTCTCTCTCTCTCTCTCTCATCTATCTGTGGTGGTCTGGTGGAATGGGAGAGTGAGCTAGTTTTCTTGAGACTCCCTTTGGGTCTTTGATGGTCTTGGGAGTGTACTGCAACATCTCCCATTCAGTCATTTCCGCATAAACCTGCCGCACATACTCAAATTCGACACGCTTCCCAAACAAATCCCAACTTGTTTGCCCTCTTCCAAAACCAACTGAAACCCACAAGCCTCCAATACCCAAGCGATTGAATAAGCATCGGATAGGACAGATTCATACACCATTTAACAATAAGGAGAATTGCATCAATCTAAGAACCAGACAACACAAGCCCAATAATAAGAGCACTGTAAAGGTTTTTGAGTGTGCTGGAAATCTTGAGAGGCATAATGAATGGAGTAAAGATGGGATTTTGCACAAACTGTGGGTGCAAGTTGTGGTCTATGATGTTTGCAGGTTTGGGTAGTTGTATCTGAAACTTGAGACAGCAACACAATGACAATCGGATTTTCATTCATCAAAGGCAAGGAATGAATGCCAGTAGAAGGAACTAGGGCATNGGGGCCGGGCGGGGAGGTCAAAAGAAGGGGTCAACAGGTTGACCCAACCCTGTCATAAAACCAATGCATAACCCTAAAACAAACATATCCTTAAAGGAGAAATCAAACACAAGTTTCGAAGCAAAAACAATCTCATATTAAAAACTTCAAGCTAGATGGTTCAAACCCAATAACAGACAAAAAGAAGTGCTCCTTGCATGGTTGCAACTAAATGATAATTTGCGTAAATAATGTCACATGTCCTTAAAATAAACTTTAAGAGCAGTAGACGCTAGCCTACACTTTGATAGCATACTTCCTCAACGGGTAGTACATCTCCTTCTTCTTCTCACGCTCTGTCTTCAAAGATAGCTGCATGAATAAGAAGAAATAAGCATACCATATAAAGAACATCAAGCGCAGAGTATGCAAATGCTAGCATCAATCACATTGAACAGAGCAAGCAAACAGAGAAATCCTTTCCAATAGAAGATCCTTGAGAGAACAATCATGAAACAGGAAATGAAAAGAATTTACTGAGATTCCAAAATTATCTTTGTTTATGATTTTTTAAATAAATTAGTCACAGATTTATAACTGTAGGAAAGATATCTTGAAAGGACCAAGCTATAGTTACCATTGGTCCATAACCTATAATGAGATAACAACCAAGAGTTTAGCGAATTCCAAATTTTTTTACATGCAAGAACATATTAAAGCATTCATACATCCATGATTTTACGTATGGTTAGGCTAACTTTAAATCTGAGAAGCAAATAAAACTTACTTGAGATTAAATAACAAAAATATATAACAATATAAGAAATGTAAGCAAACAAAGCATGTTCAGAAGCACCTATTCTCAACTAGATGCATGCTTTGACTACATCATTAAAACCCATTGCTTTCATCCTGGTCCTTGCAATGCCACAAAGCATGTCACTTCTTCCTGGTGCTCGTCTTAATTGCACCTTAAAAACCCTTTTAAACAATTTTCTCTAATCTTAAGCCTAAATATCAGTAATACCAATTTCACATAAATGTTTACAATCTGTTGTTTTTGGCTTCTGAGCAGCCCCTCTCGGTAAGCAGCATAGTTCCCCCAAATCTTACAATCGAACAATTTCTCCCTCAAACATTCATAGATTGGAGCTTACATTCTAAGCCTGACTGGTACAAAATATACCATCAAATTCCATAAACGTAGTTGCAATAAACTCATGCAGGTTCCACAACTTCAATCTAAATTTCAATGAACAAACATGGGCACACAAATCACAAAAAGAAATCAAATAATTAATAATTAAAAAGAAAAGAAACCTGGTGCTTGGAGAGGCGTCTGCGAATGGCTCGGGTTTTCTTGGGACGAAGATCGAGAGGAATATACTTCTTCTTCTTGTATACCTCCCTCAGCGCCTCCTTCTGTTTCTGTGATATCACAGTCAAAACCTGGGCTATTCCCAGCCTCACAACCTTTCTGCAATTTCATACACACAAAAAGCGATTAAATCACAGGCCTCTAAAGCTTTAAAAGTAGAGATATCATATACAATAAAGCAGCCAAAGAGAGGGCATTTACATCTTGGAGAGCTTGTTGGGAGCACCACCGGTGACCTTAGCGACACGGAGGAGAGCGAGCTCCGCCTTGAGATCCTTCAACTGACCCAGTAGCTCCGCCTTTGACTTGTTCCTCAACTCGTGGACCTTGATCCTCGCTAAAACATTTCCAATCAACCGTTTGATCAATCACATAATTCAAATCAAATCACACCCACAAACAAACGAACAAACACAATTCAAGGCTTAAAGAATGAACATCAGAAAGTAAAGGAAAAGATATTTCCTTGTTAATCTCTCTCTTACCCATTTTGAACAAACAACGCAGCGGCTCCCACTCCTTGTTGCCGTCTGAAAACCCTAGAGATGGGACTGAGCAGCGCTTTGAGCTTTTATGCGCATCGTTATAAGCTACTGGAGCTTAATTAGGGTTTGGAAATGCCTCGCTGCACCAAACCAGGCCCAATATTCTGTGGGCCACTGATATATAAATAAGCTAAACTGGGCTTGGGCAATAAAAAATTTTGGTGGGCTTTGACAATGAACTTGGTTCATACTAAAATATTTTTTACTATTTATTTCATATTAAAATATTTGTTTTTTTTTTAAAAAAAATCATTTTTTACTATTTGGTTCATACTAAAATATTTTTTACTATTTCCCCTATAATTTTTATTTTTTTACTATTTGGTACAAACTAATTTTTTTTTTAAGGAAAAAAATATAAAAAAGCCCTCTAAACTATCAACCGTTTACAATTTAGCTTCTCAATGTTCAAAATGTAATAAAGTAGCCCACAAACTATCAAAATGTATAAAAAATGCCACTTATTATTATTATTTTTTTATATTCCTATAATATCCTTATTCTTTTAACAAATAAAATAGTAAAATAATTGTAAAAAAAATCACATAATTTTTAAAAAAATACAAAAAACCAATGGAAGACTATTTATTTATTCCAAAAAATATATATTTTTGTATTTATTAGCCCATTGGTTTTTTGTATTTTAAAAAAATTGCTTAGTTTTTTTTACAATTATTTTATTATTTTATTTGTTAAATGAATATGGTATTATAGGAATATAAAAAAGTAAGTGACCTTTTTGTTACATTTTGGTAGTTTGAGGGTAGGGCTGGGCACGGGTCGGTTCGGGCGGGTTTCGGCCCGTTCGACCACCCGACCCGTGCCCCTCGAGTTTGGACAAATCCAACCCGCGATGAACAGTAAAATCAGTATATCCGTCGGGTAGGACGGGTCGGGGTTTTGCGGGCGGGTTGGTCGGGCGGGTCGGGTATTTTTTTAAAAAAAATAAAATACCTAACAAAAAAGTCACACACGCACGCCTCCCTGCACTCTCTGCCAGCAAACGAAAATATATATATTTTTTTTCCCAACAGAACTTGCAATAAGGAAAACACAGAGCAGAGAGACTTGTGTGATTTACCATGACCTGAGCGACGAGAGAGCGCACACCGTGAGATGGCGCCGACTAGGGCTCCAACCCCATCCCTCTCCATCTATCCTTGGAAGCCCAAAATCTCAACTCTGCCCATCTATCCTTGGAAGCCTCCAAGCGAAAGCTGGAACCAAAGCGACGGCCATGGCCGAGCCGCTGGTGCAGGCCCAAATCCCCTACAAAATCCACATCGTGAAGGACCACGACATGAAGGAGCGGTTGTGCCATGCTTTGCGGCGTACAGGGATTCGAGAGATTGAGATCGAGATCGAGATGAGAGAGTGAGATGAGAGAGGCGAGTCGGAGACGATGACTGAGAGTGAGCCTCCATGAGCCGATCGAGAGTGAGATGAGATCCAGAGATTGAGACTTGAGAGTGAGAGGCTGAGGGTCTTGTGGGTTGCGGCTGGTCGAGAATAAGTGAGGTAAGGTTCTAAACTTCTAGGGTTTTTTAGGTTAATTCATGTGAGGCGGGTAGAAACGGGGCTGGTCGGGTACCCGAGGAGAAAATTTTAGTGAACCCGAAACCCGAACCGGCCCGAGCGGGTTTGTAAAATTTCAACCCGAACCCGCGAAAATAGGCACAAAAACCGCCCGGATCGGCTCGGCTCGGGGCGGGGCGGCTCGGGTTGGTCGGATCGGGCGGGTTCTGCCCACCCCTATTTGAGGGGCTATTTTATTACATTTTGAATATTGATGAGCTATATTGTAAACGGCTAGTAGTTTGGAATGCTTTTTTATATTTTTTCCCCTTTTTAATGCATTTTTTGTTGAAGGTAACTGTTTTGATGGGAAAGACGTGGTGTTTGAGCCTCAGAGGTGTGCCGAGGTGTTTCCGAACCGAAAACCCGATTTTCAAAATTTTGGGCATTTTGAGCCTATTTTAGGTATTTGGTATATATATATATTTTTTGGCTTAATTTAGCTATTTTAAAAAAATAATTAGGGTTTTTTATTTTTCCCAATAAGCTAGTCTTTATTGTTGTTGTTCAAAGAATCAAAAGCTTTCAGTGCCATAAAAATTCATTTCAAGAGCTTCTCTTATTTATTTATTTTTTTTATTTTTTTTTTACACATGTCCAAACAAGAGCTTTCATAATGCATGAGATTAAACAAATACATGTGCTATTAATTACTTATAACTCTTGTCTAACTACTCTTTTTTTGTTAAAAAAAAAAAAAAAAGTCAACCATTTAATCTTATTATATACGAGACAATTTAGTTGTTAAATTTGAAGACAATGTTAGTTTTTTTTAAAAAAAAAAAAAAATTAAAAAAAAATCAAAGACAATGTTAGTTAGTTAGTTGAGATTCCTTTCTAAATCTCAAAAAGATGAAATAACTAAATCAACACATTCACATTACAGTCACCCCAACAATGTAATCATTGATGAAACTAAAGTTTTATTGTTGCTATATATAGGATTACTCGCAAACTCGACTTAAGCTCAACACGCAATTTAAAGAGTTAGTGTTAAAAAGTCAGACACATTTAATTAAAATGGATCCAATTAAAATTGACCTATATAATCTTATACATATGTTTTTGACACAACTTGAATCCAAATGCAAGACATTATGACAAATAATTTTTTTATATAAAATCATTTATTTTTTTAAAGGATTGACTTGTTTTGGGTTTGGGGCATTCCATGTAATGGGGTTCTATCTCCACTTTGGTTCTTAGCACCATAAAAATATGTCTAACCCTTGGAGTCGGAGATAGTAGCTTTTATGAACTACGAGTGTGTGAATCGGACACAAACTCAATACAAAATTAGAGAGTTAAAATTGAAAGGTTCAACCCGTTAAATTAAATTAGTTAGATTAAGATTAACATATATAATTTTATATATATACCTCGACATAACCCCAATCTAATAAGTGTACACAAATAATTGTTCATATCTATAATAAAATTATTAAAATGGTAGAACTGATTTATCCATTTTTTGTTTTTGCCTTAAAACAATTAATATATGTATAATGTCATTTTCCATTAAACTTTATTGGATGACCCTAAAAGTCGTTGTCTCAAAAACTAGAAAATAGTATGTTGGTTGATCAGACCCTTTCTAATTACTCCATCGCCATGCCCACATGGAGCCCTTCAGTCTTCATTTCTTCTCTCTCAAAGCGTAGAAGACAATCATAAATTTGAAAAGCACAGCTTCTGCGACTGTCTGAAAGGGGCCCCTTTATATCCAATTGCCCCTAAAGCAAGCAAAATTTGCACTAACACTTGAGAGACCAGAAAGCTCCGGCTCCAACTCTTGCCGCTTCTTCAGATTCCGGGAAGCATGAAACAGTTGCACAAGCAATCGACTGTGAACCACCGGCGAGACGAAGAGATCCCCTTAGGGTTGGGGCCAGCCTCCCCGTACTCGCCCAAAACCTTCAAGCACCCGAGATCGCTCCCTAGATCCCTCAACTACCTTTTGAAAGAACAGAGGCTCCTCTTTATCCTTGTCGGCATTCTCATCGGCTCCACATTCTTCATCCTCCAGCCGACCCTCTCCCGCCTCGGCCCATCCGAGCCCAACTCCTCCGCCTCCATCATCCCACGCTCCTTGTCCACCTCCCATAACGGCCAGGCCTCGGCCCATTACCCAAGGACTCTCGGCAAGGTCGGGAGGGTTCCAGCCGGGATCGGACGGCGGAGATCGAGAATCGTGGTCACCGGTGGGGCGGGATTCGTCGGCAGCCACCTCGTCGACAAGCTTCTCGATAGAGGGGACGATGTGATCGTCATTGACAATTTCTTCACCGGCAGGAAGGAGAACTTGGTGCACCGCTTTGGGGACCCCAGGTTCGAGCTCATCCGACACGACGTCGTCGAGCCGATTCTTCTGGAGGTGGATCAGATCTACCACTTGGCTTGCCCTGCCTCCCCTGTTCATTACAAGTATAATCCCGTCAAGACCATCATATCCTTCTCAAATTTCTTCACAGCATAAAACCATTTGTTGTTGTAATCTTTTATATGATTAGAAAATTTGGGTTTGTTTTATTGTATTGGATTTGAAAGTGTTTTGAGGTCCTTGACCGTGATTACAAGACTAATGTGATGGGTACCCTGAATATGCTGGGTCTGGCAAAGAGAATTGGAGCGAGGTTTTTGCTCACGAGTACCAGTGAGGTTTACGGAGACCCACTTGAGCATCCCCAGAAAGAGACTTATTGGGGAAACGTGAATCCAATAGGTGAGAATGAGATGGTAGTTAAGTAATGCCGCCAAATCTTAACGAATCTTCGTTGTCGTTGTTTTTTAATTTATGAAACATTGGTATTGTTTGGTTTGTTTTTATGCGGCATTGAAAATGGTTAGGTGAGAGAAGCTGCTACGATGAAGGAAAGCGGACGGCGGAAACCCTGACAATGGATTATCATCGAGGTGCAGGTGTTGAGGTAACATATTTTGATATTTTCGTATACATTTTAGCGATGTTGATTGGGTATTAAGAAGTTGCACAACACTTATACTAGTATGTTAGTTCACGCATTCAATGTTTAATAGCAGTTCCGACACACACAGACACAGAGATAAACTCCAAGAATATGTATGTTGACATCTCTGTATTCTGTTCTGGTATCTTTATCAATATCGGTGATTCATAAGCTTGAACACTCTCAAGGTTGTGATTCACTTTCCAGTTCTTCTATTTGTGGCAAAATCCAATATTATATGATTCACTTGCCATTATGTGTCCACTTCCAGGCATGAAGTTGGATCTGCTGTAGCATTTGAATGCTTGGCAGGTCGTTTATACCAAGCAAAGTTGTAAATAATACTAATTGAAAGTGAGATATGATGTAATATATTTTGTTTCAATTCTATATATGCAATTGTCACTCCGGCCATTTTGCCACATCTATATATGGATGATTGACCTGTGGATTTAATGATGGGGATTACTGTTTACAGGTTCGTATTGCTCGCATTTTTAACACATATGGACCTCGTATGTGTTTAGATGATGGACGTGTTGTTAGCAATTTTGTTGCTCAGGTTATCATCTCTTAGCCTAGTATGTTTTGTGGTTCTTACATGTTTCATTGAGAACTATCAGAAAATGAGATATTCCTGAATATCATTGATGATGTTTTCTAATTATTATAGCCTTGAATTGCAGGCTATCCGCAAAGAGCCTTTGACAGTATATGGTGATGGGAAACAGACACGAAGCTTCCAATATGTCTCTGACTTGGTATGGCAGCTTTGTATCTCAATGTATTTGTCTCATTAAATTTCCTTATTCTCTGGGACTTCACTGGTGCACAAAAATATATTTTATGTTTTCCATCTTCTCCTCTGAACTTCAAACTGTTGTTTTGGGCTCATGGATGCAGCTTATATTCTATGCTGGCACAAAAGTTCTATTGATCATTAGCCTAGTTCACAAATGATTTCACTTTTTGATGGAGAAGTTAAATTGGTGTTTGATTTTAGGCATGAACTGAAGCCTCAAAATAAGTTGACTGAAGCTGCAAAATAAAAAGTTTGTCTTTAATGCCATTTTCTAGAATCTTTTAAGTCTAAACACTATTCTTGTCACTATTCATCGATCTTGAAATACATGTAAATACCCATGTACATATCTTTGGGTGTGTGTGAATGCGTGTATTTAAGGCATAAGACTCTACTAAAGAAGATATGGAAGTGATTAAAAATAACTTGCCTAGGAAGCTAAACTAGGAAAACATAGCTTAAGACATTGGTGGAGCCAGGATTTTGGGTTAGATGGGGCAAGATTAAAAGATAGAGTTGAAAAGAATTGATTAAAAATATTAAATAATATAATTAATGAAATAAAAAAATAATTCGACAAAGCTGCAATTATATATTTCATACAAGATTAAAGGATCTACTAGTAAATTCTCTAAATCAACAAAATATTTATGTTTTGCACACTGAACAATGTATGGCCAATTTAATTTGCTTGCATATTTAAAATACATTTTCACTATCTTAGAATATTAATGAGCTCTAATATTGGAATTCTCTTGTATAATTTCTCCAATCTTGAAAGAAATTTAGAAAGTAAAATACAAATAAGAAAACTATACCCCCTTTTTTTTTTGCAAAGAAAGATTAGTTTGAGAAAAATTAAGCAAGATATATTTTCTTTATTGTTTTTATCTTTCCTGTTTTTGGAAAGCGAACAAAACATAACCTATCATTAGAAATTTTCTTGCTGGTCTTTCCTTAGAAAGGGCTCACCATCATTCTTGCTATGGTCTTTTATTGTGGAAATTGTCTCTTATTTAATACCCACAACAAACATGCATGCGTGATGGAACATGTTCATGCTAGCAGAAAACCATTGAAAATGGAATCTAGCTTGGAATTGAAACTGGGTCCACGATTTAGTTTGCAATTGACATCAAATATTATACTATTAAGTCCAAAGTCACAAGTATCACACCATTAAACAAAGTATTGCACAACCTCAACATTTATCCAAATGGTGCTTGGAAGGTTTTTTAAATTTTAATTTACAAGATTAACCCTACCCCACCTCAATATGGACTGCCCTTGGTTGACTATTGGAGAGGGTTAGATAAGAAACAAAACCAAGATTGGATTGCATTATAGAAAATATGTTTTTAGGCGGGCCAGGGGGGTCATTTGCCTCCTCTTGCCCCCTTGGCTCTGCCGTTGGCTTAAGATGCATTAGATTGAAATGTTGGAAGGATTCAAGAAAGGAACTTGAAAACCTTTTTAAATGACAGGTTGATGGACTGGTAGCACTAATGGAAAGCGAGCATGTGGGGCCTTTCAATATGGGTAACCCAGGGGAGTTCACTATGCTAGAGCTTGCAGAGGTTTGTCTTCCTTCAAAAATTCCTATTGTTTGTAAGAAGGCCCTGTTTGTTGGATCTCAGAAAATGCTTAGATTGTGGATTTTGTTCTTAAGTGTTCTTCTATTCTTTCCCCTTTTGGGATCCAACAGATACATGTGGTTTTTCTCTGCAGTCTGTGTTTTGTGTGCGTGTGTGAGAGAGAGAGGTAGATTCTTTGGTTACATCAATAATCTGATATTTTTCTTTTTCACTTAATATGCAGGTTGTCAAAGAAACAATTGATTCAAGTGCCACAATAGAATTCAGACCAAATACTGCTGATGATCCACATATGAGGAAACCCGATATTAGCAAAGCAAAGGAACTGCTGAACTGGGAGCCAAAGATATCCCTTAGAGAGGGACTGCCTCGTATGGTGGGTGATTTCCGCAACCGCATTTTGAATGAAGACGAAGGAAAAGGTCTTTAAATAAGAATACGGTAAAACTATCATGTATAGTGTGAAGTGCATCTCTATATCTTTTCATTCATTCCATTATTATCACCCTTATAGTTTTAAGTTACCTGGAAATTCTAGCAACATGCCACTGTTTTAGGAAGATGTACCCCTTGTTCTTCTACGTCGTCTGCTTTGTCAGCCAAAAAAGCCACATTTTTTTCGCAGTTTTTTAATCACATTTTTTTTATTCCATCATTTGTGGCACTGAACTTTTGGTGGCAAGAGACTACTTAAGCAGAGCCTTAAGAGGATTATTGTTTTTTTTTTTTTTTAAGTAGGATTATGAGTTTCACTTGGATCATTACGAGGCTATAATTCTCTCTGTTGTAGCAGTGGTAACATGTGCTTGGTCCAAAATCAACCCACTTCAGCCCATGCCAGTCCATTAAATGGGTGTGGTTTGGGTTTAGTCAGTGGTGTCGCAGAGATGATTAAATTTTACAGATTTAATGTTGTATTTGTTGTACCATAGTGAATATTGTCAGTCATTTAAACTTGACATCAAGTATACTATTAGATTCAGCCAAACAAAATTTCAACCATTTCATCCTTAGATAGCTAGCTTTGTCTAGAGTAGCTTGGCAAAAGGGGTGGGTGTGGGGTTGTAAAATTTGATTGGTTCGGATTTATGGTTTAAGCAATGAAGATTATCATTGAATTTGAGATGGATCACTATTAATTTTTGAATTCAATGATGATTACTGTCATATCAAAGAGTAACATTTCTCTTACATGCTAACACATGTTGGCAAGTTGTATGATTTTTAAAATGTATATATATATTTTTTAAAAAATATATTTGATTTTAAAGAATAAATCTACGACTTTAAAAACCAAACTGTAATTTTATCAAACACTTAAAACTTGTTTTAAAAACCAAAAGTTTCAAATTACACATTTTAAATGACTTATGTTTTGAAATTGCAAACCCAAAACTCCGTTTCGACCGGATCCTCTCCCATTCAAATGGTTTGGTTTCCTATTCAGGCTATATGCACAACCTGATTCTCCAACAGTTCTGCCGACCCAAATCAGGAACTGTCATCTTTACCCTTTGACGAGTAAACATTGATCAAAGTAGGGGGGGGGGGGACGCAGAAGGATTTCCTTTGGATAACCCGTCACTGTTTTTCACCAAATACAACGCAGAAGTCTAAGCCAATTGGATCATATTGTATTGACGTTGAAAGAGATATCTTATGAGATTGATTAGAACTTAGAAGCTGACGGGCATCTTTGGCCTAATACTTTATAAAAGACGCAAAGAAAACGAATATAAGAAGAATATGGACAGAAAAAAGATAACAAATTTATGGTATGAGAAAACCCTAGGGGACCCTCCTTATTCTTCCACTACCAAAAAGCCCCACTTTTTAAACACGCTGTGACAAACAAGATGGCCGGTGAGCTACATTGTGGTTAATGAATGCAAGAAAAAAAACAATTAAAATAAGGGTTAAATATTTAATTAGTCCCTAGGGTTTGAAAACTTTATTTTTTCCTCCTTAGGATTTGGAAAGTAACTAAATTGATCCTTGTGGTTTTGAAAAGTGACAAAGTTAGTCCATCCGTCAGTTGACCGTTAGTTGACTTAATTGATTAACACATAGACCAATTAGAAGTTAACACGTGGCAACTTAATTAAATTTTTTATTTTTTTAAAAAAATTAAAAAATATATATTTTTTCAAAAAAAAAAAAAAAAAAACCTAGGGTGGCTGTAGCCACCCCAGGTTTTTCTGTCTCTTTTTTTTTTTCTTTTTAAAAAAAATATTTGTTTAAAAAATAAAAAATTTAATTAAGTGGTTACGTGTCAACTTTTAATTGGTCCATGTGTCAGTTCGTTAAGTCAACTAACAGTCAACTGACAGATGAACTAACTTGGTCACTTTTCAAAACCACAAGGATCAATTTAGTTACTTTCCAAACCCTAGGGAGGAAAAAATAAAGTTTTCAAACCCTAGGGACTAGTTAAGTATTTAACCCTTAAAATAAATAAAACTTCACTTACCATTCCCGATCTTTCGTTACTTTTACAATCATACCCTTCAATTTTTAAAAGTGTTAATTTACTGTATTTATCTTTCAATTTTTTTCAATTTCATTCATCCATTATGATTTTTTTTTTTTCAAAGATTTAGACCGGTTGCTTTTGCAAATTTTGCTCAATTGAAAATAATTGAAAGATGAATACATTAAAATGACACTTTATAAAGTTTAAAGGTATGATTGTAAAAGTGATAAAAAATTAGAGGTGGTAAGTGAAAGTTTTCCTAAAAATAAAATGGACAGAAACTATTTTATATGGGTTGAAAGAATATTTTTTATAGACTAGTTTGGAGAAAATTTTTGTCTAAATAAAAAATGGTATGAAGGGAAAATAAAGAAAGAGAAGATGAAGATCAAAGAAAGCCATGGAAGCATCCGATTCCTCAAGATTGTGGTGGAGAATTTGAATTTGATGATGGATGGAGAAAGAAAGTGGCTTTAATTGTGAACAAGTTATATTCCAAATGATTTACCATCTGGCAGAATTTGTTCCATTAGAATCTAAATTATATATGTTAATAATTGTCCTTTTTCTTACATCTTTGTTACAATTTTTGTGGGGCCTAGCTAATGAAAAAAAAAAATTAGAGAAAGTTTGGCCATTTTCTTTTATTAATTCCTTGCTGTCCTTTCTTTCTTTCCAACTACGAGTCTACGAATACATGCAAAGCCATAGTTGGACCACATAATTTTAATCCATTGCAACTACCACGAGAGTTGATATTAATTGTGAGGGAAGTCGATCGGTACATGCCAGATAGAATTCAATGAATATATATATATATATATATATATATTTCTTCCAATTTATTCATTAAATTGATATTTATTTTTAGAATGCGAATACTATTAAAAATGCATATAAAAATCAAATGGTTTAAGGCAAATGTCAATCTAATAGATTGAATTAGAAGAATTACATGAAATTAAAGAATTATGGTTGAAGAGTCTGACCTGTTTAATTAAATGGATCGGGATAAGGTTGACCTATAGAGTCCTATACTCAAGCCTCGACACGCAACATGATGTCTAGCAATTTTTGACATGATTCGCGAACCTGGCATGAACCCAGTAATAAATTAGAGGATTAGGTTGAAGGGTTTGATTCGTTTAATTAAATGATCGGGTTAGATTTCACTTATATAATTTTATACTCATGCCTTAACACGACTCGAATCCTAAACACAAATTGTCACCCCTAAAGCAATATATCACATGAGAATGTAACACGTCATATCGGAACCAAATTTTTGAGAAAGAGCCTTAAAAACCTAGCATTATCAACTTTAAAATGACCTTAAAAACATAGCATTTATCTACCTACAATGACATATTTAAGAATTGTTGAAAATTTAGTGCAAAAAACAAGACATTGTTTTTTTTTTTTTTTCTAAGCAACAAGACATTGTTGGAATTGTATATATAGTACGATTAGTCGATTACAATAAGATTAGCACAATATATAGCACATGAAGATGTTGCAAGTTGTATAGCCGTTACTCTGTCTCATCTGGCCCTAATGTTTCCGTTCAAATATTTAATTTTTTTGGACAGCTCCCGACTCCTCTGAAGTGCTTGATAAGTAAATAAAAAAATTAAGTAAATGTTTAATTTGTAGGGCACTCCCAACCCAACCAACTGACACCACGTGGAGATGTCACGGGAGGAGTTTCACGCTCATTTCAAACAAGAAAAAAGACAGTACCGCATGCTCTTAATTATATCTTAAATACTAATTACTAATTACATGCTCATTATCATATCCAATTAAGTAATATTTCACATCTGCTCTAACTCATCGCCTAATTAATTAATAAGAATTCATAAATACATATATATTTAGTATATCGAAGACCAACACACTTTCCAATTAGATTGAATAGGCCCAACACCAACGTGAACTACACAAGGAATAATATCCTACTATCAGAATTTAATATTATTATATTTAACGGTGTAGATAATGACGTGTAATAAATATGTTATAATATTTTTATTAGATTCTTTGTCATTTTTCTTAAATTTAAGTATTAAAACTATTTTTTACTTCCATATTTACATACGCTTCACAATAGCTTCCATTTATCATTGCATATACTAATTAAATATTATTTCTATACTTTTCTTTTTTTTTTAATTTTTTATTTTAATAAGCACGATAACAACCCTAATGTTGAGAGGTGATATAGGGACTCTGCTGTGAGTGGCTTTTTGTGATTTTTTTTGACATTTTTCTTAAACTTAGGGAAGAAAACCACATATAGGAGAGGAGAGTTGTTGTAAATGCTCTTAGCATATTATTCAAAGAATTTAAATAATGTAACATCATTTATACTGTTAAAATACAACAATATTAAATTCTGACTATAAAATGATTTCTAAAATGGGGTTTACTAGGGGTTCTCCCCGTAGTGTTCTCCTGGCGTTCTCCTAGTCTTACGTAAAACATGATTTAAGAAAAAATAAAATTGTAGTACCATTTTTTTGCCAACCGATTAATTTTTATGAGTTAATAATTAGGTTATAATGTTTTAAAACTTGTTTTTTTGATTAAAAACTAAAACCTAAGGGTGAAAGGTTAACCCTTTAGGGATAGTATCACCCAAAATTGATTTGATCATCCTAAATTTGGTGCTAATGCCTCAATTTTGGTGCTAATGCCTCACAAATTTGGTTCTAATGCCTCAAATTTGGTGCTAATGCCTAAAAAATCGGTGTGGAGGCCACTACAATTTTATTTTTTCTTAAATCTTGTTTTACGTAAGACTGGGAGAATGCCAGGAGAACCTACGGGGAGAACCCCTAGCATTTTCCTTCTAAAATATCCAATAATATATATATTTTTTTAAGTACCCAGAGAATGAAATCCGTCCTCAGGGCTTTTTGGCGGAGGTCCGGGCTATCCAGCCGCCCTTTTTAGGTAAATAGCTCAAATGGTTTAGAATGGATGATTTTAAGAATTGCAGGCCGATGCAATTCTGATTTAGACGAAGCTTTCGGTTCGGATGCCATGTTACATTTGTTAGGTTTGATTTAATGAGCGTATGATTATATATTCTCTGATATATATATATTTATATTTCTTTTGGTAGGCCTCAAGAATGATACATTTTACCGTTGAAGTGTCTGCTAATCCCACCAAAAACAGACGCATGATTGAAGCAAGGCACTTGAAGTACATCATTTTCTGCCATTAAGACCACGGAAGTGTCGGTTGCAGCTCATAAACATAAAGGACCCAAAAAATAAAAATAAATATTTAATCGTTCAAAAAAATTCAAATTTTTTTTTATAGTTCTTTTTTACCACATTTAAGCCAAATCCATTATCAACAAGTGTGAAAAGCATCACATATAACCGTTAATTTTCTTTAATCCCGTCAATAAAATTGTGAAAAGTAATTTTTTCTTAATAGAATTTCCTTTTCAAACTCAAAGGAAAACTCTATCATTGGATAAAGATTCATTGGCATAGTAACAGAAGCCTACTCCATATCATACACTCTCAACTCTCTCTAAGCTCAAGCTCAAAAGCAAAGAGCCAACTTTTTTTTGGATGAATGCAGAGAGAGTGACCAACTTTGCCTAGAGCTTCTCTCTCTCTGTCTCTCTCTCTCTCAATCATACGCAGATTCTGTAAACCACTTGTTTTCCCTCCTTTATCATTATCCAAAGATGAAAGGCATAGATATCTTCTGCGCATCCCAAGCAGCAACAGCCATATGTCTAAGCATGGAACAAGCATCCTGCTCCTCTTCATCCACCATTCAACTCGGCGGCCGAGCCATCGACCGCCACAACCCCATCATCAGAGATGGAAGACGGAGCACTAGATCAGCTCTCTCCGCCCCTTGCAATTCTCACCCGCCCATCAATCCCAAGCCTTACCATCAACACCAAAAGACCAAGAAAAGCTCTTCCTCAAAGCAAAGCGACCAAAGCAGGAAAAGTTCTTCCAAGCCAAGCGATCAAAAGAAGAAGAGTGTGGCTAGGCCTACTGATTATATCATTAACAAGATCAACTCTTCTCATCAACCAGCTGATCATGTTATAAGGAAAAGTGAGGCTAAACTCAGTGATTTAATCACTCCTCCCGGTTCGTCTAGATATTTGTTAAGCGACACTGCCTACTTCGACGGTTTATCGGATTACGAATTGGTTCCCGTCGAAGAAAAGACGACTCAAGCTGTAAATCAAGAGGAATCAACTGCTTCAGAATCCTCTTCATCGTCTCACTTAAAACTCTTTTCGTCCGACCAGAAACCACCTCAATGTGATCAGGTTTGTTTATATTAAATTATTGATTAAATGATTACATTTATTTATTTTTTATAAAATGACACTTGACGATATAAAAGACTAGGTAAAAATGATGGCAAGGCTATTTAGTGTTATTAGTATATATGTCTTCTAACATTATTAAAGTTTTTTTGTTCTTCATATATTGCTCAAGAAATTATGAGGTTTATTTGGAATTTGTAAAAGACAGACATTCCAATTTCCAATGTCAGTTGAATCGACACAACCCACGATGTGGGGTTATTAGATGTCGGGTTTGAGTTTAATAAAGCCACTTTACTTTAGATGACGAAATTAATGATTGACTAATTCTCAAATTCTTGAAAATAATTGGTATGATTGAAAGTAGAAGCCAATTTTTATGTGGATTAAAAGTGAGGAAATATCTATCTAGAACAGTGTACGGTGTTCAGTAGGGTTGGTGAGATTAATGAAATTGCTTGCAGGTTGTGGTCTTGAGGGTGTCACTGCACTGCAAAGGATGTGAAGGAAAGCTGAGGAAGCATCTATCTAGAATGGAAGGTATGCACCTGACTTTCTACCGTTACTTTTTAGGATCTTCAAACTAAAAAAAATCATTTTTAGGTCGGATTTCAAGCAATTTGCTGTTTTCGAGAAAGTTTTTATAACGCTCACTTGTCCGTCCTAACGGGTGTACCCTCTTTTTTGTCAAATATCCCTTAATGGGTAGGTCAAGATTTACTTTAAAGCCTCTTTTCTGCAATATACCAATGGTTGTCAAACTGGTTAATCAGTAAAACAAATCTAATCACAATTGCTCTACCTCTACTCGTGTTTGTTTCTTAAATTTCTGTTGTTCTTTAAACCCCATTACTAAAAGAAAAACTAAGGTGTTGCTGTTGATTATGTGGGCAGGAGTCACATCCTTTAACATAGACTTTGCAGCGAAAAAGGTGACAATTACTGGAGATGTGACCCCGATGGGTGTGCTGGCAAGTGTGTCAAAGGTGAAGAATGCACAATTTTGGCCATCTGCAATTTCATCAACTCCTGCCCCATCTGTTGGGTCTGGTAATGTAGAAATCAAGAAATAAAGAAAGAGTTAGGCAATGAGAAAATCTGCTATTTTAATCTAGTGTAAATGCCAGTCTTGGAATGAAGTAAAGAAAAGTACAGAAGAGGCCATTTGGGTTCTCTTTTTTCCAGCTATTCTTTAAGGGTTTGAGACTTCTTTTTTTTTTTTTTTGCTACTTTGTGTTTGTAAGAAATGAATGGGGTCTTTTTTAGGCTTTATAATCAAGCAAAAAGCATGCTTAATTAGCCATGGCCCATATTGTCTCATCCAATTTCCCATGGTTTTGCCATATCAATGGCATACCTTTGTGCTTCCCCACAACATATTTTGAGCCTTTACCAGCTGATTATTGGCTCCAGGGCTAAACAATTTATATGGAAACAATGCTTCCTGGCAAACCCTTTTCTCTTCCTTCGTACATTGGAACTTTCATTTGAAGGTGGTCAGAATACTTGACAAGTAATAGTGTTTCCTGACAAGGCATGGAAAAGAGGGAGGACAAACAAAATTTTCCTTAAATTTGGGTCAGGTGAATTTTTTTTTTTTTTTTTTTTTTTTTTGACCTTTACTCTATTAGAAGACTGACATGTTTTTAGGGCATGTAAGATTTACAAATGTATATGAAAATTAAAATATCTTAAAAATACATATATAGGTTTTGATAGAATGAATTAAAAGACTTTCTTAATAACCTAATTTGAAGAAATTTTTTCTGAAACTCTAGCATATTTGCTTCCCCCACAAGCCACAAATCATGACCTTGTTAGGACTTTTAATGAGATAAATATTTTTTCCAAATTTGGTCGGAGGAGCTAGGTGTAAGGCCATTAGAATATGTACCATAAAAGTCAGAATATTTGATGGGGTTGTGAGATGAAAAAAAATAAAATCTCGATTTCCTTAAGCGTTTTCCTTCCCCCGCCCACATCTCCCCTCCCTTTGATGAGCCTTTCCTTTTAAGGGGCTCGAACCTACAATATAAACATTGTGAGCAGCGCGTTTTAAATAATATGACATCATATACACGTTAAATATAATAAAATTAAATTATAATAACGAAATGACCACTCTCATTACAAGTCCTTGTCCCATAAATCACGTAACATAACATAACATAAAAATAAATAAATAAATAAAATAAAAATAAAAATAAAAGTACGATCATACCTACCTTAACAAATTGACTCTATATTTTAGTTAAAAATCCATTTTTTTTCCAATTTTAACTACTAATTTTTTGAAACGCCTACATTGACTCTCTCTATCAACTTTCACTATTTTATTTAAATATCTTTCTCAATAATTTTTTTTATTCTTTCTTTTGCGGAAAGAAAATATTAAAAACTAAAAAATACTTTAAAATTTTCTACTTTTGAAGAGCACTATAACATTACCAGCTGAGTCGCTTACCATCAACCAAATATTTTTACACCCCACTACAGTAATTGGTTCCCTCGAATCCATCTACCTGCTTTTGGGCCGCCCCATTTCACTGCCTTTTAGCAAAATGGTAAACTTTTTCCTTCCACCAAAGCATATCATTTTTTTTTTTTTTTAATTTTTTTCTCTCTCTTCTTTTTCCCTTCGAATTTGTTCTTCGTGTTCCAACGGTAAAGTTTCTTTATGGTCCCAGAGGGTCCCCTTTTTCACTTGACGTATTAAAAACCTGGGCATGGCAGCAATGAATTGATGGTGACTCATACAGAGAGAGCACATGGTTCAAAATAATTGGCAAGATTATTGTACTGGTAATTAAGACGAGATGACAAGTACAAAGGTTACTATTTAAGGGGAATGGATCCTCTTTTGTCCAAAATAAACCGAGAATATTTAGATCATGGTCAAAATTTTATTAAAGAGATTCAAAGATGTGATGTATCTATTTATTAAAAAATAATAAAATATTTAAAAAAAAATAAAAAATGAAGTAATTTTTTTGTTTTTTGATATGGCTCTTGTGGGTGGTTGGACCACCTCCAAGAGCTACCGTTTGGCCTGAGGATGGCTTCAGCCACCCCCATGGCCTTGGTAGTGGATCGGCCATTCCCAAGAGCCAAACAACTTTTTTTAGAAAATTTGTTTGGCCCTTTAGGGTGGCCGGACCACCCCAAGGGCCATATCAAAAAATATATATATTATTATTTTATTTTATTTTTAAAAAATATTTTATTATTTTTTAATAAATAGAATACGTGGCATCTTTGTAATTGTTGGATCATTTTAAAAAAAAAATTAACTATAAACTGGATACCCTCTAATCCAAAATGGACCGGAGAGGATCCCAATCCTATTTAAGGTATGGTGCCAGAAAAAACACATTAATTGAGGAGATCGTTTGGACCCCTCCAAATTCATTTCAAGCCAGCTAGCTCTGCAGCAACTTTGTATTTGTCCTGCATCCTAAATGAAGTTGTATATTTTCTAAGAGCATGTTTAAGATTATGTTCGAAAAATAAGTTTTTTAAGTTAAAAAATGATTTTTGACAAAAGCTTCAAAAGTGCGTTTTAGTTATTTTTAGGCTTTATAGGCCCTTAAAAGCATTTTCAAATTTTTTTTTTTACCAAATGAATACTTTTTTATTCAAACGGACTTTTTGAGTGGCAAACACACTTTTAGGCCTTCAAACGTACACCCAAACAAGCCTTAAATCTTGAGTAAATTAGCAAGTTTAAAGTTATAATTAGCAATTAAATCCACTTAGAGCCAGTTTGAGAAATATAACTTTTTAAGTCAAATAAAGTTTTTGGACGAAATTTTCATTTTTAAGATTTTGCTAAAAGTATTTTTTGTCTATTTTTAAGCTTTTTGGACCCTTAAAAAAGCTTTTAATTTTTTTACCAAACGAATATTTTTTTTTCTTCAAACGGACTTTAAGTGTTAAAAGAACTTTTAAATCCCTCAAACACAATTCCAAATTGGCCCTTAATGATTCAAGACTTCAATAGGGATGTACCTACTGGAATTCTAAATCTAGTGTATGTCTAGAAGAATTCAATGATTAAAAGTTAAAACGATGAAGATAAGATTAAGGGAAACTGTGTTTATCTTTCTTAATCTCTTCTTAACTGTTTTTTTTTTTTTAAAATGTCATGTTTGATCTATCACTCAATTTGTAATGTCCCTCTTTGTTGAGTCAAACCTCAAGTGTATCACATGACACATACTAGATGCAAGATGTACGTTATACACTCATAAAATTTTTGAAAGTACAATTATACCTATAATTTTTAAAAAGAACCTCTCTCTTAGGTTGTGAGTTTAATTGAAGCGACCCAATGTAGAATTCTAAATTTTTCTGCTCTTTTTTTTTGGGGTATTATTTTTTTCCGAACTTTTTTATATTATGCAAGTATTTTATGTCATTTTGATTTTGATTCTCATAAAATAACCATTTTACCTCTTAGTTATGATTTAACTAAAAATCCATAGAAGATATTACAATCCTAAAACGGTAGACTATCTAAACAACTTTATAAGATTTATGATCGAAAGGTTTTATCTAGGGGTGGTAATTTGTGTTCGAATGTTGACGCATACGTATAAGATTATATATATCAATCATAACCTGATCTATTTAATTAAATGGGTCAAAAGCTTCAACCATAAACTGCTAATTTCATCTCAGGTTTGTGGCAGGTTTGTGGGTTGTATCAAAAATTGTTAATCCTAAATGTCGCATGTCAGAAATTGTCAATCAAGCGCAGCATCACAATTCACATTAGGAGCAAAGGCAACCAAAAACAAAAACAATGTACGAGGAGAAACGGGGAAGATGGATATATATATATAAGGGAAATTACAGAAAACGAAATGCTTATAAAGTGTGTTACAATGTCACTTTTCTTAAGAAAATATTTACCCACACCAAAATTGGTATGCAACAGGAATACAACAAATTTTTCTTCATGATACAATGGAGCCCAGAAACTTCTGTGTATTAACCGCATTCTGTACAAATGAAATTAAAACCTGAAAATACCCTCAGATTTATTATTCCAAAAGAAAAAGAGACAAAAACAAGAGATAATTCTTATCTTTTAAAAATTCAAACAAGGGCATTAAAGAAAATTGAATTATCTATAGATTATTTCGAATTTCAAAAATCAACTGCTGTTTTGAATTTCAAAAATAAAACTACTATTAAACTACTGTAAACTGTTAATCCAACTGGCACTTAAATCTAACCGTCTAGTAGATCTCAATCGTTAATTATTTAACAATCTCAATCTTAATTTAAGATCTCAATCTTAATTTAAGATCTCAATCTTAATTTAGGATCTCGATCTTAAACAGTCTGGTAGATCTAACCACAATTGTTATAATCGGTTATTGGTTAATGGGTTAGTTATAACCGACCCGATTGAACATCCCTACATGCTAATGCTATTAAAAAATATGTAATCTAATTCACAATATATATGATAATTTATATAAAGATTGGACATAAGGAGAACATGAAGAGCGTACCTACCATTTTTATTTTTTTTATTTTTGAAGAAACCATTTTCCTTTTCAAAAACTCTTCTAGAAGATACTTTTTTTCTGGTTGAATAATAAATAGTGCATCTGTGCATGGCAATTGGAAATTATCTAAGGGGATTTAAATATAAGGCCCTTGGGTAAGCACTCAAATTTTTAAATCCATAAGTTTTTTTTTTTTTTTTTGACAATTTACTCTCTAGGTCAATCGAAATCACAATAAAATCTCTGTTGTCAAAATTTTTTAACATCTGTTAGTTTTTTTTCAAAACACACCGTTTTACCACATTAAAATATTATTTTTAAAATTTTTATTTTAAAATTTAAATATATATTTTTTTTTAAAAAAACTAAAATAATACAGGGGTGGTTTGAAATGGGGTGGCAATTTAAAATTAAACTAAAAAAAAAAATTAATATTTTAATGTGAAAAAAGGTGGATTTTGAAAAAACTAATGGATGTTAAAAAATTTTGACCGCAAAGATTTTATTGTGATTTCGATTGACTGAGGGAGTAAATTCTCAAAAAAAAAAAAATTTAAGGATTTAAAAAATTTGGAGTGCTTACCCAAGTGCCTTATATATAAATTCCCAATCTAAAAACAAAATAGAAAATTGTTGAAAAATAAAACAGAATCCCACGTCTCAACATCTCGCAACTTAATTTCTTCTTATATTGTTTCTCAATCCATGAGCATAAGTAAAGATTATATTCCCTATTCTTTCGCAATTTCAATTAAGAATGGGAAAAGTTTACAAACCCCCCTCAAACTATCACCAAATTGACAATGTCCCCCCCAAACTTTCAATTGTGACAATTTCCCCCCAAACTATCAAAACATTATCAATGTTCCCCCCAATGACAAAACTACCCTCAATAAAAAAAAATACTAAAACTTTTTGAAAAAAAACGTAAAACTAAAAAAAAATTAAAAAAATCCAAAGGGTGGAAAATTAAAAATAAAAAAAAAAACAAATCCTTTGTATAAGAAAAAAATGAAAAAATTTTTTTTTTTTTTTTTTTTTTTTGTTTTATAACTTTTTTAAATAAAAATTTCTGTTTTTTAAAAAAATAACAATTTCCGTGTAACAAAATAAAAATTTTCGTTTTCCAAAGAAAAAATGAAAAAAAAAATATTTTTAATAAAAATTTCCATTAAAAAAATCATTTAAAAAATAATTTTCATTTAAAAAATATATATTTTTTTAAATAGTTCTTTTTAAATTAAAAGTTTTCGTTTTTTATTTCTTATTTTTTTGAGTTTATAGGGGTATTTTTATCTTATTACGAAATATATAGGGGCATTTTAATCTTTTTGCTACCATTAGGGGGGCATTGATAATATTTTAATAGTTTGGGGAGATATTATCACAATTAAAAATTTAGGGGGTATATTATCAATTGAGTGATAGTTTGAAGGGAGAATATGGACTTTACCCTTTAAGAATTCTATGAATTCTATTTATTATCATTAGACTTTTACACTGATCACCTCTGTATATAGAGACCTAGACCCACTCTCTGAGTCTCTGTTATTTCAAAGAGATTGTCTTCCTTCATTTTTCCTTGGTCTCTCCATATTCTAAACCATGTCTTCTTTCATTTTTCCCAGGTCTCTCCATATTCTAAACCATGTCTTCCTTTGTTTTTCTTTAGCAAACCCGTTGATTGTCTAATGGATATTTCAAAAGAAGAAGATGAGCATGAGCAACTTCTGAAAACTTCTTTTGATGAAGACGATGATAATGAGCAAATGCTCACCCTTTCTCTCTCCATCGGAGCTAGGTCATCGGCACCAGCACCAGCACCACCCGTATCACCCCTTGTGCAGCTTCAACCTTCGCTCATAGAACCAATATTTTGGATGCCGCCACCGCCACAATCGTCACGGTCGCCGCCACCACCATCTTATCTCTTTATTGCAAACTCTCCTGTGTCTTGTCAAGTAGAGGAGTCGGAGCTATCTTGTCAAGTGGAGGCGCTGGAGCTGTCTTGTCAAGTGGAAGCACCAGAGCCGTTACCGCCACATAATCTCTTTATGTCAAACGCTCCTGTGTCTTGTCAAGTGGCGTTGGCAGCTGCTCCGATATCTTGTCCCAGTCGTGCACGGAAACATCCGGCACATGTTTTTAAATCTGGAAAATCGGAAGTCTTACGTGCACCGTATCCGTGGGCTAAGACGCTGCGTGCTAAGGTGCATAGGCTTGATTATCTATTATCCAATGGGATAAGCATGATTACTGGCAACCTTTATTGCAAAAGGTGTGACAAACAGAATGAGGTTAAATATGATCTGCGGCAAAAGTTCACTGAGGTTGCATCTTTTGTATGGAAGAACAAGGCCGCCATGCATGATCGAGCACCCGTTATTTGGATGAATCCAAATCTGCCCAATTGCCAATACTGTGATCAAAACAATAATGTGAAGCTGGCTCATTCGAAGAAGAGATCAATCAATTGGTTGTTCTTGTTTTTGGGGCAGATGCTCGGGTGTTGCAAGCTCGCGGAATTGAAATATTTTTGCAAGCACACTAAGAATCACAGGACGGGAGCAAAAGATCGACTTCTTTACCTTACTTATTTGGATTTATGCAAACAATTAGATCCCAATAGATCTTTTCATCTTTAGTTTTTAAGATTCATATATTGTTTCTGTTATTTCATTTTTCTTGTTTCATTGTTTGTTTCAATGTTTTCATTATTTCAGTTGCTTTGGCTATATCATCAGTAGTTGATGATTTTATTTATTAATTTATTTATGAGATTTAGTATTATTTTCTGTTTAGGGTTTTTGGCTCATATCTTTTATTAGACTGCATTTGATCTATTCCACCCAATGTAAAACCCTAAGAAGAAGTTTGAAAGGATAGATAATAACTAACAAATCTCACACACATATTTGATTGCGTTAAATATTGAGTGAAATATTTGTTTTATTTTGTATTAAAAAGAAATAGAGAATATTTTTTTTTTTTTAAATGATTAGAACTTTAGGTTTTATTTATTTTATATTTTTTTTAAAAAAAGGGTTTTATTTATATTAATGTTTTGATAACCAGAATTCAAGCTTTCTTCTTACTATTTTTATTTATTTTATACTATTTATTTTAAATTACACCTATGAAAACAAAGATTTTAACATGCTTTAGTTAAACTAAAACTAAGGGTCATGTTGTAATTCATATGAATGTTTTACGAGATTAAAATTATTTGATTACTGTGCAAAAAAAGATTTTTTGTTTTTTGGAAACTCGGAATAGATAATTAAGCATTAATGAATCTAATGTGAGATTGAAGCTTTATTTGATTATATTAAATGTTAAGTAACAAATTTTGTATTATTTTGTCTTCATAAAAAAAAATATTTTGTTTCTTTTTCTCTTTTTTTTTTTTTTTTTCCAAATGTTCATAAATATATGAGCTTTATTTGTATTGAAATATAATAGGTATCACACCAACAATATGATAAATTCTTACTAATTTTCTATTAATGCTTTGATAATCAAAATTCAAGTTTTATTCTTGCTATATATATATTGAAAATTTTCTTTTTATACTTCTTTTCATTTTAAACAACTGGAACAAAGATTTTACGATGTTTTAGTTTATATAAATTAAACTAAATTCTAAATTCAGTGGTTTTATGTTTTAAGTACATGTTCAGTACATTTCAAAAAAAAGTGCATGTTCAATAATATAATGGTGTATAAGCTTTACTATGTCTTTTCGTTAAAAGAGACACGGTAAATTTTAAAATTAAATTATAATAATAATTCTGCGCCATGCGCGGGTTATGTGTTTGTGAATAATAATTAGACTCCAAATCAACACAAAAGTAAGAAAAACTTGTAATTTATCACTTTGTTGTTATTATATATATATATATTTTTTAATAAAAAAATTTAATTAAATGTAATTTTTTAATGTTTTTAATTTTTTTTAATTAATTGATTATATGAATACGTGCCAAACCGTGATTGGTGCTAACATAAAGTTCAGTCAAATTTTGAACGAAATTTTAACAAAGGGACCATTTCCATCTTTAGGCAAACCAAATAGATCTCCTGTGATAAAAAGTAAACATAGAGAACAAAAAATAAAGAATTTAAACCACAAAGGTGAATAAGGTATTTAACCCTTAAATTTATTATCTTTACCTTGTTAAAATTTAGAATAACTTGTATTCATATTAGTTTATGTATATTTTTATATAAAATGGTTAATCAAAATCCACTTTTATCTAGTTTAATTAATGAGTTTTAAAAAACATCATACCGATTATCTAATTTTTTTTATCAATATCATTTAAATTTATTTTTTTTATAAGGATTATATTTTTCCTAAAAATCCTATTTTTTAACTTTTGGGAAAAAAGAGATGTGAATAAAAAAAAAATAGTATGAAATTTTTTTGGAAAAAGAGAGATGTGGGAAGAGACATAATATATTAATGAGATGGATGTGTGAATAGTTCCCGCTACATATATGTAGTGGTGCATTGTTCACAAATGCATTTTACATTTGAAATGCATTATCTAATCAATACACAATATACTCAGGTAATGTAAAACATAATCGTTGTTTCTTGTTTGATATGGGGCGATAAATGGCTTCCTACGCCCAGTACGTACTGCGTCCAATCTCCCCCAAAAATCCTGGAAGCAGACGCAGTGGTAAGTGAACTAATTGATCCAGATGCCCATTGGTGGAATCAATCTTTGCTGAACGAGATTTTCAACCCAGACGAGGCAAGGGTACGTGATTCAGAGTATATATCCCTATTAGTGCAAGTAACCAACCTGATATCCAGATCTGGTGAGGTACATGCAGCAAATGGCCGGAGTTTTTTCTATTATAAGCAATGCCTACCATCTTGCTAAGGAAAGAGAGGCCTTATATATACACAGTGGAGTGTCGTTCTAGGAGGGTAGATGGAAGTGATATCTAGCGAAGGATGTGGCGATTGAGCACTCAGAGCACATATACCAAATGCCTGGAAGAATTTCCTCTGGAGGGCCTGCCATAACCTATTGCCCACACGAGACAATTTGGTAAGGAGAAAGGTGATCAGCGACCCATCATGTCCGTTTTGCGAAAGGGAAGCTGAAACTACGTACTTAATTACCATGTTCTCTGGGATTGTATTGCGGTGAGAGATGTTTGGGGGGCTAGTGCAAAATTTTTCCAAAAGAGCTCTTGCAATACTTCGGATTTTCTACAGATTATGGAGAGAATTTTGCACAAAAGAGTTGGATCGAAGTTGAACACCTCATTGAAACTGCTCGGTACGTGAATGTGGTTTAGACAGAATAAGTGGATTCACCAAGGCTTTTTCTCATACCCAAATGATATAGATAAAAATATGATTAATAGGACGTAGAAGGCCTTTAAAAATTCATTAGCTAAACTTGATAAAGTGAGTTTTGATGAACTATTTTGAATAAAAATTTAGCGGCGGAGCTATAAATTTTTATTAGAAATGGTCAAAACATAAATGAAAAATATATTAAGGTAATTAAAGGGGTTAAACTATAAATTAAAAAATGTATTAAGATTAAAGAATAAATTAATATATAAATATAAAATTATTATTTACTCTATTAACAACAAATAAACAAAAGAATAGAAACAAAATAATTATTTCTTAATATATTTGAATTTTTAACTTAATACCTATCAAAATGGAACTTGTCGTTTTGTCGTAGCCGTACTTCTTTAGCTACTGGAGCCTATTTCTCATGTATAATTTTTGTTTTTTTTAATGACAGATTCGGATTGTTGCTCATGATAGATTTGGGCTGTTTAAGGTTTGGACATAAAATTATTTTTGTTATAATAGGGTCAAGGATAAAACCTTCTTTCTTTCTTTTCTTTTTTTTTCAATATTTTTGTTATAATAAATAAAATTTTAAAAATTTTGGGAGGGTCATGGCCAATACGGCAATACCAGCCATACCCTCGCTCCCTCCGTCTCTAATCAAAAGTTAGGCTACGAGGGTCAAGATAGAGTTTTCAACTAAATTGTGTTTAAGAAATATTTTCTAGGGGTGTCAATGCGGGCGGTTATTTAACCGTCCGCTAACCGTTTAACCACTAACCGTCTTAACCACTATAACCACCTAGCGGTTATTTGGTTTACTAACCGTAACGGTTATAACCGTTAACCGTTTAACCACTAACCGTCTTAATCGCTAATTGCTTAACCACTATAACCGCCTAGCGGTTATTTGGTTTATTAACTGTAAGTAAACCAAACAACCGCTAATCGCTTAACCACTATAACCGCCTAACGGTTATTTGGTTTACTTACGGTTAGTAAACCAAATAACAGCTAATCGCCTTTTTATATGATATATTTTTATAATTATAATTATAATAATATTTATACATATAATATAATCAATTGATCATTAAATCACAATTTATATATATATATATGTGTGTGTTAAAGTCTCAATTCAAATCATTGTTAAAACTAAATGTCTTTACTTTTTACATGTTAAAACTAAATTTTAACTGGTTATGATTTATGTTTAAAGATTTTTTTTAAAAAAAAAATGGTATATATAAGTAAATGTAAATTTGGGGTCAAATATTTTTGACTTTTCAATATGGATTCTTTTTATAGCAATTTGACCTAAAAAGATACTAAAAATACAAAAAACAAATGAGGTCAAAATGCTACAGTGATAAAAAAAATTTTAAAAAAAAAGCTCAAAATTGAAAATTGGTTATATGTTTATCTTGAGAAAGCCCAATAATGAAAAAGTGGTTATAACGAGCGGTTACATGTTTTATTAACTGCTAACCTGTAGTTAACCGCTAACCACTAGGTGGTTACGGTTGCGGTTAGTGAAATTTAATAACCACTAAGGTGGTTACGGTTAGCAATTTTTGCCAATAACCACTAACTGTAACCGCATTGACACCCCTAATATTTTCTAAAATGAAAAATACACACTTTATTTTTCCCATGCTATTAAAAAATGGGAAATGTTAGATGTTCTTCTAGTGTTCTCACAACTGTGACATGTCCCCAAGAGGTAGTTTAATTAGCTGGGACCACACCTAATGAAGCGAAGGTCACTAATTTGAATCCCTCTCCCCCCTTTTGTGTGGACATGTCAAAAAAAAAAAAAAACTGTGACGTGACTTTTAAAATTACCATTGAATTTGAAATTATCATTATTAACTTTTAATCTATTGGTAATTTTAAAAGACATATCATAGTTGGGAGAACACTAGAAGAACAACTAGCATTTCTCTTAAAAAATATGTGATCTAATTTATATATAAAATGAATTAGAGATTTTTTTTTCCAACCCAATTTTCAAAAAACTCTATCTAGAATGGTAGAGAAGTTAGAGTACGTTTTTTTTTTCTGGTTGATTTTTTTTTTTTTTTGAAAAGGGTTGAATATGAAATAGTGCATGAAAATATGTTATCTAAAACAAAATAGAAAATCTTTGGAAAAGAAAACTGAATCCCACGTCTACTCAGCATCCCGCAACTTTCTCATATTATTTCTCAAATCCGAAGTCCACTGCTCGCACCGGTAAAGATAATATATATCTCATATTCTTTAGCAAATTCAATCAAGAATTCTATTATCATTAGACTTTTACACTGATCACACCACTCTCTCAGTCTCTATTATTTCAAAGATCGAGTTTGTCTTCCTTCATTTTTCCTTGGTCTCTCCATATTCTAAACCTTGTCTTCCTTTCCTTTGTTTTTCTTTAGCAAACCCGTTGTTTGTCTAATGGATACTTCTTTTGATGAAGACGATGATCATGAGCAAATGCTCACCCTTTCTCTCTCCATCGGACCTGGGTCATCGGCACCACCACCCGTATCGCCCCTTGTGCAGATTCAACCTACTTTTATAACCACACCGCAGCCTTCGCTTCCAGAACCAACATTTTGGATGCAGCCACCACCGTCATCACCATCTCATCTCTTTATGTCAAACCCTCATGTATCTTATCAAGTGGAGGCGCCGGTGCCGGCGGCTGCTCCGATATCTTGTCCCGGTCATGCACGGAAACATCGAGCAGTTGCTTTTAAATCCGGAAAATCGGAAGCCTTATCTGCACCGTATCCATGGGCTGCGACGCGGCGTGCTAAGGTGCATAGGCTTGATTATCTATTATCCAAGGGGATAAGCATGATTACTGGCAACCTTTATTGCAAAAGGTGTGACAAACAGTATGAGGTTGAATATGATCTGCGGCAAAAGTTCAGTGAGGTTGCATCTTTTGTGTGGAAGAACAAGGCCACCATGCATGATCGGGCACCCGTTATTTGGATGAATCCAAATCTGCCCAATTGCCAATATTGTGATCAAAACGATAATGTGAAGCTGCCTCCTTCGAAGAAGAGATCAATCAATTGGTTGTTCTTGTTTTTGGGGCAGATGCTCGGGTGTTGCAAGCTCTCGGAATTGAAATATTTTTGCAAGCACACCAAGAATCACAGGACCGGAGCAAAAGACCGAGTTCTTTATCTTGCTTATTTGGATTTATGCAAACAATTAGATCCCAATAGATTTATTCATCTTTAATTTTTCTTGTTTTAAGATTCATATTGTTTTCATTGTAATTTATATCATCAGTAGTTGGTGATTAATTTTCTTCTTCTTTTTATTTTTTATTTTTATGAGATTTAGTATTATATTCAGTTATTGATAATTTGGCTAATATCTTTTATTAATTTGATCTTTTCCACCCAACTTAAAACCTTAAGTTCTCTTTTAGTTCGCGAATTGTCTAGTTCATCATAAAATGATTAGCTACAACTGGAAATATAAGAGTTTAGAATAAATTAGCTATTCATATTCCTTTATTTGGTTGTAATGTTGTAATAGACTAGCTAATCCTATTATTTCGTTTGGTATAATGCAATATGTTGGTGAATGAAATCATATTGTGATATTATTTCCTAAAATACCTATTTAGTTTTTTCTCAAACAAAAGAATATAGTTGGAGAAAACAGAATCAAACTTAATTTTAAATTCTAATGTCAATCAAACTCAATCAAGAAAAATAAATGGTACATAAATTATTATTTTTTTTAAAAAAAAAAACACAGAGACATAGAAACAGAATCAAAGAGAAACATTACAGAGAATCAAAAGAAATAAAAAAAATAGAATTAAAAAAAAAAAAAAAACTGAGAAACGATATAGAGAAAGAGAGATGGAAAAACAGAATCAAGAAAAATAAACAATATTGAAAGAAGTTTGAAAGGATATATAATAACAACAAATGAATAACAATTAGACTCCAAATCAACACAAAAGTAAGAATAACTTATCACTTTATTATTATTATATATCTTTATCCGTATTAGAGTATTAATTAAATAATTAAATTTATTATCTTTACCCGGTTATCATTTAGAATAACTTGTAATTTATCACTTTGTTGAATTGTTGTTATTATATAGAGATCAATAACATCAATACGGTTGTGGCACAAATCCATTCATTTGTGCCCACCAATTAAGAGGTGACACCTAAGCATGGAACACATTAAGAAAAAGAATGCAGCTGCTATACGGTCATGGCATAAAAGGGGGTTTTTTTGCAACCAATAAGAAGATGCCACCTAATCTAATTTTCCACCAAACTTAAGGTTTCAAAATGAACACAACTACAAATGATTTGATTTAAATATTAATTAATATTTTTTAGAAAAAAAAAATTGAAGGCAAAAAGGAGGAGTAGCAGCCACCCCCAGCAAGATATGGGGGTGGCGCGGGCCACCCATGGCCAAGGGGTGGCTCACCGGCCACCCCACATAGCTGACGGAGAGAGGCAACGGCGTTTGTGTCGGCGGAGGCTAGTGGAGACAGGTTGCTGATTGGCTATGAGGGAATAAAAATCAGGTGCTTTGCATCTCATTTTATTTTGTTACTCCAAGCTGATTTGGCATCCTCTCATTAGTGGGCAAAAAACCCCACATTTTTGCAATGACCGTATTGAATTTATTCCCTAAGAAAAAAAATGTAAAACTACATTGGGGAGATTTAGGGGTCTTGAAACGGTTATAACTGGCAGTTATTGGCTATAACCGCTAACCGTAACCACCTTAGGTGGTTAGCAGTTAGTGGTTATTTAAGCAAATAACCAGCAGTTATAACTGCTTAAAAAAAAAAAATTAGTTTTTGGGCTTTTTAAGTGTTTTGGGCCTTTAATTTGCCTCCNAGGGTTTAAGCTAAAATGTTCCAAAAAATATGGAAAAAAAAAATGTTGTTTTTTTGGACTAACCAATGTTTTTGAATAAGGCTTGGCCCAAAACATCACATACCACATTATATATTTCACATGCATAGTTTTAAACAGCCCAAATCCATTAATCCAAATGCAAATAAAAAAAATTAAAAAGAAAAATCTAAATGGGCATCGTTTTGGATGTGTTATTTAATATTTTATTAATATAAACATTTATATTATTATATATAAATAAAGGCGGTTAGCGGGTATAACCGACCCGCTTGAACACTCCTAGGGTGGAATAGGTCAAATGCATTTTAATTAAAGAATTAGCCAAATTATCAATAATTGAATATAATATTAATCTTATAAAAAAAATATGAACTACCTATGTATTTGATTGAGTTTAGGACTTGATTATAAGATATTTATGTTTGTCTCTATGACGTTATAAGCTCATAGCTTTGGCTATGATTTATCAGATCTTTATGCTCTTAATTAATTTTTTTTATTTTTTATTTTTTAAATGAATAGATATGAAAGATTCCCTAAAAATAAAAATAAAAAATAAAAAACTTACTGTAGTGTAGTTATTTGGAATCTAATTAAAAAGATGAGATCAATCAAAGATTGTTATGTATCTTAGCAGAACTCCCAAAAAACTGAGACTATATTAGCAAATGCTGCTAAATAATACAAATGAGTAGAACATTATCACTTAACTCTTATATATCCGAATAAAATACCACTACTAGTCTACTACTATTCTCATGTAGAGAAGACTCTTATTGATAACTCCTACCATTATCTATAATTTTTTAGATAATATCTCTAATTATTAGGATCAACCGTGAGCATTAATTTATTTGGAAGATACGTAGAAAAACCTCCGTAAATTCATTGCAAAATGTAAAATTGTATAATAAATACACAAATAAATATGCATACAAATATGGAAACCGATTAAAGAGAATGACAAGGATTAGAGGGACATCAACTGGATAGCTCCAAAACTGAAGCTGAATATTTAATAGATGGCCAATTATTGAAGCCTAACAGATACACAACATAAATGAGGGCAAAGAATAATCTCCTGCCCCTTTTAATTAAGGGACAATTATCTATTAAAGGGGTCACAAAATAGAGCCTGCTAGAATCAAATCGACAGAAGCACAGACAAACAAGGTGATGACCGGTCGGAAAATTTTATGGGTGGCCCTTGTGGTTGCACTAGTTTTGGGCTTTCCCTCTTGCCCTATTGAGGCTAGAAAACTTGCAATTTTGGAAGAAGAGGTTTTCTCCGACTCACCACATCTTGGAAAACTGCCGTCTAGGCCGTCTGAGGGCCCGCCACTATATGAGACCCCACCGCTGCCTCCGCATGTTATAGCGTCGGGGCCACATTTTGGAAAGCTACAATCTGAGCCATTAGAGGGCCCACATTTTGGAGGGCTACCACCTTCGCATGGTTCATCATCAGGTCCAGATTTTGTAAGGCTTCCATCTGGGCCATCTATAGGCCCGCCTTAATATAAGATGCCACCACCGCCAGTTTCTAACTAAATAAATTGTATTAAACTTTTCCCGACTTAAGGGCTGCTGTGTTGTCAATTGTCATAGCTCATAAAATCATAAAGTGGGTTCAAATATGACTATTTGTTTTGGCCTAATATATATATATATATATATATTAAATAGGCCTGAGCAAATTCACCAAGAGCCGTGTTTCGATCGTGTGCCGCCCGTAACCGACTGTGAGTCTGTGACCACCTAGATGACAGATGTGAGGTGGCATGGTTTTCCCTATTCTGAAGTTTGTTTTGAGTATATGAATAATATAATGAATAATCAAAACGACACCATTTTGAATAGATTATTCATATACTCAAAACAACGTCGTTTTGATTACCTATATATATGCATTGTTTCCTTATTTCACTAACCCTAGTTGTGTGCCTCTCAGGTCTGGATCTCTTTCTCTCTCTCTCACTCTCACTCATGACTCCACCTCTCTGTTTTGATTACCTTTTTGGTTCAAGTTGTGGTCTTTGATTGAGTGTGTTTATTTATCTGATTTTAATTTTATTTTCTTGTTGATTGGTTGCCTAGAAAGTAGAGAAAAAGAGGTATTTTCTTGCTAAGCATGTTTTAGATAGTGATTGGCTTAGAGTTTATATGCCTTTTTTGGTTCAAGTTGTCTTATCTGATTGATTGTTTTTAATCTGATTTTGAATTCTTCTTCTTGTTGTTTAGTAGATGAGAAAGTGGAGGAATTTTTTTTTTTTTTTTTTTTTTTTATCAAGACCATCGCTAAGAAGGTGTTTGGCAAACCCTCTCACATTCCCCCACAAATTTTTACACGGCACTGTTTATGAATTAAAAAAATATATATAAATAAATAATTAATATGGAAAAATGAAAAAAGTGGTATTGAAAAGTGAATAAATTTGTTTTGTAATATTTTTTTATTTGAATAGTAAATGATGTAATATAAAAAGTAAATGATTTGATTTTTTTTTTTAAATGAAGTAAATAATGTGAAAAAATGTAAGGAAATAAGGGGAGTTTAACAAAGGCCTAATTGAGGCCTAGCCCAAACCGACATTACCAACCATCGGTGGTGGTACAAATCACAGTTGGCAAGTCATTGACTTTACGGACTTTGGAGCGAAAGCAAAATTTTTCTACTAAAACCAACATTACCGACCGACTCACAGCCCTATATATATATTGTCTCTATCACCTTTGTTTGATTTTGCCTTTCCTTAGTTTTGATCTTCAATCTGATTCTTCTTTTGGGCGTAAAGATTTTTGATCATTTTATTCATTCTCTCATGAACTGACCATTCCATCACTTCATTTACATACCCGTAATTTCCTATAGACCAAATACAGCCTTGGTTGGGTATCTCTAAGGATCCCGGCGCGTCTTCCTCCGGAGGTCGGCCCATCATCGAAGGATGTTAGCAAAATCAGAAGAACTAGAGGCTCGAAGGCTCGGGTTTGGTCAAATACCCAACATAGCCACTGCCTCTGCTACAAGCTCATCTATCAACGATCTCCCAATTTCCCCACTTATTACATCAACTTCATCTCCCAAAGACAACCACTGTGATTCCCTTGCCAGCACCTTCCCCAGAGTGTCTTTATTACAGTTCATCTCTTGGCCCGCCAACAAGGCATAGAGACGATCTTGGAGCCCATCTGTAATCCACTTAGAACCAACCCTCGTTGCATTCCTCATCCATGGGAGCTGGTACATCTCCAGGAGTGCAGAATTTATACGATCAAACAGTAACCTCCTTTCGGACCTTGAACAAGAAATCTGGTCGCGGTACTTCTTCTCAACTTCTTCAAATACGAGGGGGTCTACAGGGCATTCTGGAGAGTGCCACGTACTCATGAACATATCAGGATCAGCATCGTTAAAGCCGGAGCCAGTTAAGACATCAACTATGTAGGAAGGCTCCCAGCCCTCTTCAGTTTTACAAACTCCCTTCCCATTCAGAATAGGTGCGTCGTCACCAACATCTTCATCACTTGAGACAAGCATGGGTCCCTCTGCATACACCTCTGACTCCAACTTGAGTTGCTGAAGTTGCATCCGAAGCCCTAGAAACAGACAAGTCAACGAAACATAGGTTGGTGAAAAAACTACACGGAAGAAACTTGCGAACATATGGGATGGGAGGCTCCAAACAATAAGGATTTCTTAGTTTTTAAACTACAAAGCAGTCGAACTAAGTTGGCAATATGAGCACAGAGAGCACAAAAATGCAGATATAACTGTAGTTCAATCTTGGAAATAGGTTAAGTGAGAAGATGGTATGTTGAGCGATGCTTTGAAGGAAACAAGGCACATAGAGCAAAATACTGAAGAGGGGGCTTGCACATGTTCTGTATTGGATGAGTAAGGCTACTAGTTAACGTCTAGCAGCATTTGTACTCAACTTTGAATTGCACTATGGCCGACACTTTAGATGACTATGGTGTTATTACACAATAGTGGAGGTACATGCAACAGAAAATAAAAATAGCTGTCATTTTGTGAATCATACAATGTTAAATGGCTAACTATTAACAAACTACAATTTTCTATCACCACTGTAATTTTGAAATTTAAGTCGCATTATCTTACTGATTTTATCCTTTCACGCATTATGAATGAAAAATAAGCAGCTAGATAGTCAATGGAATGCAATTTGATTCATAGAGGGGTGCAAGAACTAGGAATTCCAAAACAATAACTTTGAAGTTACCATGGAGGTCAGCACTGAGACTCTCAAAGCATTCAGAACATGATGATACATCATCCGTAAAAGGAGCTTCGAGAACTGAAACTGGACTGGGCTGATCAGCCTCCTTAGAGCTAACTGGAGATTCTAGTCCAGGCGAAGGGTGAAGTGAAGGGACTGAACTGTCCTTGGATGGCCCAATCGATGTTTCCTGGAATATCATGAAATATTTAGAACCCAAAATACCTATGATGCAAAATTGAAGATGCCACACTTTCTACTGAACTGAAAATATAAGGAATCATATTTCCGGAAAAAATGTATATATATAATCCTTTTTTCTTTTCATAAGTTACAAACAACTCATGGGTCTTGAACCCACAACTTTACCCTTTCCCTTCTATTTTTATTACGGAAGGAGGTACCATTTGAGTTAAAACTCATTAGCAAAACTAATATACACAAAGTTTGGAGGAAGTCGCTAACAAGCATCTAGATACTTGTAAGCAAATTGTGTATGCTAATGCAAATGAGATTTTCCAGTAAGTTGTAAATTATGTTCTAATTCATTATTATTGTTTTTAACAGCAACCACTTCCCAGCAGATATATTGAGAATCTACAGAAACAGAAAATCTCAAAGCAATATTTTTACAGAAAACAATATGATTTCCGGTATCAGTCAGAAATTACTCTTCAGGGTCTGTGCAGAGAACCTAACCTGCAGAACTGTGCATATTACAGGCCTCTATCCATAGTGGCATGATAAATGGTATTCCTTGAATTTCTCAACGACTAGGAAATGAGTTGTCATAGAAAAACTTTTCTTCAAAAACAATGGGCTTCACATCCGTCACAACTCTATTTTGAGTTCACAACCAGTTACAAAAATGCAGTAGATAAAGGATTTCAACTTTATAATCAAAGCAAGTCCTTTTCTCACGAAAATGACCTGCTTATGTGACTCAACATATGTAGACAATATTCAGAAAAACGCTTCCAAGCATACCAAAAGCCTACTGGTTGCGTAAAGCAGATTCTCTCTATTTTAGGTAAGGGTATTCGAAGAGGATTCATTTAGGCATTGGGAATATGAATAATCTGAAGTTCTTCAATAATAAATCAATCTAACTTGTAATATATGTATTTTGTAGCAGCTTGTCACAAATTGAAGTTCCTGGTAGACTAAAATGAAACATAACAGCTTCGTAAATATCAAAGCAAATCTACCATTGAAAATTGCAAAAGTATTTAAAGGGAAAAAAAAGACAGTTTTAGTGAAATATACAATTCAACATTTATGAAACTGATATTAAAGTTCAGTTGAACAAAAACGAACAAAAACACAGCTAAATGCCTCTCACAGGTTACAAAAAAGATCCATATGCAACTAACTAGTAATCTGAACGACAAGGTCTAATTACAAAGGGGCAAAAGAATTTGAAAAAAAAAAAATCAGAATATGTGATAAATCAAACCTGTGGAATTAGGATATCTGGGCCACCAGCAGATATATCCATGCAAGCTGATACATCTGGTAGCATCTCGTCAGGAGGTTCAGATGGCATGATCATTTTGTCATCTCCCACATCAACCACATTTTCAGGAACTGGCATCCTATCATTGACATTACCAACTAATGTCTCGAAGATCATAAGATCATTTTCAGATGGATCAATCTTTTCAAGGCTAGCCTTCACTTGATTCTGGCTTGTATGAATCTCTGCTGAATACTCATTGCTTTCCCTAGCTGTGCAGCTAGAAGAATGAGATTTCTTATGACTAGATCTTGAGTTTCTAGGGGCTGAACCTTCTCTCCAATCAGAACTACCCTTCACTCTCTTAATTCTTTCCTTCTTCAAGGCCTCTTTTGGCATTAGATGTCTGCCATCACAAAGAGTTTCACTATGTATGTTTATCTTAGGACTTCCAAAGGCCGTAGAAGAAGAAGGAAGAGATCTTGATCTTGATAAATTTCTGTTAGACCCATCCTTCCAGCCTTCCCTGCTGCTAATTCCCAAAGGTTCAACCCACCCCGTAGGTCCATCATCACTAGCAAATTTGTCACTGATTCCATCTGCACAACTCATGCCATCCAAGTTTGCTGGCATTGTATCCTTATCAGGGATAGCAAGCATTTCAGCCAGTGTGCTGCCCCTACTACCCACTCCCAAGTCTTGAGACTTGTGAGTCATTTTCCACCTCTCAGAGAGTCTTTGCTTGGCCTCCCTACTCACAGATGATTCAGTCAAGCGTGATGATGAAGGCCTGTACCGGCCATTCAACTCCAAGGAATTTCTGGAAGTCACTGTAATTGCATCTGATTCATTCCCAGATGTGTCACATGAACTTTCATCCCCAGCATAACCTTTAAATCCAGCAGATGAAAAATTCATAGAACCACTGCGAAAACCATTTCTCATTTGTTTAGTTATTTCCCTAGCAATTTCTCTAGATTCTCTGGACTTATGCCTAGAAAGCCCCACATCATCGGGAAAGTTCTTCGTTCCCCATAATTCTTCCGCCCTATTTTTGATACTCGGAAATTCAGTGTGCACCCTACAATCTGATAGAAAAGAATGCGAAGAACAAGGTGAGGAAGCAGGTTTGGTACCATTCTGGGCCTTCCCAACATTTGGTTTTAATACCACTATACTTGTAGGTAGAGTGGCGAACTCATCCTTCCCTTCAAATTGGATTTTGGATGAACTCAGAGAATTACAAGAAGCATGCCTGATGTCAGATTGGCTTAATAGACCACCACAATACTTCTGAGGGGATCTACTGTAATTTTTTGATGGAGTTCGTCTCTGTGATTTCCCAAGTTCATTGCTTTCATGCCTCTGAGCATCTGACAACTTCATACCTGCTATGCGACCACAATGGGTTTGGGGAGGAGCACCTTGCAGATCATGCAAATGCTTTGTGAACAACGAATCTGGTTGTTGAAGAAATTTCAACAGACGATCCTTGTTGGAGTCTAGCACCTCAAGTGCATCATGGAACTCCTTGGAATCCTGTAACTTCTGATCACTTGATAGACGTTTAGCATCCATGAACTTCTGCCGAATAAATGCCATCTCAGCATCGGTGAGCTTTGAGTTTGTAGCCCCTTGCGATGAGCAACTGCTACTCTCCATCTTCGATGTTTCAAAAACCTCAAATACATCCTTAAATTCTTGCTGCTCCTTTGAATTCCTCTTAGATGAGCGACGGTCATAAAACGTGCCACTCTTTTGAGCTTTCTCTACTGATGTCGTCCTTTTTATATTGTTCTCTGAGGACCTCTTTTGTTGTTTGTGAGCAGGCTGCTGAGGTGGCAGCCCGTCAAGACCCATCAATCTGGCAATAACACTTGGGGACTTCCTTTTGGATTCAGTTTCTTTCGACATCTCTTCAGCTAGTAACTTCTTCATCGGAGCTCCAACAGCTTGTTTTGAAGATCTCCGACCCAATTCAAACATGAACTACAAAGTGAAGTCCAAATGCATTTGATGTAACTGTCAGTTTAGTATTTTATTTTTTGATACATAGATCATTCAAAAACAGATTAAAAAAAAAAAAAAAACGAAATTAAAGTAAATATAACTCAGAAAAGTTGTTTTTCTACCGATATTATGAAAACAGAAACAAGAAAATGAGCGCACCGAATCTTCGTCCGTGGTACCACTACTGCAAGAACTAGAATCGGAGGCCAATTTCGGATATGTCCTCTGTTTCTGAACCTGCCTGTTTCCTGGAGATGAATCCCTATAATAACATTAGGATGACCATCCAAGAGTAGTAAAAATGAGGAAGGATCTTCTTGAGAACTTCCAAAGAAAGAAAAGCTAAAAAATTTCTAGAATCCAAAAGCCAGAAAACAACCAAATTGCAACAGAAACGCAAGCCAAATTAGGAGCGAAATCAGCATGGGAACCTTGGAATTATTTGGTTAGCAAGTCAAAAGAACCTTCTTTGCTTCTTCTTTTTTATGCCCGAGGCAAAAATTATTATTTTTAAGAGAATCAAACAAAAGAAAGAAGCAGAAAAGCAAATCATTGAATAGGAACATGGCAAAAATCCAAGGAAGGACCGAGCAGGGAACACTGGAAAATTTCCATGTTTGAGAAAAAGCGAAAACCCATCAAAAGAGAACTCGGTAGTCAAGCTGGCAATGCAATGATAACCCATCATATCCCTAGAAGCAAACAAAATCATGCTGATGCCACTACAGAAAAGCCACTTGCAAATTCGACAAATTACTTTAACAAAAAGCACAAGAAAAGCCGAAAATAAACCTAGCGGATGATATCTACATTGCCACAAATATACCGACAAAGAAGAAGAAAATGAGCTTGGATATTAAAAATTAATTAAGAAAAGCACGCAAAGAAACGAAGTTAGAATTTCCCATCTTTGTCATTTTCAACTGTTTTGTTAAATTATTCCATTTTCGGAAAGCCAATTATAGAACGTATAACACGAAGAGTTGCGACTTCGCTCTTCTTTAATTTTCTTGAGTTTTCTCAGCGACCAAACGGAGGGACAGGCTGCATTTGGTAGCCAAGAAAGAAGATGAACCATCCGGTTCAGTCGCCAGCTCCTCATTTTCCGAAAGCCACAAAACAAAAAGAAAAGGTGCAAGAAAAGAAGATTTTAATTTCGAATTAATTGCTTTTCTCCTCGATTTTCTCGCAACCAAACAGAGGGAAAATTCAAACAACAATCATTTCGAAAAATAAAATCTGACCTTCTCGGTGAGCTCGTTCCGTCGAGAAAAACCTTTCGCCGGAGCTCCGATCAGCAATGCTCGCAATCTTGGACCTCTTTTGGCGAAAACCCTCCATCCTCACTCATCAGAAGTATCCTCTTTCAGAATTACGAGAAAACAAACACGTAAAATGCTGAAGACCTCCAGATCCGACAAGAGCGTCACAGAGATATAGAGAGAGAGGAAGGAACCGAGAAAGTCACAGAATGCAAAACCCTAGACTTCTTTTCTTAATTAGCTCATTCAAAAACAGTCTCAAAACCCAAAAGCCGGATCTTAGAGAGAGAGACGGAGAGAACGGCGAGCAATGCAATAAAGATGGGGTCCGTTTAGAAGGGTGGAGGAGAGTGGGGGGGGTGGGTGAGAGAGTCCGCGAGAGTGAGTGAGAGTGTGAGAGTGGGGGTTTGGTTTCGTTTTTGAACATTCAAATACCGATATACTGACACACGCCCTGAGCCGCTGGGCGGGCAAGTGGGCTGCTGCTGCTACATTATTTACCCTCTTCTTCTTACCGTGTTGTCTCTGTGCATCCGCGCCCCCGCTACGCTCCACGTTTCGCCTCATTACTATGCCACGTACTTAATATGGCTCCCTAATAATTAGCTTGTTGTCCAAATTTCTAACAATTTAGACAATTTAGACAGCTGGTTGCCGCGAAACGTCAGAGCTTTCAGCTGTGGTCGATAAGGGCACTAGCAGATGTCGTCCTATATGTCATTCTCTGTCTTATGTTTTGAAAAAAATTTTAAAAAAATCACAGATCAAATTTTTTACATTTAACCAATCTCCTATGGTTATTACAGTGTTTTTCAATGTCACTACATATTATTTTAATATAAATATTTATTTTTTCTCTCATTTTTTATCTTTCGTCTTTAATTAGAGATTGTGTTAGAATTTTGTAGGAAAAAAAAAGTGAGAGTATGTAGAAAACTTGTATTTTACAAAGAAATAATATTTTAATAGTATAGGAAAATATTAAAAAAAGCTATATATTGTGAAATATATTTTTATAGGGAAGCAAAAAGTAATGTGTGCCTAAACTTAGGAAAAATCAAAGGGAAGCTGGTACTAATGCTATAAAGAGTTATAATTGAGAAGTTTGACTAATTTAAATAAATAAATTGGGTTAGGGTTTACTTATATAATTTTATATCTATACTTCAACACGATCCGAACCTGAAATATAACATACTGGCAAGCAATTTTTGACATAACTTACGAACTCGACACGAACTCAATACAAAATTGGAGGGTTAGTGTTGATCAATTTGATTCGTTTAATTAAATGAGTCGAGTTAGGGTTGCCCTATACAGTCGTATGTACACCCTCCCTTCCCATGATCAAATTTGTAATACATTATGGTCCATATATTGTGTTTATTCTAAGTTTCTACTAAGTAAGTTGTATGTGTGCATTAAATTCACATTTGATGTTTGATTTCCCTAATCATGGTAAAAATTCGTGTAATCATCTCCGTTTGTAAAGAATTTATAGTAAAAGAATAGTACTTTTAACCCCGCTCGCAAATATATATGTAAGATGGGTCACAGTTGAAACGACAAAATGGCAGAAGAAATCTGGAACTAACTGCATCTGTTTCATGAATCATTGCATCAAATAAAATACGTGTAGCCTAGAAGCATGCAATTGATTATTTTGTAGCATATTAATATGAATTGATTGCCAACAAATACTCTAGACGACAGGTTAATGTGTTCCCCTGTCGACGTGTCTGATTTAGGCGTTCTTTTAGATGACATAAACATATCTAAGTAGAGGATTAATTTTGGTGGTTGATGCGAATTATGTGGTTGTAATCAACATCATTATATATATATTAATGTAAGCATGCCGATGATTAAAAATTGTATTAAGTTTACGTTATTAAGTGGACAACATATATTGTATGGGGTTTTATTTGGACTTTTTTGTTGATTGTGCCCAAAACTAGCATCGTCCTGAGTAAGATAATTGAGACAATGACGCAGACCAAACAAAGCAAACGAATCTTTACTTTGGAAAGCCTTCTTGTAAGGTAGCCTAGCCATGTGGTGGGTGTAAGTAAATTCTTCTGGGTTTTGTTTTATTTTGCTTGTGAAATTGACTCATCATTTCCATAGAGGAAGATGTAGAGATCACACACAATTTGCATGAAAATGGGCAAATTTCACCTCGGATTCTTTTAGCTAGAAAATGAGAGTGTTTTTGTATGACCTATTTGTCCAAACGGGTCTCGGATAATATGGCTTTGTGATCAGATAAGTGAGCTTTATAAGAGTTATCTCACATAGTCACATTGTGTTATGATTCTAGTGTCTTAGATGAGTTAAGTCTAATATTAACCATGTGTATATAAGCTCTTGGGCACCCTTCCTTTGTAAGCCAGTTTTCAATAGTGAGTTCTATCCAAAGTTTGTATCATTTGATATTAGCGCTAGCCACCATGTCGAGGGGTTTGAGTCACGGAGGGGGTGGCCTTATGAGCTAAACTAAAATACTAATAGGTGAATGGAGTTGTCAAAAGAGAAATGACTGTCATTGTGTCAGTGTCGATAGAGTAAGCCGCCATGGACGTTAATCACGGAAGCGTGGTAGTATGTTACAATCCTAGTGTCTCACATGGGTTAAGTCTAATCTTGTTTATGTGTATATAAGCTTTTGGCATCCTTCTCTTGCAAGCAAGTTTTTTAAGGGTGAATTCTACCCAAAATTTGCATCACATTGGCTGTCCAAACAATTCAGACAATAAATTATTAAGGAACCAAGTCGGCTAATCAGATGGCTGATCCCATGATTTATGTTTTGGAGGAAAACCTTTGAGTACCATGCGCAATCAAAATTTGACTTGGCACTTAACCACATTTAAGTGTGTAATAGAAGCAAGCTCTATAAATCCATAATTCGGCAAATAATGTTGATGGACACGCCATCTAGCATTATGGCATTGCACAGGTTACCTTTGGGCAGTGATTTTACAACTTTTGTTTTAAGTACTTTTTGTATTTGGTTTGAGAAAAGTGTTTATTTTATTTTATTTTATTTTTTTATGTGTATCATGGTGAAAATTGTTTTTAAGATTTATTAATGTTTTTGTTTTAAAAAGAGAAAATAAAAATTTAGGGAAACTTCACAGAATGATACAGTCATAATAGCATTGTATGAGTTATCAATAAGAGTCATCTCTATATGAGAGGACGAATAGTGATATTTTATTAGGATACTTAAGAGTTAAGTGATAATATTCTATTCATTATATATAGACATCTATCACCTTAGGACTATTTGTATTATTTAATGACATTTGTTGACGAATGAGAGAGGAGTTGAATATTGGTATTATAATTTTATATCTATATTTTGGGAGTACGTTCTCACTTCATTGTTCATGCATTTGAGGTCACGGATCCCTCGAACTAGCTTATTTATCATTTTCCTGTGTTTTGAACTAGTTGGTTTATATCACAAAACTTCCTGAACTGTTACGCGTTTCAAAAATTCTCAATTAAGAATGTTGCCTTTTTCTGACATAAAGTCCTACATTACATGCATTGTCCTGCCTTAACTTTAGCAACTAGGTTATTAACTTATTAATCTAACGACTCAATAGAAATGGCTAGTTTTATACATGCACTATTATTTCAACAGCATGGTTAAGTTGCAATTAAAACTTAATAAAATTACTTATGAGCTCAACAAAAATCCTGGTCCAAAACATCAAGTAAAAAACAAAAAACATTATAGACATTAGCTAGACAATGTGTCCGCATCATGTCCTTAATTACATTTATTTCTTTGTGGGTTTACCATGTGTCTCATGTAATTTGCATGCAGAGTGAGTGAAATATGATGTGAATGTGATGATGCCCACCGCATTCCACACACATATAATTAGCGTAATTTTAAGTTTGGGACACCTTTGTTTCCGTGAACATGGAAATTCAAAAGCAAAAGGCATTATCATAACAAAGAGATGATCATTGTTGTCTCCGATCCCTACGATAAAGCTATATAGCTACTTCATCACTCTTCTATTGCCATCACTTTCTTTTTTTTCTTTTAACTTTTCATAGTCAAATGGTTTTTCATAGAAGAAGCATCTGAAAGTAAGAGGTTTATATATTAAGAACCCCGGGCACCGCCCATATTGTTCATGCATAATCATGTCTGGTCCCCTTATATCAAGTATAATTCGATACAAATTATGTTTTTTCTTTTTTCTTCTTTTCTAAGCTTACATATCTACGTTGTCTTACGTCAATAACTTAGAGACAAATTTGTCTTCATATATATAAGTAATTCCCTCCCCCCAAAGTGTGTAAGAGATACTCTTTCTCTCTAAACTCTCTGTTTAATTCTCACCTAAAATACCTTAATTATTTAAGCATCAGAGGTTCTCTGTTGGCCCCTCCTCCGGCCTGAGGCACCCTCGTAGATTTTCTTTGTTTTGCATGCGATCTATCACTAATTTAGTTGTTCAAAAAACTGCTTCAACAAGTAATATGTTTATTAAAAAGTTTGTATTTTTGTCTTTTATTTTCAGTTCCAAAAGCAAAAACAATAACAAATAATCCAAAACATAAAACACGCAAAACTGTTTTCATTTTTATATAATAGTTTATAGGACTTTCCAAATTACATGATGAGGGAGTATAAGCATGCAAGTATATATAGAACTTCAAAAGCTGCTCAGCTAGCATTTGGTGGCTACCATCTATGGAAAAGGTACAAGAAGTGTGCAGTCTACTTCTTTATTTTCCCTCCCCTTCCCTTTACACATCAAATGTTATTCATGAGCCTAAATCCCCCAAAACAAATATATTATAGAGGCTGATTTGTCACTGCCTCTTTAATAGGGCATGAGCAAGTGGATGAATGTGAAGCAATTGATCTGTCATAATCTCATCATGTTTCGTTTACAAGAAGCTAGCTTTTCAAAAAATAATATATATATTTTTTTTTTTTTGAAAAAAAGAAGAAGAAGATGTTTCTACCTTGGAGATGGAATTGGTTGAGAAAATTCGAGAAAAAGAAGCAAATTAAAGAAAAAGCTAAAGCGAGTTGCCTCAAATAAAGTGTTGTGTGGGTCTAAACCAACAATCATGGCTTTTGAATGGCCGTGATTATCTGTCAACTTCTGACAAATTTTGGGCAAGTAATACCACGTGGAAGATTTTAACCACAATTTTATTTTATTTTGTTTTATTTTTATTTTTATTTTTATTTTTATTTTAAATCTTGCCAACTTGAGACAAGATTCGGATCGCTTGTCATTTCTAGTATAAAGAGGAGCAGGTAGATATTAATAAGTGTTACTATATTTATTTTGCACTACATCTGATATAAAATGTTACTTAAAATATGATACATCTGTTGATATAAAATGAGTATTATAAATGATTGCAAAGAATAATGCCACTTTAATAATAAGAGGTTGTAAGAGAGGACTTTCTATTCAAGCAGAAATAGTCCCCGGCCAAATCTCTTATATATACTCTTATCCAAAGAAAGTGAAGTAGAGATAATAATATAAATCCTAAAGGTATGTCTTACATAGGATCCCGTCCTGAACACATTTTGAAGAAACCATGGATGAAGAAAGAATGGTGAGCTAAAAGTCAACCGGACCAAGAGAAGTTGAGGTTTTTTTTTTAAAACTCTGGGACTCTTAATACAAAGTAATTAGGGAGTAATTAGATGCATAATATAAGAAGTAAAAAAAGAAAAAAAGAAAAGAAAAAGATATATGCATATATCCCCATGGAGATTGGAATCTATCCCAAGCCCAAGAAAAGGCCTAACTTTAGGACCTATCAACATTAAGCTATGTCCATGGAAGACATTGCATAAGGACAAGTGACAACACCTGTGTCGATGTGACAATGCCCAGCTCCTTAAAAAGAAAAGGAAAAATATTTATTAGGTTGAATGGTTTGGTACTTAATTGGTAGGTCTATGTAGGTAACTATCAGGGTGGCTGCCTTTTCTTTCATCTCTAGCTAGGCTTTGCTTTTAAAACTTTGAACTGAAATTCGGCAGCTGTGCCTGTGTGGGCATATTTTGAGTGTTTGAATTTGACTTTTCAGAAAAATTCAGAAGCAATAATAATGCGAGGAGCTGCCGTTGTCCACACTGCTTCTGCTTCCCTTCACAAACAACCCTCTCATATATCTTACTATTATGGGAACAGGAATTAATGGCATCAGGCACCAGAGCGTGTGCCGTGTGGAATAGGATATCTCCGTTTCAAAACAAAAACATATATACATATGAGAGGGAATGTATAGGATGAGACGGGGAAAAAACAGAAAAATATTAATGTAAATCATTTATTTCAGACGGAATTAGATCTCTAAAGAGCGATTAAAGTTGTTATGTTTGTTAGTGTGTTTTGGAATGTATTTTTTGTTTTTTTATTTAGAAAGTATTCTATCGAGGCATAAATGTAAAAATTGCTTTTGTATTTTTAAGTGTTGATGTAGTTTTTGGTACGGCTTGATCGGTGTTGGGTTACCTGTAAAATAGTAAGAGCGTCAAAAAATCCACTAGTAAAGAGACCAAAGAAACTCCAATGCTTAAATAAGAAATAGAAATCCCAATATTTATAGGATTCATATCATCATGTGAGATACGATCTCTTCTTCAACTACATTAAACATGAGAATGGATAATAATTGCATCCATCAAAATCTCTCGAAAGAGAGATGCACATCTCAAGATATTGGGTCCCAAATATCTTAGATACTCTTAACTACTCCAGATAATCTCACCCACCACATAAACATGGAGCATCAATAGGGAAAGTGGCTACATAAATCCCTATAAAAGGGACACAATGTATAAGGTAAAAAGGACTGAATTCCTTTAAAAACAACCCTAGCTCATTGCTATATTATCACTCCAAATAATAATGCTAACTTAAGTATCAGAGTTTCCCTCAGTCTCCCACTTGACAGATCTTTTGACGCTCTTTTCCTTTGGCAAGTAGCCCAACATTGACCAAACCGTACCAAAAACTGCATCAACAAAGAGTAGATCGTCTGAAAACAAAAGACCGAGGACAAAAATTTTAAAATAGCGAATACACCTAAGGTTTCAATATGTTTGTATCAACATGGACACGGGGTTTCTTTTTACTCTAATTTCTTTGATTTTTAATGAATACCTACATGTTTGTAATAGATAGGGGGATTGCTTTCGGACCCATGTCTCCTGCATCTTAAACAAAACGAGGACACTGCCCTCCTCCAGTAGGCGGAGAATCTCCGCCAAGCACGGGTGTTTGACTGGCGTCAGAACCGGAGCCCAAGAAAGAGAATCTTTGGGAAGAAAAATCAATCAAAGGGGGTAAAAAAGAAGACCTAATATTGCGGGCAATGCTACTCTGGGGGGAGACATGCACCAATAATATTTGAAACGAAGATTCCTCATCAGTATCTCCATTTGATGTCTTCCATTTACACCAGGTGACATGGGGAGTGTGCCCTTTTATGACCAACACCAAACCCTCTATTATCTTATTTATTAGGTAACTATATTAACTTTGAGAGCATTTCCAATGAAGGATATTATCTAGAATAACTCTTTAAATTTGTAAAATACACCCTACATTGGATAAGCAAAAAAATATATATATAGAATAGATATTTTATTAAATGAGCTAAAAAAAAGGCTACATGTAGTGGCATTATTCAAAGAACTATTTTCCTAAATTTTCTTTCCACGTCTTTTTTTCTCCCGCTATCTCTCCCAAAATTTTCTTCCCACATTTTGCTCTTTTCTCAAAATTTTCTCCTACTATTTCTCTCTCCACATCTCTTTTTTCCCAAAAGTTGAAAAATATGATGTTTAGGAAAAATAGGATCCTTATAAAATATATATATATTTAAATAATATAGATAAAAATATAATTAATCGGAAGTAAGAGACCCTTAAAAAGTCATTAGCTAAATTAGATAAAGTAATTTTTGATGAGCTATTTTACATAAAAAAAATTAGCTCTTCCATTGGGAATGCTCTAACATGTAAAAAATCAAGGATATTCTTCTTAATTTTCCCTACAATCTTCTATAAGAACCCTAGAGTTACTGAATAACCACCACCACAACAACAACAACAAAAACATTGCTTACCTAATCTATTTTAAAAATAGGTCATAAATCACCATGTCCATAGGACTCCATACCATATGTAGCTCAAAAGCAAACAAAAAAACATCAGACTATGTTTGTCTTTTCTGTTTTTTTTTTTTGGTGGTGGGGTTAAGAACATCACTGGCATATTTTCAGCACAAGCAAATAGCAATGTACCCAGAGTAGGCCATATTAATCCCAATCTTCCGTTGCAGTTTAAGCCCATGTAGGCCATGTTAAGCTTCTTTTACAATTTTCATAGAGGCTCAGTCTGCGGGGTGTGTATATTATAAAAAAAATAAAAAAAATAAGAAAGGTAACTGAGTGATGTCCAATCAAATGATAATATGGTAAAAGAATGATATATGTCAAATAGACTGTTCATACTCTGATGCATACATATCAATCTCTTTTCATTTATTGTATAACCATGACCCGTTTGACAATCCTTTTTAAGGAGAAACTCAAAATACAAAATACTCAAAACTATTTTTATCTTTTATGTCATATTACAATCAAAAAGCAAAATACACAATCTAAAAAGCATTGTCAAGCGAAAAACAATCTGAACTTTTGTATTCAGTTTAAATAACCAAGATGGAAAGCACCCAGAAGACATTCTCAAGCTAAATTATGGTGCATTAGGGGAAAAAAGTGATGATAGAATGGAATTGATAAGGTGGAAAACCATCTTAGCATGCCATCATTAAGGTGGTACGGCTCAAATGTTGTACATAGGACTAGTTTCAAGTCTTCCCAAGAGCTTTCTTACCAGTTTCCTCACCTAATAAACACCAATAACCACAAACCCCGCAGCATAAATATACTACAAAAGAGAGAAAAAAAAAAGAAAAAAAAAAAAGACAACGATATAACCCCACACAACGAAATCCAATTAAAATAGAAAGATAACTTTGTCTGAGATTTCTCTGTACTTGCTGTGATTGTAATCTAAGCAATAATTAGTAGATTATTGAGACTTAATACTGCAAGAAACTTTGTAACATCAGATTAAAGGTTGCTATGCAGCTGACCTAGTGTGAGCATCAGCAATGGAACTGAGCTAGATTATTTCAGATCCAAACAGCTGCATCTAGTAAGATTAAAAATGACAGCAGGAACAAGAGAGGCTCTGTAAGGGAAAGATTTCAAAAAGTTTTTGGATAAGTAATGTTAAATAAAAAGAGCGCAGAGGGGCGCAACCCTAGTACACAGGAAGTATACAAGAGAACGCCTAAGAGGGGCTAGAGAAGAAAAATAGAAAATCAGAAAAGATAATCACAGTAGGGGCCAGCCAAGCCGCCACCCACGTGAAAAGAGTAATAAAAAAGAAATGTAAAAGATCTTCCAAGCTTCTTTCGGAATCCTCGAAAAATCTCTCATTCCTCTCGGACCAAAGGCACCACATGATACAAAGTGGTACCATTTTCCAAACCACAGCACTGCGTGGGCGCCCCCCCGACCACCAACAATGCAAAAGGTCTACAACCCTCCGAGGCATACTCCAAGCCAATCCAAAGCGACTGAAGAAGGCGTTCCATAAGATTTGGGCACTCTCACAATGAAGAAGTAGGTGATCAATAGTTTCCTCTTCTTTTTTACACATCCCACACCTATTGACCAAAACAAAATTTCTCTTCTTTAGATTGTCCAAAGTAAGAATTTTGCCAAGAGCAGCCGACCACACAAAGAACGCCACCCTTGGAGGGGCTTTAGTACGCCATATGCTCTTCCAAGGAAAAGGTAAACTGACGGATGAGTTTAGAATACCGTAGAAGGATTTCACCTCAAACTTACCCTTCCTATTCGGAACCCACCAGATTTTGTCAGCCCCACCGTTCAAATTATAAGAGTACAAGAGGCTATAAAGAGACGCCAAATCATCCACTTCCCAATCATTCAAAGATCTCACAAAACTAATATTCCATTGACGAGAATCACTCTCAAAATTCTCCGCAATGGAGGCCTCCTTGTTGCTGGCCAGATTATATAACCCCGGATAACTCTCCAAAAGAGGCACATTACCACACCACACCTCCCCCCAAAAACTGATTCTGGACCCGTCACCTGGAATGAGTCTGATATGATTGGAAAAATGATGCCATTCCTTGCTAATAAACTTCCACAAACCCCTTCCATATGAACCTGATCCAACTTTGGGCCTCCACCCCCCTCTCTCCGATCCGTATTTAGCCTCCACCACTTTTTTCCACCAAGCGTCAGGTTCACTAGCATACCTCCACAACCACTTACCAAGAAGGGCGCGATTGAGGCATCTCAAGTTACGAATACCTAGACCCCCTTCTCGGATAGGAGAGCAAACTTTCCGCCAATTCACAAGATGGAATTTGAATTCCTCACCCATTCCTCCCCAAAGGAAGCCACATTGAATCGACTCCATGCGCTTTGCCACCGCTACTGGAATAGGCAACAAAGACAGGAGATAAGTGGGGAGATTGGATAAGGTACTTTTTATTAGGGCGACCCTGCCTCCCTTAGAGAGATAAGACCTCTTCCAGCTGGCAAGAGTTCTCACTGACTTTTCCACCACCCCGTTCCAACACGCCTTATCCTTGAATCGAGCCCCCAAAGGCATGCCCAAATAAGTAATAGGCAAAGACCCTACTTCGCAACCCAAAGTCTCCGCCAAAACTCCAATATCACTCACCTCACCAATCGGCACAAGAGTCGACTTGGCCAAATTAACCTTGAGCCCGGAAACCAATTCAAAGCAGGTAAGCAAGTTACTTATGGTTTGCACCTGCATCTGAGAAGCCCCAGAGAACATCAATACATCGTCTGCAAACAAGAGATGCGAAATGTGAACCTGCTCACTCCCCCTATTACCCACAACAAAACCGGAGAAAAGTCCCTGTTCAACCGAGGCCTTCACCATTCTACTAAAGGCTTCCATAACAATCACAAAGAGGAATGGGGAGAGGGGGTCACCTTGCCTCACCCCTCGCGAACTGTAGAAAAAACCCGCCGGCGAGCCGTTAATCAAGACTGAGAAGGAGACCGTAGAGATACAATAAGCAATCCAAGAACACCATTTCTGCCCAAACCCGCATCTCCTAAGCATATATAACAAGAACTCCCAGCTGACATGATCATAAGCCTTTTCCATATCTAACTTACAAAGCAACCCCGGTTCTCCCGACTTAAGGCGGAAGTCTAGGCTTTCACTGGCAATTAGCACCGAATCCAAGATTTGTCTGCCCTTGACAAAAGCATTTTGAGGAATAGAAATAATCCTGCTCATCACCAACCTCAATCTGTTAGCCAAGACCTTGGAGATAATCTTGTAAATCCCACTTACAAGACTAATGGGACGGAAATTCTTGAGCTCCGCTGCCCCAGACACCTTAGGAATGAGAGAAATAAAAGTGGAATTCAGGCTCTTCTCAAACTTACCGCGAGCATGGAAATCAACGAAAACCGCCATAATGTCTTTTTTTAGCACCTCCCAACATGCTTGAAAGAAAGCCAAAGAGAAACCATCCGGGCCTGGGGCTTTATCCCCATCCATACCAAAAATCACGTCTTTCACTTCCTTTTCCAGAAACGGGGCTTCAAGAAGGGCAGCTTCTTCTTCAGACAAAGTCTCAAACTCCAAAGCATCCAACTTAGGCCTCCAAGACATACTTTCAGCAAACGTGGACTCAAAGTGATTAGCTGCATGCTCTCTAATGGCCGCTGGATCGGAGGACATAACACCATCAATGAGGAGCGAATCAATGGTATTATGCCTCTTATTAGAGTTGGCCATCAGGTGAAAAAATTTTGTGCATTTGTCCCCCTCCTTAAGCCACTTAATTCTGGATTTCTGTTTCCAACTGATTTCTTCTTGTAAGAGAGCTCTCTCCAAATCCCTACAAAGCTGCCTTTTCCTCTCCCTCTCCTCCTCACTTAAGCCTCCCCCTTCTGCAGTGGTTTCTAGAGCCTTCAACTCATCCACTCTTTCCTTAATAAGAGCTCCAACATTGCCAAACACTGTTTTATTCCAATTAAGGATGTCCCCCTTAAGAGCCTTTAGTTTTTTGGCAATGATAAAGCTAGGAGTACCTTGAAAATTGTACGAGTCCCACCAGCCTCTAACCCTTTCCACAAATCCCTCCTCTTTCAACCACATGTTCTCAAATTTGAAAGACTTCCTTCCCCCCTTGAGCTGTATGCAAATAAATGTGTATGAATTTGTGGGGGTGTAATGTATACTACCTTGAAAGATTTCAAAAAGTTCCAGAATGGTTCAACATATATGCGCTCACAAGGTATCATACATTACACCCCAACAAATTCATACACATTTATTTGCATACAGCTCAACTCAACTCAACTACGCTGTAGTATATATATATATGTACTAATGTGTATGCACATATTTACATATTTAATCCTCACAGGATTTTCAAGAACCAAAACAGCTAGCTAGTCGGACGACTTAGACGTTACCCAGAAGACAGAATCTCACCAGGCCAGTACAACCTCTACCATGGGTTTATTCAAAAGCCCAGCAGAAATGATTGAAAAACACATGAACTGGTTCAGAATGAATGCATCATACACATTTAGCCGATTAGAGGCCTTATAGTAGCAAAGACTTCTTTTTCATTCTAGGTCATGTAAAGGGGGCCAATCCAAGCGTTCCTCTACAAAGACAACAGACACTCTCAACGGCTGGTGCCACTCTCTTTCTGAGTTATTCCAGCTTCATGATTTCATGCCACGGTGAACAAACAAAACCACCAAAAACAAATAGGAGTTAAATTTAAAAATGGCCCTTGTGGTTTTTATGTTTATCAACATACTCTTTAGGTATTAGAAAGTGATAATGTTGGTGCTTGGACTTTCTGAGTTTATAAAATTATTCTTTGATCCACCTAATGCCATTAAATATGACGGCCCGTTTGCCATATGTATAAAAAAAACCAAGACAGACCTATAAAATGTTGTCACGTGTATATATCTGCCATATAAGCATATCCCCTTTAAAATAATAATAAGAAGAAATAGAAAAGGGGGGTGTTGGTGGGGTAGTACCCTTTGACCCGCACTAGGGGGGGGGGGGGGGGGGGTGAAAATGTCCCCGTGACCCATCCTCCCATCTCGGGGTGGGTCACAAGGGACTTCCCAACCCTAGCAACCACCACAGAGGAGGGGCGGCCCCCTCGTGAGCACATCTTTAGGGGTGGGGGTCCTTGTGACCCACTCTCTCCCGCTTACAAGGGTCCTTACATTTTAAAAGGACTTCAGATATGTAGTATATTCATCACACCTCATTAGTAACAGAATATTGTGGTTCTTCTGTCAATAAAATTGAAGCTTGAGTCTCTTAAACATATTCATTAGCTGTCTCGCACAATTCACTAGAGGTAATTCAGAAAACACCGACCTCCTTTGTAACCACCACCAAACAAGAAGTTGAGACTCCAAAGATCCTTCAGTTTGCCATTAGATTTAACGATGGCAAGTCAATTAAGCACTAACCTTATAAACTCAGAAAACCTAAAGGCCAATTTTATCACTTTCTAAAACACAAGGAGTGTTTTGATAAGCATGAAAAACACAAAAGCCATTTTAGGATTTANTTGAATTTAACCCCCCCCCCCCCCCCCCCCCCCCCCAAAAAAAAAATAGGGAAAAAGAAAGGGTCATCTCCTTCCAAGGAGAAGGCCCTGCAATGGCAGAAACTATTGACCCTATTCTTGTTCCTAGCTGTCTATTACGGATCAGGCTTCTATGCGGTAGTGAAAACTACCGCATAGATGCCGTTATGCCAAACTACACCGTTTTGGGTTTAGTAAAAGTAAGTTTCTTTGCAAAACGGTACAGTTTTAATAAAAATATAATTCTTGCCTTATAAGACTTACGCCGTTACACCAAACGGCAAACTGTGTTTAACAAACTAAATTAATTAATAGCCCACACAAGAAGGAAAAGGAGATTCTCAGGCCAAACAATTGCAAGAGGCCAAGCCAGAGCGCCTACCATCAACACTTTCTTCCTCTCTCTCTAAGCCAGATCCCATTTTTTGCATACATATGAGGATTCTTAAAAAAAATTGTCATTCTATTTAAACAACCACTCCGGAAGACCATCAACTGCAACCCCTTCCATAACACCCAAAATCAAAGGAACTCAAAAAAAAAATCGAAAGCTCCAGCAAAAAGAATTAGCAGAGAGGGAGAGAGGAGGGAGAGAGTAACCAAGGAGGGAGAGAGAATAGATCATGGGGGAAAATCTGTATACGTTTTTTAAAATCTCCAAAAAAACCCAAATCAACAAAACCCCCAACCAAAACATATACCGCATAGAAGCCGGATTCGTCTATTACATGCCTAGGAAGCCAGGAATCCTAAATATGAGGGATCCCTCAAAACTGAGAAGGGCAGGCAGAATCAACAGACCTCATTACTGAGATATGGGAAATGATTTTTAAAGAAACAGTAAAAATAATTGTACTGAATCCACTTTCTATTTTGGAACAAACAAAGACCAACACTTTTTTTTTTTTTTTGGATGAGTAACAAAGACCAACACTTTGACTTTACTTTAACACATTAGATTCAATAGTAGGTTTGCTTGCTCAACAATGCCGACTTTGATGACCCGAGATTTGGGGGCAGTTCTTGGTCCAATAGAAAAGAAGCTGGATGAATCTTTTTTTTGATAAGTCAGAAGAAAAAATTAAGATGAAACGCGCTAGAGGATGCATTCTTAGGAAGCTAGATAGAGTTTCTAGCGAATTTGGAAGCTGGAAGCTGACAATTTCCATTGGAACCATTAAAAATACAGAAATTTTTTTAGCATATTTCTCCATCTATGCCATGATTGTTGCCTAAACAGACATTGCAGAAACCAAAGACTATCATCATCAGAAACTTTTAGCATCAAACTAAAGGTCCTCATGTCATGGACCTTAGGAGCAAAAGCAAGGTCAATAAATCTGGTTCATATTAAGGAAAGACCCAGAATGTTTTTCACGCCAGAATAAAGGGAGTGGAGTCCAAATACCAAATACATACAAGGGGCAATCACACCCCCTAGCCTTTGCTTGTATTTGTCCTTAGTCTGTACGCATCTAAGTGTGCATAAATTGCATACAGATATATAGGTTTGCATGTATATATGCACTTTACATACGGATATACATAATCAACCAAAAATCAAATCTTTATTAACTGCAACAATGTACTTTAATCATGGCAATCCAACGGTAATTCACTTATAAGCAATGCGCATGCACACTGCAATGTAGGGCACACACAAATTAAAACATGGAAATGCCAAGAACCTATGCTTCAACCTACTCAATTATAAGATGGTTCCACCCATCTTATCTTATGGGTACTGACATTCTAGTGATTCAGTATCTTGCAACAGAAAACTTACAGTTGCAGATATGAAGCAACCACATTGGTGCTCTGGGAAATATATTAAATGCTGACATGTGGCTATGCCATCCTGATTAAAATGCATTGTTCCATTTTCAAATATATTAAACCACATTGGAATGTGTATTTATCTACATTGTGGATAGCCAGATAAATACAAGAAAGGCTGACTAGCAGTGGATGGATAATATGGACATTGACATGCTCCCAAAAGACTCATCACAAACATTAAGTAACTATGCATTTTTTTGGAACCCGGCAGAGGATGAGGAAATGGATATCCAGTCACAGAACCCTTCAAATGTGTAGAGTAAGAGTAGTTACAGCAACTCATCATACACCAGAACTAACGCAAACACCTATAACTCTATTTTCTTATGCTTTTCCTCATTCTATTTTCAAAGACATTTTTTAAACCCATTCCTCCAGAAGTAAGTAGCTTATTCAGTTACGCCTAATGAAATGTTACAGATCCTAAATTATATATGCTGTTTTCCATTCATAACTATTCAATATAATGGTGCAGTATTTGAGTAACAGTCCAACAAGCTACAGCATTAGCTTCTATCGATCACCACACAACAAACTGCAGTTTCTCAAGAAGAGTGAACATGGGGGGGACTCAGGTCAGGGCAAGGCCCCGGAATATTACCGGTCAGTCATTCATCACTCAATTTCAAGAAAAAAGACAAAATCCACCAGTTAGAGACTCTAGATGAAAAAAGGACATAGATTTAGGACATTAAATCGATTACCCTATGCAAGGAACAACCTTTACCGTGCCCAACTATCGAACTGACTTAGAATTGTATACCGGAGAGCTGTGGTAGAATTCCTTATTACCAATCAGGCTACTATTAAACTATTCAGAGCACAGGTAACCTCAGTTTCCATCGAACATTCAAAACGCTCCAATTAGCTACCACATATTAAACCCATAAAAGTAATTTAATGCTATAAGAAGAAAACCAAAATGGCAACGTTACCATTCCCGCATCAAAATAGCTAGTATATCCATCCACCTTGTTACCATCTACTAACAAAATTAGACACAGATAGCAATTCAACTAAATATTAAATTCCACAGAGCCAATGATTAATTTCCATATTGTTACACCTACTTGCCTACAATCTCAAACCTCANCCCCCCCCCCCCCCCCCCCTCCAAAAAAAAAAATCACCACCCAAATTAGCCCAAAAAGAAAACAAAAAGTAGAGGAGACAAGAAAAAAAGAAAAAGAAACACTCACTGGAAAACCAATTGACAATTGGCCATTTCCCTCAGCGCCTGGAACCCGCTCTCTCCCTTTCAATTTTCTGCGATAAAATCTTCGTCGCAAACATATTATCATCGAAATACTCCTTGTAAGGGTGATTCTTCGGCACGAGCCTCCGAAACTTGTCAAAATGTTTCTCCGCCTCGTCTTTCTTACCCAGCAGAGTGTACAAAATTCCCTGACACAAATACGGCCTAAAATCTCTCGGCTCCTCCTTCTCAAGTTGCTGATAAACCTTCAAAGCCTCAAGATAATTCCCTTCCACAACCTTAATCTGCGCCACCAAGAGCTTGAAATCCCTCACATCTGACTTCCTTCCCAGCTTCTCGCACTTCTTCATTGCCTGCTCAACTCTCTTCGAAACGTCCTCCAGAGAATTCTCATCCGAATTTTCGGATGACACCATCACGAGGCCGTGATAGGCCTCGACGCGAAACGGATCTTTCTCCAGAATTTCCTCGAACTCCTTTCTAGCCAGTTCCTGCTCTCCAGTGTAGCTATGGACGTTGGCTTTCAACAATGGCCATTCGTTCTCTTCGGGTTCGAGCTCGATCAGACGGTCCAGGACCAGGATCGCTTCTCTGAAATTCCGGGCCTTGATTCGGACCTCCATGAGGGATCGTAGAGCTTCGATGTCGTTGGGGTCGTGGCTCAATTGCTCTTCGATGATCCTCTCCGTTTCTTCCGGCGAAGAATCCATGGCCGTCGATTCCCTGGTGGACTCCACTGTGGGCGGAGCGGTCGGGGCGGCGATGGCCTGTTTGTGGTGGAACCGCATGAAGAAGAACGCGGCGGCGGCGGCGATGGTGGCGCAGGTGGTTCTGATTAGGGGGTTTAGGGTTTGGGAGAGCTGGGGTTTAGGGCTTTGGAGGGTTTGGTGATGTGGGGTCGAGGAGGATGAGGCTTTGATGGAGGATTGCGATGATGAAGATGGTGGGGTCTTCAAAGAGAATGAAGAAATGGGCCGTGAGAATGACGGGCGGTGGTGATTGAGTGAGAGATGAAGGGGTTGGTGACGGTAGCTCACTCTGGCAAGGGACTCCATTTTGAGAGAGGAAAGCGAGAGAGCCTAAAACCCTGAGAGACTGATAGAAGGGTGTGGGTTTTGATTCAAAACCCCTGGCACTCAGAATATGCCGTTTTCATGGTTCGATGCATCCGCTCAAACAATTGTGGCGGTTCTACAGAGACGACAGTCGTTTCTTTGATTCCCCACGACTGGTCGTTTTTGAAATTCCAATGGATAATGACAACTATTCGAAGAGGGCCCTGTCCCTTTCTACGAATCAAATAACAACGACTGCAAAGAGAAGGATTCATTTCTTAAAAATGCGTTTGGTTAGTGAGAAACCTAAAGAAATGGTGAGTAAATGTGGCTATTGATTCATTCTGTTCAGATCCAAAAACATACAAATTTTTGTTGGAGATACGTTTTTAAATTCACGTGATAGTTCAGATGAGTATTACATTGTACAATATGGGCAAAAAAAAATTAAGTAATAAAATTTGAAAAATAAATTTAATTGTTTAGTTGTTAATGTGCAAATGACACATGAACTATCATGTTAGGTTGTAAGAAACTTATAATAAAAAGAGACATGTTACACATTATTCTCGCAATTAACCATCTTTTAATCATCTCTTTTTACAAATCTAATAGATTTATCATTGAACTAAACCTCTAATTGCACTTTTAGAAGAAAAACAAATCGGTAGAAAGAGGGCAAATTCATGTTGCACTATGATTGTATGAGCAAAGGGTTATGCACTTTAGCAATTATTAATGAAGAGTAATGCTAGAAACTATATTCTTATTCTAGAATGTTGACACAATAAATTCAACCAACAATTTGATCAAAGTTATTAAAAAGAAAAAGTTTCAAATTATTCACATTTATATTGTGAATTAATTGTAAGATGAAAATATAATAAATGTATTTAATCGTCACAACTTTTGCATAAGATACAATTATGCAATGCTGCTTTGGGCCAATTTCAAAAAAGCCCAATGTATCGAACATTATTAACTGGGCCCAATGTGAGTAGTTGCTTAAAAATGCTTTGCACATATTTTGCTCTGAATTTAACACTTGCCTTTTATTTTTCCTTTTCGTTGTGGGTCGAATCAATTCAATATTCAAGCATACAACTTTACAAGTAACTATGTTGTTTTGCTGACCACCGTTGAGTTGGTAAAGCAGAAGGAGAAAGTTCTCCTTCCTTCATCCTAGTGATCGCGTGTTCGAATATGCTTTCGGTAGTAGTTACGTAAACTAGATGCTACTATGAAGAGGCTTTTTTGATTTCTACCTTGATGGGGTTGTAATGACGGACTCGCCTTCTCAGGCAGCAACTATGGCTCAAACCAAACATTCCACAACGAGTGGGAATTCCGATGGTAACGCCCAAAGGAGAAATTTACATTGGTTGTCCCTTTTCACCTCTTTGCTTAGGAAAAAAGAAAAAAAAAAACATTTTTTTTTGCTGAGAACTAAGCTTAAGCTTGTTTTGTCTGGTTCCATATATACTAGGAAGTAGGAACAAGTATTAACAAAGAAAAAAACAAACAAACAAATGGCAAATCATAACCTGCCCAAAACAAAATACTTAATCCAACAATTAATAAAATAAAGTTGAGTAACTACTAATTTGCTTCATATTCATGATTGACAAATATGTGTTGCTCACTGCCAAGTTTTATTAACAAAGTCAACAGTTGCATTTGCCACCTCCCCTCTACCTATTGCTAAGAAATCAAGAAAGAAAGAAAAACATAAACTTAACTTTAAAACATTGAATTATCACGCAATTTGACATACTTTTGAACTTTAAAACCTCTCAATTTGAACCCTTGAACTTTCAATTGCAATCAATTTGAACTCCTCTGTCAATTTTCACCTATGGAAAAATACTTCGTTAGTTTTCGCCAGTTCCAATTAATGGAATTCCACGTCATCGCCACATAAATGAGATGTAAGGCTGACATTTGTCCCTAGTTCTACGTTGGCCCATGTAACTGCCACATCATCTAACTAGAATCTTCCTTCTTTAAAGCAAGCTCAATTTGGATTTATATGATGTGCCCAGGGTTTAGGAGGGATCCTTAATGCATAAATTTCTATGATCTTTCTTTCTCCCTCTTGCTCTTTGATTAGCATTTTCTCTCCTCTTTTCTTTTCTTTTTCCCTCTTTGACTCTTTCTACGGTTCTACCCAAACCAAACCCAAACTCCTCTCTCTATTTATGCACAAATAGAAAAGTGATGATTTGATTGGGTATTTTGAATAGACTTTTTTCTTTAAATTGGGATGTAGATAAGGTATTGAGAATGTTGTTCAAAATTTACCAAAAAAAAAAAAAAAATGGAAAGAAAGAAAGAAAGAAAAAGAAGAAGACAAAATAAATAGAGGAGGCGACCCCCTATTTTTTCCCTTTTGTATTATTTGGCAAAAATAAAACCGTACGGAAGCTTTTGCCTTGGGTACTGAGGTTGCATAAAAGGTGGCTTTTGTGCCAGCTAGTAAATGACGGACACATCAGCTTAGAGCAAGTTAGAAAAAGTTTTTGGATGTACTAGATTATACCTTCTAATGTTAAAACCAAGTAAGATCAGTTTCACATTTCTTGCTCAGTTTTCTCACGCCGCCGCCCAGCCCAGTTCAGTGCTGCCACCCAGCTCACCGCTGCCTAGCTCATCGCCGCCTAGCCCACTGCCTAGCTCACCATCGTCTTGCCCACCGCCATCTAGCTCACCTGCACCACCAAGGAAAAGATGAATAAAGTAATCGAGCCTTGCCGCCGTCCAGCCCAATTCACTGCCGCTGCCCAGCCCACCGTTGCCTAGCCCATTGCCCAGCTCGTCGTCGTTTGCACCAATATCGCCACACCCACACGGCCCAGCGAACCCTACCGCTAAGCCCACTCGCACCGCTCAGGAGTGGATGAAAGTTCTTTTTTTTTTTGGACTTTTTTATTTTTATTTTTTTTAACTAACATGGGATTCTAATTAAGGCCCTTAAAAAATCATTTGTATTTAAGAGTGTCTACAACCATATGCTTGATGAAATTGAAAATTCTAAGTTTCACTTGCATTTTTTTTTTTTTTTTCGTCCAGAGCATTTGCTTTCATTGTTGTAAGTTGGAACAAAAAATATTGTTGATTTTCAATAAAGTTTTAATTAAGGCCCTTAAAAAATTCTTTGTATTTAAGGGTGTCTGCAACTAGATTCACCTGCATTTTTATTTCTTCCAGAGCACTTGCAATAGCACTCTGGTATTTTCTTGCTGCTTGTGGAATAGTTGATTGCATATTTTGATTCAGAAGAGAAGATCAAACCCATTCTTCTATGATATTGATTCAGATAAATAAAAAGAACTACCAAATAGATAAATGAAAAGAACCAAAAAAAAAAAAGGCATAGGGAAAGACAGGAGAACAAAGACAGAGAGTTAGAGAAAATATCACTTACTGGTAGTGGAAATCTGCCTGGGTGTGGTGGCAATGGGTTGTAGTGGGTTGATGTTTGCGTTATAAAAGATGAGTAATAACAAAATAACAGGGGAAAATAAGGGTTTGGGTTTAATAATAGGTTATTATAATCTAATGCATTCAAACTTTTTTTTTAATTTCAAATAAGATTAACTGTTATTCATTGAGTGGTGGGCACAAAATGTCACTTTTGTGCAACCTCCGCATATAAATTATTCTATAGAGTTAAAGACTCGCAGCGCACACATTTTTCATGTTTTCCCTTTTGTCTTTTTCTTTCTTTTTCCTCTTTTTTTTTTTTTTTTTATTTGACAGAAAGAGCCGGAGACAAAGCCATATAAAGTATAAACAAGAAAGGGTTAGGCCCAGAGCGCTAGCGGTTAGATTTTCTTTGAAATCAAATTATTTTTTTCTCTTTTTAAATAAACTTGACAATACTCTTCTTTATTCTTTAAATTAAATACTAAGGAAAAGACAGAAGATAAACCATTTACAAATAATTTCAAATAATTACTAGGAAAAATAGAGAGAAAAAAGAAATTTTTTAGAGAAACTTCACAAAACCAACTTTTAATTTATTTCAATTACCACATCCCGTTAAAATTCTACTTTAAATATGGTCAAAATTTTTTAAAAAATATGTAAAGATTCAAACGTTTATTTTATTTTTTTATAAAAAACCATCTTTTGCAATTTTTTTTAAAAATATATTTTGACAAAATTTAACAAAAAATCATAATAATTGAAAAAAAAAAAAAATTGAAAGCTTGATAAATTTTTTGAAATTTCTCCATTTTGTTTTTAATTATCTTTTGATTTCCTAGGTGTTTCTTTGGGTTATAAAACACGAAAAAAGTACTGATAGTGCTCTTATTAGAGCCTCGCAACACACATTAGTAGAGTATTGTTATAAGTCTTTTTAAATTTTTTTTAAATATGATGTGTCTTTTAAAATTATTAATAAATTAAAAATCAATAAATCACATCATATTTAAAATAACTCGAAAAAAACTCTAAAAAGTTTTATAATATTACCCAACATGTAGGTTGGTGATTCAAACGTACAACACCGTTAATGTCACCGTCCCACATCGACCAAAACCGAAAAGAGCGTGATGCGGACAACCTTCAAAAATGGTCCACCCGAAATCCATCTCAAGGAAAAACCAAAACCAAAACCAAAAAATAAAGAGATGATGATATATAGCAGGATTTAAAACTACAATCGAGTGCTCGAGGCACGCAAGACGCATGCAATGGAATACAGCAGGGCGTCGCCACGTGTTCCGACTCAAATTACCCTAGCAATGCCACCCAACGGCCACATGCTGTTGCCACTGACCGTCACGTTTCCCAAACCATTTTCAACATTAATTAGTCTGCATAAAAAAAAAAAAACAAAACAAAAACCAAAAAAACACACATATATTTTCAAATACACCACGACGACGACGTTTACTTTTCAGCTTCTTTAATTATTTCCTTGTCTCGATTCTTTCTTCTCTTATTCTGTCTATTTCCTTCGGTTGCCAATCTCATTACACAACAGCAAAGCTGGCCTTGGCGTCGCACGAATGCAACTAGTCGTTGGATTCTCTTTTGGAAGAATCCGAAAGCATCTTGGGAATCCTTTGCCTTGTTCCCATTTCCGTAGCTGCTGCCTTCTCTTCCCTGCTCTGTGTGTACGCCTCGAAGAACTCCTTGTTCTCTTTCTCCAACTCCTTCCACACTGTAATTTTTTTTGCAGATAATTATGAAACAAACAAGAGATTTTACGTGGTTCGGCCTATAACTTTTAAGGAGAAGGAGACTGACCTGTGGAAGTGATGATGGGTTTGATATTTGCATGCTTGGAGAGGGCCTCCATGCACTCTTCCTTGCTCATGTTGAATATGATGCACTCCTCGATCAGGTGGTGCACCTGCATCAAGTGAAAAGTTAGTGATCGATCATGTATGGGTAATCTTAATTAATTTGAATCAGAGATATATGGAGAAGGATTGATGATCAACAGAATTAAACTTAATTACCATGCGTATGTATGAAGCTGATGAGTCTTCCATGATTGATCGTATGGCGTAGCTAGAAGCTCCTATATATGGGAGGAGAGGCCAACAAATGGAAACGACTAGATTTCTAGCAAAAGTATTAGAAGATAGAAGGAAAGTTGATGATAAGACAACAAAATTAGAGAGAGAGAGAGAGAGAGAGAGAGAGAATATATGATCGATCGAGAAGGAAAGGGAAATGGTTGAATTTATAAAAGGAGGCTGGGTAGGTTAAAACAGAGAGGATAGTTTTTAAATATAAAAATAAATAAAATAAATAAAGGGCAGATGATATGATGTCAGTAGGATTGTGGGGCCCAAAGTCCCACGTGGGACGAGGACGATGATTGGAGGAGAGGGGATTAGAGGAGATTCCATAAGCAGCCTTTGTTTGTTTCTTACGTGGCCACTAAGGTACAATGTCCACGTGACAGTGGGGTCCTCTCTCTCACCTTGCATTTTACAGCCCCTTTAATAATTAAAAAAAAAATCATCGTTTTTGCTGATGCTCCAGTTTTCAAGGCACAAAATATGGGCCCACTGTGAACCAACGGCCCGTGAAACTGCCGTAGCGTCTTCGTGAACTCTTTTCTTCTTTCTACTAAGCAAATCACTCTTTATTTAAATTAAATATTTCATGTATTGGGTCTTACCTATTAAAAAAGAGTTTGAACCCACACTTGAGGAGGAGTATTAAAGTAATGATTAAGTGATTAAACTTACCTCTTCCTATCAACTTAAGCTTTTAAGATAACTGGTAGTTTAACATAGTATCAGAACCAAAAGGCCATGGGATCAAACATTGACTCCGTCAAATTACTCCCCATTTAAATTAAATATTTTACGTGTTAGACATCACCTATTAAAAGGAAATTTGAGTCCACACATGAGAGGGAGTGTTAAAGTAATGATTAAGTGATTAAAATTTACCTCATCCTATCAATTTAAATTTTAGAGATACTTGATAATTTAACAGTACTTTCTAATATCTAGTTTTCTTATTATTATTATTATTATTATTATTATTATTATTATTATTATTATTCTCTCAAATGTAATTTTAAAAGCATATTTAATAAAAAATTACAAAAAAGGCCCATGGCCCACCCCGTATGTGAGTGTGTTCATCTCTGACAACAACTATTGCTAAGCTAAGGCGTTGGCTGTTAACGATAGCTCTATAACATTAGCCAGCTTTGCAGTTTTTGTGAATAGTATCGTTGATAGTGTTTTGAATAGGATCGTGAATAATGTTGTCAACGGTATTGAAAATAGTATTATAGCATATCCTGTTACGTACAATAGGAAATTCATTCTATAAGATCGATTGGTATATGCTGAATTACCTTTGAAATCATTGCAATTTTTAATTTCTTATTTTGTAATTTTCCATTAACTTACACACGTTGTATATAGTGGTGTGCCTCCTGCTATCTATAGATGTATTGAACATTGACTTTATCTATAATCTAATATACTTTCATGGTTCAAGTCTCCCTCTACCCTTTTGTACGGACATGTCAAAATATGTATATATATATATATATATACTTTCATGGTTCTAACTCACATTTGTTTTATACAATGATGTGTGTGTTTTCTGTAGATGTATTAAACATTTACTTTGTATATAATGCTATGGTATCAGAGCTTTTTAAAAAAAAAAAACTAAAATTAAAAGGGTATGCCGAAAAGACCAATTTTGATGGTATCAGAGCTTATTACACGCTCACATATCTCATTGATTTTTTTTTTTTCGATCCTTCTATATATGACTTCCTCATCAAGCTCCTCTGCCCAATTCATACAACCAAATATTGGGCACCTTCAAACCATACTAAAATTGGAGGGGAGGATCCTAACTACTTAATGTGGTTAAACCAATTTACTCAAATTTCTCTTTGATGATCAAGGGAAAGTTACTGCTACTCTTAGAGCCCAGATTTTATTTTTTGGACAAAGAAAAATGAATTTGTTATTTCTTTGATTATTGCCCTTCACTGAGAAGGTTGTGTCTTTTTACTTTTGGTCGTCAAGCTTGGTTGTCTTGTCTCTCTCCAACCTCTTTGCATATCAGTCCAAGACACATATTTCCCATCTCAACTTCAAAATCTGCATCAAAGGTTCCAAAAGTTGCATTGCTATGCTCTTGCCACAGTGCATGAGAAATAAAACAATTTTATTTATTTATTTTTTTTTAAAAAAAAAGGAAAATTATGATGGGGACCCCATGCAAAGGGTGATTTTGATATTAAAATTTCAATTTTTGATTTTATAAATTCGAGACCTAAATTTAGGATCATTTTTATTTTGCAACTTCTCTGTCAACTCTCTTGTCAAATAAATAATAAAAATTAGGATAAACTTTACAAAAGTCCTCTTAACTTTCACGAGTTTTGAGAATACCCACAAAACTTAAAAACTCTTAATTTCACCCATTAAACTTTTTGTTTTAATCTATTAAAGAAAATATACGTCTCTCACATGTTATAGGGCATTTAGAGATTTATTAGACTGGTTCAACACAGTTTAGATCAAATTTATGTTCACGGTGAAGTTATTTGAATAGGAAGGGAAAAATTAATTTGGTTCCCTAAATTTAAGAAAAATCCAAGAGAAATTGATGTTTGTGCTTTATATGTCTACTCATACTAGCTCTATTATTTTACTTGATTGATTTGTATTCAATAGCAAAATCAACGTGGACTATAACTTAGCTACTAACATTATTAAATCTATCCTTATTAACCCTCAGCATTGACACTTAAGAGTCTTAGTCACACAACAATAATAAAACAATTAATGAACTAAACAACTAGTAAAACAATAAAACACTAATAAATGGTATACTTGTCCCCAAAAAGTAGCTCAATCGGTTGGGACCATACCTCATAAAGCGGATGTCACGAGTTCAAATCCTCCCTCCCCCCTCTTCTGTGAACATGTCAAAATAATAAAATAAAATAAACAGTATACTTCTTAACAAACTCAATACTTAACATGTAACAGAGACACCAAGAGACAGCATAACTAATAGTAATAGAGTCCCTTTAAGAACCTAATAATAAAATTAAAAAGAAAATGATTCACGACAATATTTTTTTTATATCATCCTACAAATTTAATAAATTAATCATTAGATTTGTGGATCCATATACGTCTGTAAATTTAATAATTGACTTGTAAGATGAATGATTTATAAATTTCTAATAAAATAAAATTAGTACAACATTAGTATGACTCGAATCTATACCTAAATGTCTCCCCGCTAAATGGACAACACATATAAAGACCCATGTAAAATAAAATATAGTACAACATTGAGAATGATCTGGATCTAGATCTGAATGTCTTGTCTGTCTCCTACCCAAAACGACACCACTTTTATAAAGACCCACGGGTAGTCGGCAGAGGAGGTTAAATAGCTAGCTTGCTACTCGGCTTTGTTCTCCTTATTTGATTGCTCACAAAATATTAGAAATATACAAAATCATAAAATATGATTTTATAAGTTTCGTTAAAGAAATTGATGAAATCCATATCGCACGTGGTTATGATTTTGCAAAGCTTTATAGTTTGTGTTGTAAAAACTTTTTACTTTGCTATGTAAGAGCTTTATGCTTATCATCTTTAATAAATAAAATTTTCATATTTTTATTAAAATAAATAAATAAAATGTATTTGACAACGGCTCAAAGATCAAGTAGGGAACAAATTAACAAAATTAAAACCACAAAGAAATTTAATAATGGCTCAAAGTATAGGATATATATTTTATTATTATATTTTCAGGACTCCCCATATTTGCCCATACAAGCTACGGTCCGAATAAAATCCAGTTGATTTTTTTTTTTCTTTTTAACAGGAATCTTTTAGAATTCATTGATAAAAGATCAAGAACATAATAATCCTTACATCATAGAGCATAAAGTTCTGATAAAACATAATCAAATGCTATGAACTTACAAAATCATAGATACAATAAGAAAATTCTTACAATCAAATCCTATTTATGACATCAGATTTTGCTAACTCATGCATAACTTCAATTATGAAACAGATTTACTATAGGCAAATTAAATCTAAGACATGGGTATCCCAAATTCCCAAAACTTATTTTTCGGCGGTGAAAGATATTCAACTCACATCTTCAACCCAAAAGGCAGGACAAAAAACAAAAAATAAATCAAAGAAAAGAAACTAAAAACAACAAAATCCCACCAAAAGAAGCATCAGAGGAGCACGACATCGTAGACATCCCGAAAAATACGACTTGGCATGTGAGATCCACGTATCGGCGAGTAAGAAACACATTCTGGCACGCGAGACTCCAAAACCACAAAAAGGAAGACCGGAACAGACTATAGAAAAGACACCAAGCACTGCTATTAGGGGAGGAAAATGGAGAAAGAAGGGAGGAGGAGGGAAAAACGGTGAAGCCGTTCTTCCCTCCTTTATGCTTTTCCTTTGGCGGCTAGGGATTTTTGAAAGAGTTAATTTAAAAAATAAAAAATAAAACCCAATTGATACTTTCAAGTGAAATACAACTTCTTCATCTTGAAATCATATTATTTTCTATTCAAATGAACCGGAGAAAAATAGATTCTTTAAACAAGACAAAATTGTTAAAAAAAAAAAGAAAGTAAAATAATAATTGTATTCTTAATTTTTTTAAAAGAATTACTTCATTTTCAGTTCATTTAAAGCTCACTCCATCCACTGCATCTATTGACCGTATTGAACAAGTTGACATTATCACCGGGCCCATTTGACATTTGATGGTGCCCCGCAATTAACTCCATACCCGTTAATTGGTAAATGGGAATGTGGGTGTGGGGCTCATTGCTATTCCATTTGCCTTTGTGCTGATATAAATAATAGCTCCCAAAAATTAATCTTTTGTTCTCTTCCTCCTTTATTGTCAAGCCATCCAATCCAACTGTACAAAAACTTTGCGTTTCGGCCATGACCAATTTTGGCTTAATAATCAACCTATATCTCAACAAATTACGTAGCCTGTGACAACATGGACCCCTCTCTTTGACGGAATCAAAACTTCTATTCATACTCAAAATATCAATGAGGAGTCAAGCCAATATATATGTATGTGTTTTTCTACTCTATGATTATTTATTTGTTGTTTATTAATATACGGTTGTCTCTTATGTAATTGTAATTTAAATTTAAAAATTTAGGTTATAGAATCACAACATCAAAATTAAAAACTATCAGTTCAAAAGAAAAGAAGTTGACATTTCAAAAAGTAATAAATCGTTGGATTTTAATGACGAAACTTCAAATCTTAAAGGGTTGCTAAAGAATATCATTCTATTGACCACTTCTCCATCACCTTCCATCTCTCAAAATTTATGTTGCGTGGTTCTCAAAATCAAAAAAGTTAATTTTTATGCATCAAATGTTACAAAAGACCACGTCACATAAGCTTTGGAGGATGAAATTATGAGGGTAAGTGACTCGAGTGAGTGATGTATAGCATTACTCTTGATGATGCTAAGTAGATTATGAATATAATTACTCGGTCGATTATGATCGACGTTATAGCATCCATGACTCTAGAAATCTAATCAATATAAGATTAGCTAAAGAATCGTAGCATTATCACTTTGTCCACTTTAATCTTAAAATATAGTTTTCTGCTAAAGCTATACCGATAAATAATATTAGCTGGTGCAATTATAGCTAGAAACGACAATGACATGGCTTGCTGTTTATTTACACTTCATTATGTAAAGTAATATAAGTTTGAAATGCTCTCTGTCTCTCTCTCTCATTCTGAGAGGCAGTGCAGTTCAATTATAGTGATATTTACAATACGATAAAATGTAGTTACAAGTGTTTGTGTTTATGACAACTAGCTTGTGTCACAGGGTTTGGTGATCCTATCTCCTGTAGTTGAGAACTGTTGTCGTTTATCTTGATTTATATTAGACTTGATTTGCTTGATTGAGTTGGTTGAAGGTTGATGTTTGTCTGGTATCTCAATAGGCCCCTCAAAAGCTCAACGGTAAGGATTGTATGTTGAGCTTGGAACACATGGACATGATTCATGAACTTGTAAGAGATGAGAGAAGCTTAGTGACAATATCCGCTACTTGATCCCGACTTGAAATGAAATGAACATGAAGTGTATGATCTTTTATCCAGTTATGAAAAGATTTTTCCATGGGGCTTTGAAGGGATATTTGACTTGTTGGTTTATATCCTAGGAAATTAAAGTTTCCTAGAACGTACATATATCTTTTCTTTCCTTGACTAGGAGAGATGAAATGGTTTGGCTTAATGTTAAACCATACTACTCCATTTGACAAGATTTGATTGAATTCCACCAATTATTGCTTTAAGAGGGTCATTAAACCTTTTGTCTAAGACCACGGCTAAAATGGGATTTTTTTTTATTTTCTCCATGGCTTCCATCTAAATTTTTTCTTTTTGTGTGATTTTCTTTTTGGGAAATCACAACCTATTTTCCAGGATTCTTTTAGAATCTTGTCACAACATTGTGCTTATGCGGACACATAAGACTTACTAGGAATTTATTTTATTTTATTTTTTTTTATGAAGCTTTTTGGTCCTTGTGTTACTTTGGAACTTGTGTTTCTGAAGTATTGTAAGTTTTATAGTCCCCACTTTTCCTTTATAAGGGGATGATGTAAGAAGTAAGGGGCATCCAACTTTCCAGCACTTGTTTTTGTTTTGTAAATCTTCCTTCTCTCTCGGTAGCCTTCCTTTGTTTTTCTGTAAATGGTATCAGAGCCTTCCTTTGCTTAGTACGCAAGAATCTTGGTGGTGTCCTTCAAAAAAAAAAAAAAGAATCTTAGTGGTGAGCTTGTCACACCAAAGGGTAGGGGTCATGGGAAGAAAGATGTCAAGTTCACGGAGAAGTGATTAAAGCCATATCAAGTAGGTATTGGCATTAGCAACAGAGCGGTATTCACCTCGGTATTAAATCGAGCCACAATATGTTGTTTATGGCTTCTCCAAGAGATCAGGTTGGGCCCAAGAAAAACACAAAATTCATAGGTGAATTGACGGTCGTCAAGACAATCAGCCCAATATGCGTCAAAATGGTTGTAAGCTCATGTGATGAGCTTCATTGTTACAAGGGGACACAAATTTCCTTCAAACTGATTTGGAGAAAATTTCCTTTGACCCACTCTANAGATGTCAAGTTCACGGAGAAGTGATTAAAGCCATATCAAGTAGGTATTGGCATTAGCAACAGAGCGGTATTCACCTCGGTATTAAATCGAGCCACAATATGTTGTTTATGGCTTCTCCAAGAGATCAGGTTGGGCCCAAGAAAAACACAAAATTCATAGGTGAATTGACGGTCGTCAAGACAATCAGCCCAATATGCGTCAAAATGGTTGTAAGCTCATGTGATGAGCTTCATTGTTACAAGGGGACACAAATTTCCTTCAAATTGATTTGGAGAAAATTTCCTTCGACCCACTCTAATAAATGTCAAATGTTATCTAATATGTTTGACTGGAGAGTATCCCGTTCATGAATAAGATTTATTTACAGAAATTTAAGGGTCACAAATGAGACACGTGTCCTCACAATATAAAATAATAATAATAATAAAATACCATAAGGGGTGGCCGGCCACCCCCCTACCTACCCCCATTTTTGTCACAAGGGATTGATCTCTACAAAATCTAGCCATACCTCAAAGTCGAGGCCTTCAACAGAGTTTAGGGATATAAATTTAGATTTAGATACGGTTCCTCCTCGCTCATTGCAACTCTATCTATAAAATCCAACAATTTTATAGGTGGAAAACAATGAATCCATGACTCAATAAGTAAAGAGTATTTAACCAAGTTTGTGTATGGCATGAACCCCTCTTTTTAAAATTTCTCTCTTATCGATTTTGAAAATTGGTTCTCAAAATCAAAACGTATTTCAAAATATATGAAAAATTTTCTCTGTACAAACCCACTTTAGTAAAAAATGCCAGTGTAAAAACATTTCAATTTTGAGAGATCTTTCTTTCGTAATAGAATCCAAATAACAATACTCCAAGCATCATAGCTATACCAAAACATGAGTGTATATCTATAGCTTAGTTAAACTCAGTTGATATATGATAGTAATGGTAAAAAATTAAATTAAAAAATGTAGTTTCTTATTTCATTATATTATTTCGTTAAGAGTACTCTCCCATTTAATACTGGGTTATCTAGTATACTCTCTCACTAGAAACAGGGATATTGAGCGTACTCCCTCAATAAACACTGGGTCGTTGGCTAAAATGAGATGCTAATAGTTGGCTTTCTTCTCTTTTCCTCATTATCCTAGCAACCAAAAAATGGAAATGAAACAAATGAGAGGCAAATATTTGAGTTTCTTCTCATTTCCTCTAATCTTTTTTTGTCGGCAGTCAAATACTGAAAAACAAAATTGCAAAACACAGAGAAGGGAGACTCCTTAGCCTTTGTGTTGAGTTTACTCTTCAAGTTGTGTGCAAGAAAGATCATGAGGAAGGCGTTTGCTATCCCTGACTTTATTTGAGAATAGCAAACTTCATCAGAGAAGAAAAATGAAGTATAAAAGAGTGCCGTTAGAAGATGTATGAAATGAGAATACTGCAACAGTTTAGGTGTTTCATTCACCTCTCTGATCATACCAGCAGCTATGCACAGCTAGTCCAGGACATTGATCCACATTGATTTCTACTAAACACGACCGATGATCGAGCCAGGGAACTGCTCCGAATTGAATCGAATCTCTGCAAATTGTTCCTTTATTTCTTCAAATCTGGTATGAATGATACACTTGACAACACAGAGAGCACTCCCAAACAACAAGGTAACAAACTCTTTTTTCTTAATGAGCATCAAAAAATAAACCACAGAAATTTGTGATGGGGAATTCAAGGGAAATCAGTGGAAAAAATAAACCAGAAACTTGTGATGGGACATTCCAAGAAATCACAGGGATCCAGTTCATTTGGGATCACCAATAAAGCAGTAAAATAAACAAATGGCCATACAAGGGAAAGAAAATACACTTAACTATACAGTATGGAAGGATTGTACAATCATCGTACAATCAACTCATCCATTGCTCATGCTCAACTTTAACAAGGATGAGAACTTCCAATTACAAGGGGTAGCCACACCTTCTTGGATCTCTCACAAAGAAGGGATGTCTTAGTGCTTCCCTTGCCTTGAGTCGCTCTGCTGGGTCATAACGGAGGAGCCCTTGCAAGAGATCAATCAAGTCGCCAGCAGAGTGATCAACATGCTGCATTATTAGGTTCTGTGACACAGAGTCTAACGTAAGATTCATCTAATTGCTCATGTAAGACAAAACGGGTATAAATAGGAACAGGTCAAACAATTGCCTGTATACAACTTTGTCCAAATATATGGTAACGCAGGCAGCAAACTAAACTAGAATTATTTGTCCAGGTAATTAGGAAAAGCACAGTTGCAAAGGGTTTTATCATCTCAGAACCAAATGGTGGGACAGAAGATAAAACAAAATATTGCACTCAGTGAAAAAACTGGGTGAAAGTGAAGTTCAGGAGACAAATTCAGCAAGTCAAGATGGTATGTAAATTGATGTTTTGAGATCTTACAATATACAAAGTAGTTGGCATGGATCAGATTTATTTTAGGTTGTTGATGTTAACCATGCTAACCTTTGTATGGAAGGTAAAGTCGATTATTATGGGACAGGACAGCTCATGATGTAAAAACTGGAAATTAAAAAATAAAAAATTCCAATAAAAAGTAACCTATGAATCACTACGTGCAATTTGTTGAAATATTAAATTCTCCGATGCTTATAGCAACTGAATAATTACAGGCAGACGGGGCAATTTATATAAACAATATGAAGCTGCAAATTCTGAATAATTACCGGCAGACGGGGCAATTTGCAAACTGCTTTCATGCTTTCCCTCGATGTTGCACCATCAGGCCAATCTAACCTTGCACCCCTCCGGAAATATTTCTCGGCACGGCGGCTGATCATGCACAGGTACACAACATAAGAGCTTCATCCGCATAAAGAAACAGAGACACATTGCAGAAAAACAATCAAGTCACTCTTACTCAGCTCTAAGCACCAAATGTTGGGGTATTGGCCCCAAAACCCTCTCCATCATGGCAAGATGCTCCAAGTTTTCGTGTGTTTGGAAAAGGGCCTCTCCCTGATCATAAATGAAACAGATGGATATATAAGGTAAACATGAATCCAGACTTTATAGCTGCATGGAAATATTCAATTCTCCCAGAACCAATCGTAAATATTATTAAATTTCCCTAAGGTATTTTGTTGAGCTCCATAGTTCCAAAGTCATATTTCTTTGCAGTGAAAACAATCAGTTTTCATGAGAAAAAGAGCCTATATCTATGCAATGATGTTCTAGACAATAATTTGTCCCCAAGGTGTTCACATTATGCAAAAGTTCAATAATGAATATTTCAGTAACAGAAGGATGATTTGAATTTCAAGGGTGCCTCATGTCATAAAAGGCCAGTTTCCACATTAAATTCTCTTAAAGAATCGCCAAAACCAATGGTTAGTAATATTGGCATCACTGTTGCATTTTTTTGGGGCACATGGTGTTGCAATTAACACGAAATATTCAATGCCATTAAGTTGTAAATGTTCGCGGCCATATAGACAGAAAGGCACTTACAGAGCATAGCTCAACAAGTATGCAACCTGCACTCCATAAATCACAAGGATAATTCCATCCAAGACCTGCAACATCATCCCACAGAGTATTATCCAGAAGAACGAAAGCTAAATTCTGACTACAATAGTCTGACTGGGAATAATATTTTACCCAATATAACTTCTGGTGCACGATAATGTCGAGTTGACACCACATAGCTGTGATCCTGGTGTTCAAATGTTGTACTTCCAAAATCAATGAGTTTAATGGCGCTCGACTTAGGCAGATTCTTGAAATAGGAACCTTCTTTTGTTGACCGTGATAGAAACTTAAATTGCCGCCAGTGCAGAATTAGAAACAATATCAGAATTTTAAATTTAAACAATAGCCCAGCTCAAAAGCATGAAATTCAACCATGCTTCAAATATAAGACATGAGAAGATATAGTACCTCTTTACCAAACTTTGTGATTATTTTAAACCCTCAAAACTAATATATATTGTCACTTCAAACACCAAAACAAACACAACATAAAAGCATTTTTAAATTAAAAAGACACGAATGCATGTGTTCGTGTACCAAGTAATCAAATATGTTATAAGAATTGCACCATCAGAACAAATCGATGATTTACTCCCATTTATAGTCATAAAAAAGGGGGGATATGCCTAAAAATCATGAACATGAATAAGAAAACAATACCTTATAATCTGGCACTTTGACATACTCAGAGGAGACAAGAAGAATATTTTCTGGCTTCAAATCAGTGTGGATAAGGTGCAAATCATGCATAACTACAAACATAAATCAGCAAATGAGTCAATAAGAGGTGAAAATAATTATTAACAACCATCAATTCCATGCTTGTCCCAAAAAAATAAATTTAGTTGGGTTTGAAGTGAAGAAATCTTCTAATATGGAAATGAAGTAACTATATGCTCAAATCTCAGCTTGATATTAAAAACATTTGAGCATCAAGTATAAAGAATTCAGATAAAATAGTGCAAGAATTGCCCACACACATGCTACAGACTCCAAAAGTTGTCTGCCAACCTCCCGAACAAGATCAATGGGAAATGAACGGTAGCTGTTTTTGCGAAGAAAATCGTATAAGCTTGGTCCAAGCTTCTCAAATACCTGTTGAAACCATTTAAATTTCATCCGCAAGTTGTTCTAACTCACAGAATATTCAGGCATGAAGGAGCACACATTGCCCCTTCAAATTAATCAAAGCAGAAGCACCAATAAATACTTACAATACAAATATGATTACGATAGTCAAACCAATTCCGTATTTGCACACAACTGCAAAGAATGAAACCACTTATACCAAAAACACTTTGAAGTTCTACAACCAATAAGGGGGAAAAAAAATTAACATCCATACCGGGTGCCACCAACATCATGCCTGGCAAGCCTCTGAAGGACATCAATTTCAATCATTGCAGCTTCTCGATATTTGTGAATGGAGCGAACAACTTTGATTGCCACAAATTCTTTCTTTTCATTGTCAAAACATTCTAAGACTTGCCCAAATGTCCCTGCAAAAGTTGTGTTAAAGATCACAAGAAGCAAATGAAATATATAAACATTACTGGATCTTAAGATCCAGTATGTTATCTTAACAGCAGCAGAAAATTTTTTGACTGCAGTATTTCAAAAAAAAAAAAAAAGGTTCAAGAAATAGGAAATATATTCAAACAACAATCTAAAGAGGATATCACTTCATAAATGACTAATGAAATTGAAAACATATAAAAGGTGCGAGGAATTTAATGAAATACTAACCTTCACCCATTTTGCTGAGAATCCTGTCTGCAAGTATAATTTTTAAATTAAAAAAAAAAAAAAAAGGTTAGCTACTCGGGAACGAGTTATGAGTACCATTACCACTCATAAATTAGAAGAAGTATATATAAGATGAGAAATATGAAAGCATGAAAAAATAATCATATGAACGATTAAACATATAAATTAAACATGCCTTGCATATATATTGGAAATGGCTTGACAAGGTGTTGTTTAGTCATGATATAACAGATTGAGAANATTTCAAAAAAAAAAAAAAAGGTTCAAGAAATAGGAAATATATTCAAACAACAATCTAAAGAGGATATCACTTCATAAATGACTAATGAAATTGAAAACATATAAAAGGTGCGAGGAATTTAATGAAATACTAACCTTCACCCATTTTGCTGAGAATCCTGTCTGCAAGTATAATTTTTAAATTAAAAAAAAAAAAAAAGGTTAGCTACTCAGGAACGAGTTATGAGTACCATTACCACTCATAAATTAGAAGAAGTATATATAAGATGAGAAATATGAAAGCATGAACAAATAATCATATGAACGATTAAACATATAAATTAAACATGCCTGGCATATATATTGGAAATGGCTTGACAAGGTGTTGTTTAGTCATGATATAACAGATTGAGAACCAAAATTCTTTTATATCCAAATTGGAAGCCCTAGAAGCCAGACTACAAAAGAATCTTAACTTCCAGTTAAATATGTGGGATGCCCACCAGTAGCAATTCAAGCATCTGCTGAACCACAGAAATTTGGGTGATTATAGATATTTAAGGCTCTGACAAATTTTTGGAAGGGGAAGTACAAAGCTGTTCAAGCAGCATCCTATAGTGCAATAATATATACAGAATATATCGCAACCACAACTCACATTTCAACCCAAGGGCGACAATTCTCACATTGCAACAACTGAAAAAAATTATAATGGAACGGCATTTCTCAATGAGTGGGAGATGCTTACAGCGAGGAGTTAAATTTTCTCCGATGGCAAAGACATAATGGCCATCTTTGTCATCCGCTCTCCAAGGCGGGGAGACATTGCGAGGCACTCCGCTGTAAAACACAGATGAAATGTATCCACAATTGGGCATTGCCGCGTTCCCAAACTCCTGCCCACAATAGATAGGTGCAACCACCTGCTTTACAAAAGAAAAACAAAATTAGCATCAATAAGACCAATTCCAATTCTGAGATCTTGCACCAGTTAAAAATTATGAAATATTATTTTTGATAAGTCAGTTACACATTATGAAAATTAAGACCAAAGTTCTTCAACGATTACTTGGCACAAAAATTAGACAAAAACTTCAACAATTACACAGTATGAAAATTAGGCTTTTTTTTTTCAACAATTACATAGCATGTAAATTATAATTTTTTTTTTTTCCTGCGCTGAAAAAATTTATGGCAAATGAGAGGTTTAAATGAAGAACCACATCAACATTTTATTTTTCTACAAATGTGTATAAAAAATTCATTAATTTAAAACGAAAATTAAAAATTCTGTTGCATAATCAAACGATCACAAAATTTACTCAATTTGTTAGAGAGAGAATGATACCTTGGGAGGAGGAAGAGGAGGGGGTAGATCCCAGGTTAAACGAGCTCGTTTCCTCGGACGCTTGTCCATATTTTTGTGCGGGAATTCTATAATCCTCTGCGTCTCCATTTTTCCCTTATTCTTCTCCAATTTCGCTTTTTGCGATGACACGATGAATTTGCAGAGATGGATCGAAAAGCTTCAACAAGCGAGAGATTCGAATCGGCCCGATCTAGAATCAAACAAATTGACCACCAATTTCTACTATTTTTGTTTCCGTGAAAATGGAACGATTGGAAATCTGGAAACCCTAATCTTGAAGCAGATCTAGAAGCTAAACCTGAAGCGTTGGAAGCTAACTCGGATCGATGGTGCGCTTCTAACTATGGTTGAGACCCGAGCGCTGGGCCCCCGATAGTTGATTGTTTCGGGGCCTGCTAGTTTTACTCGAAGTCTCTCCATTTTTTGTTAGAACTTTTTCCTCCTCCTTATATCTCCATTTTTTTTGTTAAAACTTTTTCCTCCTCCTTATAATTTCTGTTTTCAAAACAAATGAATTACTAAATAATCTAAAACACAAAATACTTAAAATAAAATTGTACTTTTTTTAATATTTCAAAACACTTTATTTATTTTTTATTTTTTAAAAAAATACATTCCAAAACATATTAACAAACAAAGTGCATGTGAAATTGTTTTCGCCAATAACTTTTTAGTTTTATTAGAAAAATAATGTTAAATATCGCACCCTATCCCAATTGGGTCGACATTAAGGCCTATAATGATACTGAGGTCAATAGTTCGAATCTTCCTTTCAATTTTCCTCTTTTTTTGAAGTGAAAAACATTACATATTTATTCATTGATGAAAAGATCAAAAGCAAAAGGCTCTGAAGCAAATCATAGTTGAAGTTACGATGTTACAGACGTCAAAGATATATACATTACAATCTAACAATCAAGACCTATTAATGACATCAATCCATTAACCCATGACTAATCTTCAATTTTAATATCAGATATGCTCCAAGTAGACTCAATCTAACGTATAGGTAACTCTTATTCCTCGGCCCTGAGATGAGAGAACCCTCTTGCCGAAAACTTATCCTTCTCGACCTGAAAGTCAAGATATATCATTCACGTCCACAACCTAGAGGTTTGGACCAAAAGCAAATCCCTACAAAGCATCAAGTGGGCAGATCAAAAAAGAGGACCAAACCTTATTCAACAAACAATAGGAAAATGAAAAATACATGGAAAGAAAAACAAAAACCATAAAACAGGAGCATACTAGGCAGATGACTATAGCTGGAAGAAAAGTTAATTGCGTGTTTGTCGAAAAACGATGCGAAAGGTGGCATTGGAAGTGGACAAGGCTGATAAGCGGAGTGGGGGGCACGTGCAAAGACTTAACAGTGGAAGTTGGACGGCAAGTTAGTATAGAAAAGATCAGCGGCAGACACAAAGATCTAGGGGTTTAGTTTGAGTGAATCCCTTATAAGCAGCACCCACAAAGTGTGCCAAAATAAGCAAGTAAGTAAAAGCAAAGACAAGCAAAAGGGGAAAAAGAGGGGGAGGGAATAGGCTGGGAGGAAAGGAGAAGAAAAAACCCGAAGAGGAAGAGGGAAAGAGGGGAAGGAAGAGGCCCCTCTTGAGCGGCGCTCTCTACTAGGAGAAGAAACCTTAGTAGAGGTCAACCAACGACTACTGCTAAGGATAGGAGCATTTTCCCTCTCCTTATGCGAACATGTCAATAATAAATAAATAAATAAAATGTTCAATTAATTTATTTTTCTCTTGAAGTATCAATGCATTTGCATTTTGGCGTCTAATGTTTAAAAATCGACGAAAGACCCCCACAATGTATCTGACGTTGGCAAAAAAATCATCCGTCCATCAAATCCATTTATTTGGACGAAAACCAAGTCATGTGCGTGACACATAACCTTTTTCAACCAAAACTTTCGAAATGCCATTGGGAGGTAAAGTGTAAACACAAATATAAACATTTTTTTTTTAAAAAAAAAAAACACTAAACCTAAAACTTAAAACAAAAAGTTTATATTCAAAATAAATAAATTAATAAATTAACAGAAAAAACCAAAAAAGCCCAAGCCAATTTGTGATTGACTTAATTTATTTACAACACTACCTCGAAGTGATAGTTGTGGATTCTAAACTATTCAAAGGCAAAATTTTATTTTGAAGATAAATAATATAATAATTTTCAGCCTTTTCCGCAATGCAATTCCTATTAGCATACGTAATACGTTTTAGTCGTAGACAAGATATTCCCATAAAAAATATAATTTTTATTTTAAAAAAAAAATAGAACTCACGTTTCTAACAAAAGAACTTACATCGGGATTCCAACTATTCAACATGATTTTGGCACGCTGGTGAGAAGACATAATCGAGCTGCCGTTATGCATCTTTGGTTGCTAAGTTGTTAAATTTCTTCATTGCTATTTGCCTTACGATGAACATGTTTGGCGTTTCTCCAGGGCAGTGGATTGTGTTTGTGTTAGTGGTAGGTAGTAGCTCATTTTGAATTAGAATGTAACACCAGTCCGGCTTTTATGTACGTAAGCATATTGTCAAACCATGTAAATTCTAAGTTTTATTTTTTTTCTCTTTACTTTTCTCTAAATCGCACAGTCCACGGCAATCCTAAATATTTGCACCCTTTTGATTTGCAATTAGATTTTTTGTAAAGGGGCCCAGGGGGAGTGCTTAATTCTTATCATTCTTGAAGAATTATTTAGAATCTCGAGTGGAATTTTAATAATTCAAGAGACGGATATCGTGAAGCACAAGTTTAAACAAGAATGTAATGTTTACTATATTGGAATAAAATTTCTACAATAATGCCAAGATTACTAAAGGGAAAAAAAAAAATCATTATCGAGTTAATTCTCTTACTGTAATAGAAGAGTAATGTTATTTAGTAAACCGTAATACGATTGTCATATAACTTGATGATGTGACAGTAAAAATCAGCTCTTATATATATATAATTAAAAAAATAATCAAAATCCTCTAAAGAATGGAAATCAAATACATCATTGTAGACATGATAGGCTTGTTCCCTAAAAACTTGCTCCGGGACTGTCCAAATGTGACATCTTCTATAAACAACATATGATAAAGAAAAATGCAAACCAGCAAATTGTTCCCATTTTCCTGTGATCTGTGAAGTCCAGGCTGGCAGAACTCTTCAAGCAACTGCTTTTGAAGGGCGTCCTTCTAAAACCCCACCATTAGTTGCCTAGGTTAGTATGTTGTGGAAGCAAATAAAGTCAATACGGTTAGTTTGGTAGCACACAGGTCAGTTAATAATTCACACAACACTCCTCCCTCTCTTTCAGTGCAATCTATTGCAGTAGTTGATCTGAGCTTTGATACTTACAGATGTTACGAGGAGGTTGAAGTAAATGAGGCCAGTCCTCCCAAATCTCAATGTTCATGACTCTTATAATATACAAAGTGGAACAAAGACCTCAGTAAATTTGCTGTCTAAATTGCTAGCAAATCGAACAGCGAATTGCTGGGATCTGGATCTATAAAGTGAAGCCACTCTAATCACTTCTTCCAAAGCTAGACTCAAGACTCTTCATGAAGATTGGAAGCTTTGACCTCCCTTAAATGCTCCACACAAAACCGCAAGGCCATATAAATTTCATCCTTTTGGTGATGACTACTGTCTCCAGTTAAGAAGACATGAACTTTGCTTCCGATTTCAATCCAACTGCTACCTGGAATCCTTTTCATACCCTTCTCCTTCATCTCTCTTCTTATCGTTGAAACACTCTGCCATCTACCAGCTGCAGAATGAGCATTTGACAGCATTACATATGATGAAACGTCTTCAGGGTCCAGAGCTAGGATTTTTCGTGCGGCAAACTGCCCCAATTCCATATTTGAGTGAATCTGACAGCCTCCAAGCAATGCTTTCCAAAACCCAATTCCTGGATTAAATGGCAAATCACAAAGAAACTCCTCAGCTTGTCTGAAGCGCCCTGAGCGGGAGAGTAAGTCAACAATACAAGCATAGTGCTCTGGCTTTAGCTTGCTAGGGTCTTCAAGTCTTGCTCGAGTGAAATATGAATAACCCTCATCAACAAGGCCAGCATGATTACAAGCCCATAATAGCCCAAGAAGTGTAACACTATTAGGCTTACAACCTTCTACCTGCATCCTCTCAAAGAAGCTAATGGCTTCCTCTCCTCTACCATTCTGTGCATAACCACATATCACAGCATTCCAAGAAACAATATCTCTTTCGGAAAGTTTATTAAAAACCAAGAGACTGTCTTCCATGTTTCCACATTTGGCATAAAAGCTGATCAGAGAATTCCCAACAAACGCATCAAGCTTACCCAAGAACTTAACAGCACAAGCATGAAAACTTTTTCCCATTCCAAGTGCTGCTATATTGGCAGCTGCACTAATAGCACAAGGAAAAGTTGAGTGATTGGGCAGCAACCCTTCTCCAAGCATCTCAACAAAAAGATTCACAGCCTCTTCATTGTAGCCTGTTTGGCTACACCCGCCAATCATTACATTCCAAGAAACAACGTTTCTCTCGGGCATCTCTCGAAAGAGGTGGAAAGCGTCTTCAATCCTCTTCTTTTTCAGGTAGCCACCTATCAAAGCCGTGTAAGATACCACATTCCGCTGACGTGTATCTTCAAAAACTCTTCGAGCTTCTTCGATGGTACTCAACTTGGCATAAAGATCTAAAAGTGCACTACCAACATAAACATTCGACTGAAGGCCAATCTTCGTTGCGCAAGCGTGAATTTGCTTGCCGATATAAAGGTCTCCCAACACAGTGGATGAGTGAGTTACGGTCCCAAATGTGGACTCATTGGGTCTAATATTTGACGCAAGCATCCTTGAGAAGAGACGCATGGCCTCTTCATGGCGATGCTGTTGAGCAAAGCGCCCAATGATGGCAGTGGCAGACACTACGGTCAAGTCAGACGCTTTGTCAAACAATTGAAGAGCATCCGAGAATGATGTTGATTCTGAGTGAGATACAATAATATCAGGCTGAGCAGCTGAGGTTCCTAGTTTATGGGCACGCGCTTGAGCTTTCTGGGTATCAACGAGATGGCTACAAGCTAAGCTCTGGGTTTTTCTCCATGTGGGCTGAGAGATGGAGAGTCTGTAAATTATGGGTTTCATATGGGAGTTTGCGAGGGAAACTTGAGCAAATATTGGACAACTTCGATCAGTGGTCTCGGAAAAGGGTTTTTAATCTGCTAAATAGTTGAAGACTGTAAGATCAATGGCTGAAGACTGTAACATTCTTCTCAAAAAAAAATTTTTCCCCATTTTTCTCAAGCAATCTGTCATGCAGGGAAAGGAAAACAAATCTTCCAATTATCGAAGGACCATGCACTACAAAGGCAATGCATTAACTCCAAGAATATTTGTTACCTTTTGTAATTAACCAATCCCACATGAAATGGGATTGTCTTGTAATAATACACGCATCAGCAGTGTATATAATAAACCCACCGGCCATACATGTAGCTGCTGATACAATCAAGGAAATATATACATTCTATCTCTCTTATTTTCAAATGGGGGGGAAAAATTAGAGAAAAATGTTTCAGAGATATATGAGGAATTACTTTGGAGGAAAAAATACATATATTTTCTCAAATTATCATTCAGTCGTTAATGTTCCACTCAAACTATTGATTAAGTTAATGTGGTCTAAGTGACCAAAAAAAAAATACCCTTTATAATTTTTATTTTTATTTTTTAAAAAAAAGAACTTCAAATTATTATAAAAAAGAAGAAAAAAAAAATTGAAAACCAAGAGCTACCCATTGGCCAAATGCGGGCGGTTTGGCCACCCCCAGATATGGGGCTGAAGACTCCAACCCACTTACAAATGCCCAGGGGTAGATTGGCCATTCCCTTGATTTTTCTTTTTCGTTTTTGTCCAAATCCCAACCCCAAATCGGCAACTTTCGATAATACTTGAATAGTTGAATCTTTACAATTTTTTATTTTATTTTTTTTATAATAAAAAAAAGGAGTATTTCTTTNAATCAATAATTCTCCCAGAAAAAACAATTATAAGCCAGTCCCAATCTCATTATAAGCGGCTGGCTTCTTGAGTTATATGTATATATTCTTTATCCTTTTTTTTTTCTTTGTTTTCTGTTGACAATTAGAACCGTAGCGGCTGTGCTCAGCTTGAATTCCAATTCAACAAATTGAAGGAATTTATAAGGTGGATTGATTCTTCCATCAACATGACCAAGAGGGATTCCCTAGTGCTTTATTTTTTATTTTTAATATTTTTTTTTAATTTATAAACATAGCTCTTTTTTTTTTTTTTGGGAAAAATCAATCTGATTTCATTAATAGTAGTCAAGAGTATAAAAGCTCTTACAATCACATAACATACAGTTCTACAAGATCATAGCCGAAGCTAAAAAATTATACGTCATAAAAGTAAAAAACATACAGATCTTACAATGAAAAACCAATCTATGACGTCAAACATCCGCTATCCCAGCCCGATCTTCAGTTTATAGAACAAATCTGTTAATGCAGACTCCTTCCTAGGGCACAGGAAGCCATTTTTCAGACATGAGCAAAACACCCACACCCAAACCATTCCCTTATCGACTGAAAGCCAAAAGCATTATTCACGTCATCAACCCAACAACTAGGACCATAAAAACCAAAACAAAAAACCTACAAGCAACAGCGGAGGAGCACAATATCGTAGACATTCCTTCGAAAGACACACATTGGCTAAAGAAGATGATCGGATCTAATGTTGAAGACACTAGATCTGGATCTAGATCTACAAACTAGATCTAAAGCAACCAGCAAAAAATGGAGACCGGTAGAGCCTACAGAAAAGACACTAAGCACTGCTATCGTGAAAGGGATGAGGGAAGATCTAGATCTAGATCTTCCCTCCTCTTAGAGAGACATAACTCCTTTTTTGGAGAAACTATTTAATTATTGGAGTATGTGTTCTTCTGCAACTTTAAATTTAATTGAAATGAAAGGTAAATGACGCAGATAAAGTTTGAATTCAAAACCTTTATTTTGATACCCCATTAAAAAATCACTACTTATTTCAAAAGCTTAAACGGATAAAAATAAATGAATTTAATCATTTAATTTATATTATACCAGCGTAAATGTTCCAACTTCTAATTCATTCTCTCTGTTCTTTCATCATATATATATTTTTCAATGCAGATTGATAGCCACATATTAGTCTCCTATTGCTAGCAATCCGGACAGAAAGTTTGAAAGAACCTTTATGGGGCCTAATAAAGATATAATTTCTATTATTATTATTATTTGACATATATGTCCGCACAAGAGATGGAGGAATATTCGAACTAATGACCTCCACTTCACTAAGCGTGATCGCAGCCAATTTCTAGTATTATATATTAGTAGGTGAACAAGATTCTCAAATAGTTATACTGGACATGATGGCCTATCCTCAAACCTTGGCATCTAATTCTGAGTATATTAAGTCATATACACACACATGCCAAAGAATGTAGTCACCTAAGACTCTTTAATTGGCTTATTGAAGCAGCAAATAAGATTCAGCCATGGGAACCGCACCGGAGAAGACAATCCTCAAAAGCTCAGCCCTTCAAAAGGTTTGTTCCCCCCCCCCGCATTCCTTATAAATTATAATAAACTAAACCAACCTCAAAATCGAAGCCTTCCATTTTTATTTTTATTTTTTTTGGTGTGTGTGTGGTTATTTCCCTTTTTGTTTTCTTCATACTAACTGTGGGTACTATGCATTGATGGCATGAATAGATATATGGCTGTTAAGTATAACCAAAAACCATGGTTTGGATAAGAAAATAATGCAAAATCTCCCCTAGATTGAAATGAAGTTTCGTGCACAAACTTTGATCTTGGAAATCAAGTGTATTAGCAGATTAAAGTTTGTGAATGATTTATGAAAAGAAGTTTGAGAGAATCCTATTGATTTGTTTTTCAATCGCTTCGATCCCGGCTAGGACACATATTCTAAATGGCCATTAATTGGGAGCAAGTATTAAATTTTGATGAACAATTTCTTTTTTCCAAACCGAGTTGAAAAAGTTAATTTGACTCAATATATATTAAACTGACAATGGAAGGTCACCCATGTCAATCGTCTCTTAAATGGGAGCAGCCTACTTGCTGGCCAAATAAGCACTCTCTCTTAGGGAAGCTTCTTGAGGAAATCGCTCGTTGTATTCATGATGCTATCCATGTTGAGCGGTATACTTTAACCGATCATTAATAATAAGTCGCTTGACACCTTGAACACATGAATAATTGGGTTGGAAAAATTTTGAAGAAAAATTTTGTCGTAACTTTGATCTTTTAGGGTTTTATCTTCTTTTGTATCTTAATATAAATGGCTGGACTTTCACTAAAAATGATACTATACCTTCCATATGTTGCAGTACATTTTAGAAACATGTGCTTACCCCAGAGAGCACGAGCAATTGAAGGAACTCAGAGAGGCCTCTTTCAAGAAATATCCGTTTTTGTAAGTTAGTAATGTCTATAATATTATATATATATATATATATATTTGTATTCAGATAAATGCTACGGTTTTTTCTGGTGTTTTCTTGGTCTTACGTGGATATTATTTTCTGCATTTTTTTAAAACAATATCCACGTATGACCAGAAAAACACCCGGAAGACCTGAGCATTTCTCTTTGTATTCACGTGAATAGATTTTGAAATGTTGTATTCATATGTGGCAGGAGTGTGATGAATGTGCCCGTTGATGAAGGTATACTCCTCTCAATGCTTATAAAGATCATGAATGCGAAGAAGACAATAGAGATTGGAGTCTTCACTGGTTACTCTCTTCTTTGTACTGCTCTAGCACTACCAGCTGATGCCAAGGTAGTTTTCTTCTTTGCCTTGTTGAATGTTAAGATTAATTCTATTTGTTTCGAACTAAATTTTTTCCTATTTTTCGGTGTTTAGTACGGCAAAAAATCATTGTAAAATTGAAAACTTTTTTGGCTAATCAGAAAAACCTTCTTTAATTGCTATAAAAAGTAAACAATTTTTAGAGTTTAAGTTTTTCCTTTTCAAATCGTTGAAGTTCTTCGGACCATTGCCAAAGGTTGCCAGAAGTCACCAGCCATTTTTCACCGTCACTCATTTTTCATACGAGTGAAACCCCCAAAAAAATATTTTCAAGATTCAACGAAAGACAGTTTTTATCGAAATAAATAGAGCCTAAATAGCATTTGATGGTAGGTGTGAGGTTAGAATATTAAGGTTTTCATATTAATTTGCAGATACTAGCTGTTGATCCAAATAGGGAAGCATATGAGGTTGGATTGCCATTTATTCAGAAGGCTGGAGTGGAGCAAAAGATCAACTTCATCGAGTCAGATGCCTCCTCATTTCTAAATGCTCTAATTGCCGATGTAAGTTTGTTTTTGTTTGAAAGATAAAGTAAGTTTTTGGCTCAGACTCCCATATAACACGTTAAGATTTTCCTTCGACTTTTCAAATATTTAACCTCAATTTCCATAACATAAAAATGCAGGGCAAAGAAGAAGGAGCGTTTGATTTTGCATTTGTGGATGCCAACAAGGAAGACTACATAAAATATCACGAGCTACTTTTGAAACTGGTTAAGATTGGAGGAATAATTGCGTACGATAATACCTTATGGTCTGGGTCGGTTGCGGTGGCTGAGAACGATGAGATGAACGAAAAGACAAGGAAATGCAGAAAACATTTCATAGAGTTAAACAGCTTCCTAGCAATTGATCCTCGTATCGAATCATCCCTCATTTCAATTGCTGATGGCCTCACCCTCTGCAGGCGCCTCTATTAGAGAAATCAACAAACTCAAGTCCTCGTTTTAGTTTATAATTCTGACAACGGGCCGCTCATTTTGTGAAAATAAGTGCCACGTGAATGGCCATATTTAGCATTTGATGTGATAAGCGGCATGTAGGCTACAAATGTGTGGATTCAATTACGATGATCATGTATCAAAGATTGTAGCAAGTTATAAACTAGAAATAGGGAAATTTTAATTAATTTCTTATCCAAATAACAACCGAATAACTTAATTATTCAAAAGAAACTCTCTAAAGAGAGACAAATAACCTAAATATAAATTACAAAATAATAATAATAAACCTAAACATAAACTAGTTTCCCTAGCTAACAGATAATTTCAACAGCTAGCCTATTAGTCTTTTTGCAACCGGTAGGTCCAAGGTAACTTTCTGAGACATCAATGGAACAGCTTTCTTTGCCGATACACGCCTGTGATTTATGGGAAAAAAAAATGGATCAATTAATCCAAATTAAGAATATTGGGAATCAAAAAGAGAAACTTTGTTGAAAGAATAATTAATTAAAGAGATATTTGGTTAATTACCTTTTGGATGGTGGACAAAGCACTAGGAGACTCACACTGGCCAGCACCAAAAGACCCACAGGCACCATTTGGTGAACCAAAGCTAGCAAATCTGATTTGGGACACAACATTTCCTCCTTGGCATGACAATTCCAAGGTGTTTCCCTCATAAGCATTTGCACAGGCTGAGCCGACAGTGACTGTCTGAAACTTAACATTCCAAGGGTTTCCTCCAAACTCTTCAAACACAACCAAGGTGTTGTTGTTGTCATCGCTGTTGAGAAAATCTCTAGGCACATGGTACCTGGAATTCTCCGAAATTTAATTAATTAGCAAAATGTTGAAGCATGCACTAAGCATAAACAAATTAAAGCATGATTAAGAAAAAAAATTGATTAATTAATTACCATCGTTGAGAAGGCTTCCCACAATTAGTCATGCATTTGCTATTAGAGTATGTTCCACGATAGTCACACGTTGGAGAACATCCCTCTTCACTTGCAAGGTAACTCAGCCAGTACCTCCCAATGCTGTGGCCATTCACCCATGCATGCCCCTTCCCCAAACCCATCAAATCCACCACAACTGGATCACTCCCTGTCGGGGCCTTGAAGGTTGTCTAAAACCAAGGAAACGAAACATGTCAAATTATGCCGAGGATAACTTCACTTACAACCCCTAACCATTATGCGTTTTGAGAATATCCTCTTAAATTTTAAAAATTCTCAATTTGATGTGATTAACCCCCTTCCGTCAAAAACCCTAACAAAAACTACTAAAAAGACCAAATTACCCTTCAATTTGAACTTTTATAAAAATTTAAGGGTATAAAAGTAATTTTATCACTTTTGAAAGTTCATATACTGACGAATTGATATATAAATTGCATCAAATTGAAAGTTCAAGAGATGAAATTAAAAAGTTTTAAAATTTGAAGAATATGTTTTCAAATGAGGGGTCCTTAATGAAGTTTTTCGTACTAATAAATGTTGGGTTTGGTTAGAATACGAGCAATATATTAGTGAATTGAATGGTGAAGTACCTTGTACCAAACAAACATCTTGTTTGTTGGAAGATTATCTCCAAACCACCTCCAACGATGTGAGTGGACAGGATCATGGAGTTGTTGTCGTTCACCGCGCAATCCAATCTTGTACGTCCATTTGTTGAAAGCCAATTCCTTGGTTACTTCCTGAATGATGTACTTCTCGTCACCCAATTTTTGGGTGAGGTCGTCAAGCCTCTCTCTCCCGACCACATTAACCGGACCAGAAATGCCAGTTTGCACCAAATCAAAGTTTGCACCATAATTCTACCAATATTAAAGAAAAAAAAGGTTAGATTTATGAAGAAAAAAAAAAAGATTATTATTATTATTATTATATGAAATAATTAACACTTACGGGCAATCCAACAGTGACACTAAGCAAAGCTATTTCATTCCTCCCAATGTTCAACTTGATTTTCTTCTCAAAAGTGAAGCTGTATTTTCCATTTTGAGCATATTGGGATCCTGAGATATACAAAAATTTGTGAATTAATTAACAAAAAAAACCAATTGATCAAAATCATGAATTAGAGAAATTTAAATGAAAAATATTTACCAACGTGTCTTCCATTGACGAACGCATGAATTATATGTCCAGAAGTATTCACTTGAAGAGTTGTATCTTTGCCCAAAATTGGATCATTATTCTTCACATTGAAACTAAACACAAATACATTAAAATAAGTTCTTTTTTTTTAATAAAAAAAAATAAAAGAAAAAATAAATTTAAACCCTATACAATATTATTACCTGGTGATATACCAAAGGTAGTCACTTGTATCGTTTGTGACAGACTTTTGCTCTAAGAGTTGTTCAACGGTCATTAGACTATCTTCAACAAGGCCATTTTTGTTGCTGTGCTCAAAGCCCTCATCTCTCCATTGCCATTTCAACACGTAAGGTTCTTCAAAATCATCTGCTGCATTTTCCTTCTTCACCATTACTGATGTTTGACTGTTAACCTGCAAAAAGTTGCACAAAATAATAATTAAACAAAAACTGTAAAAATTAATTGAAAGATTATTCAGCAAAGAACAAAGAAAGATATAAAGGCCACCATTAATGTTGCAGAATGATTCACCTTAGCAGTGTTGTAGACTTCAGTAAAGCAATCGGGAAGGATGGTGACAGACCAAGCTGGAACAGTGTACATGGTGTTCTCGAAGTTGATTGTTGCAGCGTCTTCTGCATTTCCATTTCCAAAGAAACAGCTTGATTTTCCTTCGTAACTGTAAATTGTGGCCTGTACAAATATATTCATGATCATCAGCATTAATATTGTTTATTTTCTCGAGTATATTAGAAAAATAAAGTAAATAAATAAAAATAAAAAATAAGAACTCACCGTCGTCATATTCCCATACTCAATGCTTCTCACAGAACCGTGAGTTAGAACCTTCTCCAACGATCTTAGAAGCAAATGGAGTTGCTTTAGATGTCCCCACTTTGGTTGGTTCAAATTACCTAATCATGTCATTATAAGGTTAAACAAATAATAATAATTAAAATAATATCTTTTTTTAAAAAAATAAAAAAATAAAAAAACCTTCAAAATAAGAGTTTTATCAAAAAAGAAAAAAGGGTGTTTTTTTTTTTCTTTTTTTCTTTTTTTCTTTTTTTCTTTTTTTCTTTTTCCTCTTACCATATTCATCCAATGGTGCATCGTAATCATATGATGTGGTAATGTATGGACCCCCTGATGTGCGGCCAAAATTAGTACCACCATGGTACTAGCAAAATGGAAAAACCCACATTAGTATGAAATTATTAGTTGAAATTAGACTTGTTAGAATGGAAATTAGACAATATCGCTTTAAAACCGAGCCAAACCCTAACCGGGCTAGTATTATAAGTAACAAGTGCATACCATGTAATAGTTCTGAAAAGTGCCACCATATTGAAAAAATCGAGCAACCGCATAAGCAAGGTCTTCAGCGGTTCTGTGTGGATCTTGCAAACCCCAACCCTTGTACCTAATTAAGTTCATATAATTTTATTAATATCCCTTATATAAAGTAGAATGCATGCTACATAAATTATTATTTTTTTAAAAAAAAAACCAATATATACCAGCCAGTCCAATTCTCAGTCCACATTTTAGGACTATTGGGATTGTTAGGGGTGAATTGATCACAATACCATCCATTGCAAGTATTAATCTGTACCAAAAAAAAAGGGTAAACAAAATTAAATAAATATATATATATTAAAAAAAGGGCATTATTATTATTATTATATATATACCATTGGGGATGGAGCATCCGATTCTTGACACATAACCCAGGGAACACCAGTTTGGTAAGATTGAGCCAAATTAGCACACCACTGAACATATTCTTTTCCATCATTTCCATACGATCCAATAACATTCCCGTACTCATTTTCAATCTTTTGATCATGCCAAGAAAATAAATAAAAAATAATTAATTAATTAAATTTGGTAAAAGAAAAAAAAAATTAATTATATATAACTCACAAACCTGAGAAATAATTATAGGTCCGCCTTGTGATGCAAAGAGATTCTCATGTTTCATCATGTCCACAATCACCGTCGTAAAATTTGACATCTCGTTCTAATTATATATTTGAAACAGATAATTAAATTATTGTAATTAATTATAAGAGAATTTAATTTAATTATAAGTATCAAAGTTTTTTTAATTAATTACGTACCATAAAAACATCATTTTTTGTCCTGAACTTGATGTCTGGAATGTTGTGCAACCACACTGGAAACCCTCTGCCAAGAATTAAATAAAATAAAATAAAATAAAAGTAAGAGAAAAAAACATAAATTAAAGGTAAAAATAAAAATAATGACAATTAAGTTTAAGGTTAATTACCCATAATTCCATTCTGCACACACATATGGCCCAATCCTAAGAACAGCATAAAGCCCTTCATCTTGTACGGTTTTGAGAAATCTTACAAGGTCAAGATTTCCAGAAAAGTCATACTAACAAATAGAAAATAAATAAAAATGTCAATTACCATTATGTATTTATATTTATAAAACCAAATAATTAGAAATAATAACAAATAATAATAATAAAAAAGATAGGGAAGAAATAGAGAAAACCTGACGACGCAGAGCTTCATGAGCGTTCCAAAACACGTAGGTCTCAATTGTGTTTATACCACCCTCTTTTGCTTTTTTAATCAATGATGGCCACATCTATAAAAAGTAATTAAATTAATTATAACAAAACATAAAGACGAACTGAGCCGAACCAGGCAGGAGAGTATAAGTCTCTCGATTCTAAAATTTCTGCATAGTTTGAGACAGAATAAGCATAAGCCTTAGAGGGTACGGGTACCCTTAGTCTTTGCTTATGGTGAACGAAAGTAAAAGCAAACATTATTTTAGAAAATTAAAAAAAAAATTAACACTCTAATTATGATTAGAACTTACTCCAGGAGTACTACGGGGATAATGAATTGAGCCAGACAAAAGAATTCTCCTTTCTCCATCAATGGTAAGTGCTCTTCCATCATGTGAAACGTTTAGGGCAAATGAAGGCAAAGTGATGAACAAAAAGAAAGCAGAGATCAATAAGAAAATTGAGGACGCCATGAATATCACAGATGAGCAAGTAAACAAGGGGATCACAAGAAAAGAAAGATGGAAATAGAATTCATGCTCATGGCTTATTTATACAAGAGTTGAAGTAATTGAATTGGATTAAGTTTATGGAATCATAGTTCATCCAAAAAACATGTTATTAATTCATTGTAATCTATAATGCGATATCTTTCAGCAGCATTATTGGATATAATTAACCGATAATCCATTTCATTAGTGTCCCATCTAGAATGAGATAAAACAATAGATTGATGATAGAGTTCTACGTACAATATTTAAAGAAAGTAGTACTATTCTATTAGAAATTGTTATGAGAATTAATGGATTTTTATGCCGAATAATGATTTAATATTAGAATATATGTTATAATATGACATTTATCTTATAGAATAATTACCTTTTAAGCAATGGTAATTCAGAGTCCTAATGGCATTCACATAACATTAAAGGTAATTATTCTCTGTAAGGTAAATATCCTATTATAACATATATTCTAATATTAATAACAGTTTCAAATAAAACTCCATTCTTGGAATAGAAATTGTATTTATCTTTTTATCTACCTTCTTAGTTGTAGTAATAGGGTGCATTTAGGATTGCGATTTCATTGACAAAAAATGAATTGTTTGATATTGCATTTTTTTTTAAAAAAATTGGGCTTTGAAAATGTAGAAAATTTATCACTTTTTTTTTTTATAAAAAAAAAAGGGTAAAATCTATATTCCCCCCCTCAAATTATCACCCAATTGACAATGTTTCTCCTAAACTGTGTTTTAAAAAATTATATTTTTAAATCGCATATTTTAAAATTGTTATTTTTAAATCACACCTTTTGAAATTACAAACCCAAACGAACCCTAACTCTTATTGTTAGTAGAAATCCTATTGTAGTATTGTTCCTTTAGTCTGAAGTCTTCAATTATCCATAGGAGTATGAGTAGTTTTATATTACTTGTTATTGCAATAGCATGAGTCTAGTCCTAGTTGTCTTTCTTTTACCTAGTTTTTCCTTGTGTTCGTAGGGTTGTAATGCTCATAAACCATTAAAACAACATTTGTTAAAAAAAAGCTCATAAATCTTATGGTTTATGGACACTTCACATCAGCCCAGTTGTACATAAATTATATAAGAGTTGAGTTTTTAAATTTACTTTAGATTATTATATCAAATTAAAAAAAAAATTTTCCTCTCCCTCTTTATAATTTTTTAGTTTTAGTTTTTTTTCTTCAATATTTTTATTTTTATTAAGAGTATTTTCGTCATTAATGAAGACATTAATAATTTTTAGTTGGTCGAGAACATTGTAGCAATTAAACTTCTAGAAAGACATTAGGCAGCGGTCTAAACCCAAGTCATACCAAAAGGCCCAAAAAGCTTAGCCTTGTTCCTAGACTTGCCCAAATAAATTGATCCGGAAGCCCAATTTCGGAATTAAAAATTTGCATGGGCGGCCCACATACTTCCGCCAAATTAGAAAAAAAAAAAAAAAACCATTGGTGATGTCACTGTTTTGGTCGGACAATATCGGCAGCACTCAGCTTCCCTTCACCCAGTTAGCGAGAGATTGAAACTGCTTGCTGGTCAAAGTCATGGCCATAGCCGCCGCCATTTCTCTACCTCTCACATCCCCGACTCGCTGTTATCTCAACATCTCCGATCAATTTCGATCTCTTTCTTCTTCTTACTCCCCTTTCTCTACTTGTCAATTCAATTTCTTCAAGAAAGATAGCACTCGGATATGCCCTAGTGTTCGCATTTCGACGTCTGCCTCCATGAGCATCCAAACTCCCGAGAAATCCTCCCCTCCGACGTCGTTTCTGGACCGACGAGAGAGTGGGTTCCTTCACTTCGTCAAGTACCACGGCCTCGGCAACGACTTTATCTTGGTAATTTTTCAATTATCGGATTTCAAAAAAATTTTAAAATGAAAATTTAGAGCAATGCTAGAATTTTTTATTTAAAGAAAATTATATTGATTATTGATTTTGCAAATGAATTCGAATAGGTGGATAATAGGAATTCATCAGAGCCTAAGATCACACCGGAACAAGCCGTGAAGCTGTGTGATCGGAACTTTGGCATTGGTGCTGATGGGGTGATATTTGTGATGCCGGGCATCAATGGCACTGACTATACCGTGAGGATTTTCAATTCCGATGGTAGCGAACCAGAGGTAATTTTTCTTTTTCACAATTAGTGCAATGTTACATATGATACTTGCTCTGTACTTGGGAGTTCGAATATCATACACCGAAAATTCTATTCTTTCTGAATATGTAAAATTTATAGCTCTTTGTGTTTACCGTGTATACGTCAGACTTTGTGATGATTGTGTTTGTTTTTCTAGATGTGTGGTAATGGTGTGAGATGCTTCGCCAGATTCATTGCCGAGCTTGAGAATTTGCAGGGGAAGCAAAGGTTTGGTTTTGAGTTTACTTTGTATTGATAATTTTCTTACTTAACAACTCTTGCCAGATTACTGCTTACTGAAGCAATATATTAATGGTTTCTACTTTTCTTTTCTTTTGTGCGTGTGCATGTGGCTTCACTGGTTTGTGAAAACTTTGATTCAAATACAGTGTTTCAGTTATTGAAAACCTGGCCTACTTTAACTTTGATTGACAATGCTTGTTTCTTCATATTTCTGCAGTTTCACTGTACATTCAGGTGCTGGTCTAATTGTGCTAGAAATTCAAGATGATGGGCAGGTATGTAATTCTGGACATTATGTATTGCAATTTAAATGATCTTGGGCCTGGGAGGTGCTTTCTGGGCATTATACCATATGACTAGTCAGAACTACTAAACTTGCTACAGCACTCACTGGATCCCCTGCAGCATTTTTATGACCATGTTTTTATATAGAAAAGTTTTTCTACGCATGAACTAATAACCAACTCTATGGTATTTGGTGCTTATTTTCTATTTTTCCAACATTGGTCTTTACAATTTTAGGTTAAAGTTGATATGGGAGAACCCATACTTAAAGCATCCGATGTACCTACAAGATTACCTGCAAATAAAGATCAATCTGTTGTCAAGGCAGAGCTAAATGTAGACGGAGTAACCTGGAATGCAACCTGTGTGAGCATGGGAAATCCTCACTGTGTAATTTTTGGTTCAAAAGAAGGCCAGGTATGTATTGTGGACAACTAAGAGAATAAGTTGTGATTTTCAGTTACTTTCAAGTCGAAGTTCTATGCTGCCTTTGCTTTGAACTCTGTGCTTTTTGGCACTTCTTTTATCATGATCTTATTGAAATGTACATGACATGGGGTTTTTGCTTGCTTTAGTTAGGTGTTTCCTGTTGTAATCTTCCTTGTGTACGTAGAGGCGCCTTATGCTTTTAATAATATTTTTGATTGCTTATCAAAAAAAGAAATGTATATGACATGGCAAAAGAAAGGACACCTGTAATCGATGAGCTTAAATATTTCTGAGCAATGAGGAAAGCTTTGACTGTGATATGTTGGTAATTCAATCAATTGATATTATCTAAGCTCTCCATGATGTGAATGTCAAGTATTAATGTATTTCTGTATATTTTCGGGTCTGACATTTGGCATCTTCAAACAATTGTTGGACATTGTAAATTATATAGTTAGTCTACCTATTCCCTTGTTGAGATGTTTTTGTCTGAATATATTACGTCTGCTGATTTTAAATCTTTTGCTTTATGCTTTTGGTCAAACAGAATTTGCAGGTTGATGAATTAAAGTTAGCTGAAATTGGTCCAAAGTTTGAGCATCATGAGATGTTCCCAGCACGAACTAACACAGGTTAGATTTTTCATCTGTGGAGATGATTGGGTTTTTTGGTTCATTGTCCTTGTTTCTTTCTATGCAAGTTTAAACTAATGGATGGATTGGTGCTGGCAAATGACCACTGAGAGGCCTGTTGCATTTCCCTGTTTATCTGTGTTTCAAATTTCCTTTTAGGACATAGGTGCATGGAGTAGTATCTCAATTTCTTAGCTGTTTTGAGCCATATTGATCCAGTATATGCATTGGTACAGAACATCGTTTTGCTTCTTAAACCTAAATGAGCTTGTGAAGCAAATGCAGGGAGATACGTGTATTATTGTCATGTACTTTTCAAGAGCTCATAGAAGCTTACCCCCTGGAAGCCATCTAAATTCCAAATTATGTTGACTGTTGAAGAAGTGATAAAATAAATCCTATAACAAACAGCATGGTTCATCTAGAAAGCTTCATTAAATCAATCTTTTGATGTAGCTATTTTTAGGTATTCGGGATTTAGGTGAGCGTTCTAGAATTGTTGTGTTTAAAGCTTCTTGATCCACTTTATGGCATTGAAAGAGACATCAACATATCCAGTTTACTTTTAGGAGACTGGTACCTTTTCCCTTTATGTCATGTATTTCATGTATTTGGTACTTCAGTTTTTGGGTTTCTTTTTTGCAAACATACGGAGAAACAAATGTTTATCCTTTCCATTTTAAATAATTGTTTATTCAAAAGATTAAATGTAATGCTTGATATGGTTTGAGAGAAATCATAATGCATCTGCAACGTATGAAGTCAAAATTAAAAATAAAAATTATCTATATCGAAAGAGATTAAAGGCATTTATGATTTAAACATGGTATAGACATATATTCTTGTGGAATGAGAAAAAATGATATGTATATTCATAAAATAAATAAAGAGAAAGAATGTATTCATGAAATTTTCTTGTTTCTGCACTCTGCTTGGTTAACTGGGTGGTAATCTGAATTACATGACTATTTAAAGGTCATTCATGTTCTTTTTATAGAAATCAAAAAATATTTGAGTCCTTCACTGTTTTCTTCTTAATTATTATATTGTTGCAACATTTGATTTTGTAATCACAATCTATCTACTTTGATTGGCAGAATTTGTGCAAGTTTTTTCTCCTTCACACCTGAAAATGCGTGTCTGGGAGCGTGGGGCAGGTTAGTTCTTATAATGATATGTTGGGAAATTGAATGTAGTGATGCAATTCACCATGTCCTTCCTTGGTTGTTTGATTGGAAAGCTAAACTCGGTCACTGTAAATTCTAGGAGCAACGCTAGCCTGTGGAACTGGAGCTTGTGCAACTGTTGTTGCAGCAGTTCTTGAAGGTCGTGCTGGAAGGGTATGTATAGCATTTACGCAAGCAATGTTTAAATTCACACACATGATAATTGCTTTGCTGGTATATTTACACCACAAAGAAATTAATTTGTACCATGTTCCATTAGCTTGGGCAAGAGCATTTATCTAGAGTGGTTTGGCGCTACGATTTCACACACCAATAGTGCAATTTTAAACCATAGAAATGTATTGTTTGAGAGTGTTTTAAAAAAATTGCACTATATTTGAAGTGTTGTTTTATTATAATTGATGGGTCTCTTGTTTCGTATGCTACAAGTAAAAAGGGTACTGTATTTTCAGTTTCCAAATTACCCCCCACTTTCTCTCTGTTTGCTGTTGTCCCCAACAATTCACTTCTAATTTTTGTTTTTCTTCAACATAGAATTGCACGGTTGAGCTACCTGGAGGGCCATTGCAGATTGAATGGAGGGAGAAAGACAATCATGTGTACATGACTGGCCCGGCCGAAGCAGTGTTTTATGGATCTGTTCCCCTGTAATATCGTCTTGATTAAATTATTTTCCAACAGGGGAGACGAATTGTCTAGAATTCTAGAGTTAGCCATGCAGAAGTTAGAACATATATATATATATATTTTTTTTGGGTGCATTTCTATGCTTTTGTGAACGTTCAAGTCCCCCAAGGTTGAGCTGTTTGTGTATCAGACTTGATGAGGGATCAAGACCTGCTGTTTTAAGGGCCAACGTTGGGATCATTGTAGCAAAATATTTGGCTTTGTTTTTTAGAGTGGCATGCAAATGCTAATAACTATTTTCACCCTTTGTTTTCAAACCCACCTCAACTAATCACTTCTTAGTAAACCCTTATTCTCTTTTTTTTCTTTATCATACTGAAAAATGTGTTACTCCATTGCTCATTCACCTTTATTAAATATTGAAAAAGCAAAACAGAGCAAGAACCAAAAATAACCTAATAGAACCTTAAAATAAATTGTAATTAGTCTTGATTTAAACAAGTTTCTTTCACATAAAGCCAAGGCAAATACCATATGTCATTCACAAACCAAATTCAAGACAACCTGACAACCCATGTGCCTTAATTTGTACATATTGACACACATGGTGTAACACCCCGGTCCCATATTGAGATGATAAGAAAAAGCCCATATAGAGTGGGTGATTTAGAAAGAGAGTCATGAGTACTAAGTCACACATTGCCTAATTATTAGGTGAAATTAGACTTTATAATGAATTCTAGAGGAGCTCCAAATTAACTAGTCTTTTTGGGGAGATAACTCAGATGTGGCTAACGCTTTTTCCTGAATCAGTACACATGGGCTCTCACAACTAATTCATGCATTGTTCATGTATCATGCATGCAGCACACCCATGAGTAGTTCATGCAAATTTTGTGTTAATTGCATGTATTATTCAATGCAGTGCACCCATGAGTAGTAGTTCATGCAAATTTCATGTTTATACCATCTCTTAGTAACATTCATTCTTCAATAAATGGCGTCCAAACTTGTCTATAAATACGTATAGTTTATGATTTGTGTTAAAACCAACTCCCTTCTTCCTATGCTCCCATAAAACCAATTCCCTTCCTCCCCCACTCCTCCCCTCAGGCAAATGAGGGGAGAAATTGAGCATAACGATAATGATTAATTTTACAAATTCTCTTATCAATTCTTTCATACCATATTATTTTTGTCTTGAAATCTATATGAAGAAATAGCTTCTTCTTTTTTCGGTTGAATGCAACAAATGCAATAATGTGGTGTCTATGAAAGATTCGTTAGTGCGCACAATAAAAGAGAAGGTTTGTTTTATGTTGGTTCTTTAGGATCTTTTTTCCTATTTACTCATTTATTTGATTTGTATTTACTTCATTTTATTGTCCATTATACCCACGAACACAAAAATGGAAATCACTCCATCTAAAATAGATGATGATAAATAGATTATGATGATGATGAAGATTGAGGATGTTACTTAATCGTGTTTGCTGAAAGAGTGATAGCCCAACACTATTGAGTATTTCAAATAGTAAAGGAACAATTAAATTGACTATAAAATTCATTTTCTATCTTCGATGGAGTAATTCTCCATTTTTGTTTTTTATGGACAAAATGAGCACTAAAATTCAGAAATAAACAAATAAAATGAGTAGGGTAGAAAAAATAAATCATAAAAAAACCAAAATAATAAAAGAAAACAAACATTCTCCTTGATTGTGGGCCCTAACGAATGACTCATTGATACAACATTATTGTATTTGTCGTATTCAACTCTAAAAAGACTCTTTCGCCAAGAAACACCTTGAAAGACAATAGGATGCCCCACTGAAAGATTGTGTTGTGACCCTGTTCTGACTTTTGATCGATATTGGTGAGTTTATTCTAAGGAATAGTTTGAGACCTGAAAGCTAGTTGGTGGCAACACGAAAACGACAAATGGAAAATCAGGCAAGTAACCTCATGAAGCCATTTATATATTTCCAAAACATATTAAATTATTATATCACTTTCTTGCTTCTTCTTCTTCTTTTTTTCTTTCTTATTTCTTAGCAAATATTGGAAGAAAGCTTAGCTAAAAAAAAAAAACACACAAAGCTCTCTAATTGGCACCTTTGGTTAATTGCCATTATGGTAAGAAGGTCAAAAAATTTAAAAAAAAAAAAAAAAAAAACGAAGGTTAATTGCCATTATAGTAAGAAGGTAATCTCCTTCCAAAATTGGTCTCCCTCAGGCGACGCGCCCCATGTTGAAAATTTCCCTCAACGGACCCCACTTTTCAAAAAAGGCCCGGGCTCCCTGCGTGCCCCAACGGCTATCTTTATTTACAAATAACCCAAGTAGCCGTTAAAGATTCATTTTGAAAGCACACTCCAAAATCGCAAAAGACGAAAAAGTTTCCGATCTCAGAAAGAGAGAGAACACACAAACGCAGAAACTAAAAGCTCTTTTTGGTTCGCTCTTTCATCAGATTCTCCGATCGGTTTACGGTTTTGATTTGATAAGAATCCTTTTTCTCAGCCAAACACTGTGTAAGTCCAATTTTTTTTTTTTTTTTAAGTAAGTCAGATCTGTCCTCGAATTACATTCTGTTGGTTTCTGAGAAAACCAAAAGAAATTAAGAGAAAAGAAGATCTTGTTTTTTGAAACAAAAGGAAAGAAAGAAAAAAAGATCCCTCTCATGAACTAGGCCAAACTGGAGGGCTGAGCGACTGGTTTTTCCCGTAAAATGTCGATTTGCATTTCTGTTATCTGAATGATTTTTGTATTTATCGCTTTGATACATGGAAATGTTTCATAATTAAATTTTGTTTCCATTATAACACACTGATTAGGATTTATTTGTCCTTCTGATCATTTTTAGATCCAAATTAGTCCAGAAAATGTCACTCACTCCTGATTTATCGAAGAAAGTGGGATTAGGGATTGCACCGTCTCCAAATCCTTTTCTGACGCCTCGTCCAGAACGGCGGCGTACGGATCCGAGAATGGTAGACTGGAACTCAAACCGTCAGGACAGGGATAAAGAGACAAATGTGCAAGTTCTGCTTAGATGCAGGTGAGTGTTGATTTTTTTTTTTTTTTTGGGGGTGGCTCTCTGTGTGGGTTTTATTTGATAAGGTCAAGTTCTGAAAGCTTAGGGTTCTTCGCTGATTTTCTGTGTCTCAACGATGGTTGTTGTTTGCTTGTGGTGCCCTCTAATAAATATGACTGGTGAAATTGCTAATGCTAATGAGTGAGGGCTAGTTGAACTGCAGTACCTTGAGCATCTCTATTTCGCCTATGATTAATTATCTGATAGAATGTAACTTGCATGGCTGACAATCTTCAATTGCAGGTTTTTGTGTGGATAATATTGGAGGAGAACTAAAATGGGATTTTGTTTATTTGTGAAAAATTGGCTTTGAGAATATTGACAAGTCATAGGGTTGAAGATAATCAATGACTGCTTTCCACTAGGTGATTTTTGCAATGAATTAGGATAATTTTGCACTTGGAAATCCTTGCAGTGGACTCTCACATATTATTTGCAATCAAAGACAAGGTTTCTAGCATGTGAGAATTTGTTTGTCTTTGCATTCGTTGTTTCATTTAAGTTCCAGAAAATTATATCCTATCACAGTGATGTAAACGTGTCATAGAATTTATAGTTTGGCTTTGTGTTGGAAATCATGTTTATTATTTCTGGGGACTAGATTATATACAGAGAAATACAGTTTAAAAAAAACAGAAGATAACTCAGGAGCCAGGCTAATAAATAACCTTAAACTGGTTAGCTGGCATTTGATCTGTTTTCTTGACTATTCTAAGTATTAGTTTAAGAGAATTCAAGTGTATGCGAACACATTGTGTACTTAATTTAGCACTACTTCCTTTGATTCCCATGTCAGGCCATTAAGTGATGATGAGCAAAGGTTGAATGTGCCGAAGGTGATATCATGTAATGAACATAAAAGAGAAGTGTCTGTTTCGCAAAATCTAGCTAACAAGCAAGTAGATAGAATTTTCACCTTTGACAAGGTATGCTTCTACCCCTATTATGATATATGTTGCCTCCATGGGTTTTACAGATGATTAGGATTTAAATATACACTTCCTATTTTGTAACATATGATAGGTTTTTGGGCCCAAAGCACAGCAAAGATCTATTTATGACCAAGCCATTGCCCCAGTTGTTAATGAAGTTCTCGATGGATTCAACTGTACAGTCTTTGCATATGGACAAACAGGGACTGGTAAAACATATACTATGGAGGGCGGGAGGAGAAACAAGGTATAGATTGGTAATTTAAAACCATATCCTTTCCTTTTTAAATGACAGCAGAATATCACAATCATACTATGATTTGCAGGGTGGGGATTTGACTGCTGAGGCTGGAGTTATTCCTCGGGCTGTTCGTCAAATTTTTGATATGCTTGAGGCACAAAACGCTGACTATAGTGTGAAAGTAACATTCTTGGAGCTGTACAATGAAGAAATAACTGATTTACTGGCTCCTGAAGACAATTCAAGATCAACCGAAGATAGACAAAAGAAACCTATTTCCTTGATGGAGGATGGAAAGGGTTGTGTGGTTCTAAGAGGCCTTGAAGAAGAAGCAGTATACAGTGTAAATGAAATTCATAGTCTCTTGGAACAAGGGGCAGCCAAAAGGCGTACAGCGGATACCTTGTTAAACAAGCACAGCAGGTAATTTTTTTCTTTATTTCGTTTCAAAATTTTATTTATCTATTTATTCATTTGTTACTCATTTACTAAAGATGTTAGATCTAAAGAAACCATGATTTACCAAAACATACTTTTTTTTTTTTTGGTTTCAGCCGTTCTCATTCTATCTTTACCATCACCGTCCATATAAAGGAAGCAGCTGTTGGTGATGAGGAGCTAATAAAGTGCGGCAAGCTTAATCTTGTTGATTTGGCAGGATCAGAGAATATATCTCGGTCAGGTGCACGGGAGGTATGAATTCCATTTCTTATCATATCTAATACTGATAGTTTTGCTTCTTTACAATCATGTAAATGATTGAATCTCTTACGAGCTTGAAATTTTTAAGCTAATACCTTTTCTTTCAATTAGAACAAGTTAAGTTGATGGCAAGGGGGGTTTGCTGGCAACTTTTAGATCACTTAAAATAAGGCATATTGTCATCATGGACGCCATCATTTTTTTGTTTCCTTAAAACTTCTTTTATATGTTTTAAAGTTGTTCTGACTCTAGAAGCATGTCCATGGCTACAGCAGTATATATACGTTTGAATCTGAATTTCTCAATTCTACCCTTTTGTATTTACAAGAAGAATCTGAATTTCTTAATTCTACCCTTTGGGTGACTATTAATGTTCAATCAAGCGTGCAATTTAATTGCAGGGTCGTGCAAGAGAAGCAGGTGAGATAAACAAAAGCTTACTCACCTTAGGCCGCGTTATAAATGCCCTTGTGGAACATTCTGCTCACATACCTTACAGGTCCATCTCGATCTCTTATCTACTCCCTTTACAATGTTGGGTTCCTTATAATTATTTTCCAGCACATCTTCCATGTTTTACCAGTTCCTTATAATTCAGGGATAGCAAGCTTACGAGGCTATTAAGGGACTCTTTAGGGGGGAAAACAAAAACTTGCATCATTGCTACAGTTTCTCCCTCTGTTCATTGTTTGGAAGAAACTCTAAGCACATTAGATTATGCCTGTCGTGCCAAAAACATAAAAAACAAACCTGAGGTTTGTTTCTACTTCTTTTGCCTCCAATTTATTTAGTTTTATTTTCTTTATTTATTTCTTTATGTTTTGGTGCTGACGACGAGGCTTGTCTTTTCAGGCCAATCAGAAAATGTCCAAAGCTGTGTTGCTCAAGGATTTGTATTCGGAAATTGAGAGAATGAAACAAGGTCTGATGATTCACTTGCTTTTTTAGATTGTTTTGTGCAACAGAAGACTCATAGTCATATTTTTGAATATCGGTGCAGATGTTCGAGCAGCAAGGGAAAAGAATGGTGTTTATATTCCGCTTGAAAGATTTGCCAAGGAAGAAGCTGAAAAGAAGGTGTACTGTTGTTATTCATACATTTAAATTGAAAACATATATCTGAGGACAATATAAAAGAGCGAGACACAGTTAATAGTCCAACTTTTATTGGATTGAGATTTTGGATCCGTTGCATTTTATGTAGTATTTAAAAATTACAGAAGCCGACCCCAATTAGTTAGGACTAAAGTCGTTAAGTATCACTTGTTTAGGCCATTCTCAAATTATGCCATTGCTTACTTTAAATTGACCCTATGTGCCGCTATTCACAGTTCAAGGAAAGCTGTAACTGGCAATTGTTTTCTTCAGTCCTATGAAGTTTGATTTCTTTTGAACAACTGCAGGCAAGTAAAGAAAAGATAGAGCAATTGGAGAATGATCTCAGCCTCAGTGAGAAGGTATGATTCACTTGCTCTTTGGTTAATTGTATTATTTTCCTATTATATAACTTCTCCTTCCTGCAGCAAGTGGATAGGTTTCGTGAGCTCTATTTGACTGAGCAAGAACAGAAACTGGATGTGGAAAGTGAGCTCAAGGACTGCAAGGTAAAAAAATTCAATTTTTTTTTTCTTCTTTGCTTAGTTTCCTCAGTGCATATATCTGATATATTAAGTGAAATTATATTCTTTCAGATAAATCTGGAAAACAGTAACAAGACATTGCTTGATCTTCAAGAAAGTTACAGGTTAGCCATCACAATGCTGAAGGAAAAGGAGTCTATCATTTCCAAACTGCTACGCTCGGGTAAGTGAACTGAAAGATCAACACAAAATTTTGTGCTTCGTGCTGTACACTTTTTCCATTGACAAACTTCTATTTATTTATCAATGCATAAACAGAAAATTCTTTAATTCAATGTGCAAAGGAGTTGCGCACCAATTTGCAGAGTGCATCAGAGGATATAGCTTCATTATTTTCAAAATTAGGTACGGCAAGTTTTTTGTTTCCTCTCTAATGTTTTGCAGTGACTGTCAATCTTACTGCCGTAAGAAGCTCTTTTCCTTATATAACTTTCATTTCTAAAATTAACTTTTTTCAGAAATTTTATATTTTAAGACGATATATGAACTTCAGCATGTGCTTTGCATAACAGAAAACGAACTTGCCTTTCAGAATCATTGTAAATTTATATGGTTATGATGTAGGAAATAATATAGAAATGAAAATTGGAATGGGACTGCTTCCACATTCTACTTTTTTTTTGTAAAATAAAATTCTGTAGATAGGAAACAAAGAATTATAAAAGATCTTAATTTAGTCACTCATAAAGCGCATCTTCATGGGCTATTGCATTATTCTCATACCTTGGTACATATGAATTTTATTGCTCTGCAGATCAGAAAGACAGGATGGAAGCAGAAAACCAGAGCATGGTTTTGACTTTTGGTTCTCACCTTGATCAGCGCTTAAAAGACCTGCACAGGACTGTCCTGGGGTCAGTTTCTCAACAACAGCAGTACTTAAGATATATGGAAGAACATGTCTGCTCATATCTTGCTAGTAAATGTGATGTAAGGAAAGATACTTTTTATCTCATCTTTTTCCTTGCGTTATTTCAACTAGTTCTCTGGTTCATTATTTCCGTCGCTATTACCAGGCAACACAAGCTCTTGAATCAAGGATTACGAAAATGACAGAGACGTATACTTCGGGAGTAGCAACCTTGAAGGACCTTGCCAATGCATTGCAAAGGAAAGCTTCCTCAGACCTGGAGCAGATAAATTCTACAATCTCATTGCAAGCAACGGCAGTTGAGAATGTATGAAGTCAAAGAAGAAAGATTTTTTTTTTCTACTTTTGTCCTCCATAGGTTGCTTCTGCAAGTACTAGATTAATGGTTGATTATAAAACTATGTTTTCTGTACAGTTTCTTGTCACTGCTGTTTTGGAGGCCAAGGAGGTTATCTGCGACATCCAAAACTCTCTTGATGAGCAAAAACAGTTATTGGCTTTCTTCACTCGACAACAGGAGGAGGTAGATTATAAGTGTACTTTTATTTTGATGATGAGAGAATACTTTATCTTGATAACTTACGAAAATAATATGAAATGAAAATACTCAAATCTTTGTGGACTGTAGGGGTTACAACGTAGTTTGGTTTCAGCACAAGTAATTTCAAAGGAAACCGTGAGCTTCTTTAATAACCTGCACCATCATGCTTCTAAAGTGATGACAGTTCTTGATGAAAGCCAAATTCAGAGATCCAACCAATTAATAAAATTTGAGAAGATGTTTAAGGTAAGATAATTTTGAGGTGTGCCTCATGTATGACTGACAGATTGAAAGCTGATACATGTCTACTGCTGTGAAACAGGATGAGGCTGCTATAGAGGAAAAGCAGGCTTTGGAGAAAATTGCAGGAATATTAGCAACTTTGACATCTAAGAAAGCTGCTATGGTGGGGTTAATCACTTTTTGTTCTTTCAATGCTACTTAACATTGAACAGTCAGTCTTGTGCACTTGACAACTTTAAAATGTTATATTAGGTCTCGAAGGCATCAAGGAGCATCCAGGACTCAAGTATACAAGAGAGCACAAAATTGAAGCAAGAGATGTCCGAGATGCAGCAAGTTTCAACTGTTGCTAAGAAGAAATTGAGTGATTACATGGATAAGTTGGACAGTCATTTCATGGAAGACACATTCTCAGCTGCCGAGTCTAGGGCTATCATGGAAGATTGTTTCCATGAGTGGTAAGCTCCTACTTTTATGGCTTAAATTTCAAAATTAACAAAAACCTAAGCTACATACTGAGAAATGACTCTGGAAAGAATCCAAAAAAGCAAATGGTAAAACATAAGTATAGAAAGAAAAATGAGAGCAGCAATCTTTAATTTATGAACAATATCATGGGAGGTGCAATTATTCTCATTGTCTGCATAAGAAAGAAAATCACAGAAGCATGTTCCAATACTATATACACACTAGCAATTACACAAACAAATAAGTTAGGAAGTGCATTGAGGCTGTTTAAACTAAATTTCTTTTAGGTGTTTGCAGAATTACTTCTGTTCAAGTATCTTAGTGTGATTTTTGTTATATTTAAAACTTCATTTCATTGGTCACGTTATCTTCGAGGGTGCATTGCTTCAGCTATCAAAAGATAAAGCCCAGTTAACCATAACATTTGATTCTCTATCTTTTAAATTCTTTTATTTTTTGTCTTGGTATGGTTAAGGAAATACAAATCTGAGTAGTATTAGTGATACTAGAGAAGAATGTAGAAGAATGTTGAATGTTGTTGACAGATTCACGTTATTCAAGTCTTTTGATACTTAAAACATCCTTATTCTGATTAGCCTTATGGGTAATCTTATTAAAAGTTACTCGCATATGATTGTATCTTTTTGTGGTATGCAGCTCAAAGAGGGTGGATTATTCTGGGCAGCAGTGGGAAATTGCCCAGTCATCCATTAAAGGTCTTAACAAGATTGGCATTGCAGATATAGGATCTACTATCATGTAAGTGGAACTGTTCGTCGCTTTGTTGAATTTTTTTGCTTCTTATATCTTAGTTTTCTTCTTAAACCTCTTTGTTCAACAGGGAAAATATATACGCAAATCATTTTGCACATGAGGAATTTGTATCTACATCTTCCTCTGTAAGCGCAGATTTCAATGCTGGAGCGTGTGACATACTTACCACTGTTGAAGGTAATTACATTTCATTACATGTTGATTTAGGTTTCTTTTTGCTTATTATTATTATGCACTCTCTTAAAACCTAACTTGACCGAGCAGATTCACTAATGCTGGACCGTGAAAATAAGAAGGAAATAGACTCCACCACATCCTTGTGCTTGGATCAGCTTAAATCTATACAAGAGAAGCATGGTGAAAGCATATCAAATATCCGAAGCCAAGCAGAAAAGTGCCTAATAAAAGATTATTTGGTAGGCTCTCTCACTTGAAGCTTCTCTATTTCTCAATTATATAGGATAGGAAGAGATTTGAAAGGACTTGAGTGCCCAATGCATATTTTATATATGATCCTGCATTATTCTTGATTTATGATGATCACAAAATAATGATGGCAAAGCTATGGAATGGAGATACTGTTGCAGAATTTCTAATAAAGTTGGGTATTATTAATGTTGCAACGAACAGGTGGATGAGCATAGTCGTACAACACCTAAGAAACGAGTTATAGTAGTGCCAAGTTTGGCATCCATTGAAGAGATGAGAGAACATGCCGTTGATATTGACAAAGAAGACAATACTTCAGAGAATAGATTGAAATGGACTCCCACAGAAAGCAAGATCCCACAATCGACAGTCTCACCTATACTTCAGAGAACTCCTTTTGCAGATGTGAATTAGAAAAAATGTCTAGTTATAACTCTTAATGCAGGAATGGATGGGAAGGTAATCTAAGCGTATGCTTTCTTTGTATGCTAATCAAAGCTTTTCGTTTCAACCCAGAACCTGCTCATCAACTGATGAGTATGAGTCTGAAATATCATGTCAAGAGTACAATTAGCTAATCGATCCAGAAAAACCCACATGTGTATCTTATATAAAAGTTGAACAGTTCGTAATGGAATTAAATAATGGCATTTCCAATTCAATAGCACGTGCTTAAATAGAAATCCATTGAGTAATATGAGCCCTAGTTTTCCTGTCAAAACCAGAAGTAGTTGAAGAATGAATCATGCTTTTTGATGGCTAGCGCGCTGTCTTTCCATGAATAATTCTCACATCCTACTATTATTGTCCATGCATGTGTCTTTACATTTCCTTTGCAGGTATGAAACCATGCATCTGTATTTATTTGCTAAGGTGTTTGAAAATTCAAACGGGAAGTTAAATTTTGAATTGGGGTATCAAAGTTGGCTACTATTTCAATTTCTTAACCCTTTTTAGTTGCCTGCGGTGTGCTGTGCTGTGCTGTGCTCTGCTTGAATATCATGCGCTGAATGTTTCTGATCATCTTCCCGTGAACGTTGGTTGGACCAACTTTTCCTGTGGAGTTTTACTGCTCTATACGCCATTTATCACAGTAATTTCATGTAACGTGTTTTTTCAATGTCCACATTCTATGTTTAACAGTCCCTTTTACCAGAAAATTCTAACGAAAAATGTCAAAATATCCAAAATATCTTTATTTAAAAAAACAAAAAAACTAGGAGGAGTCCATCCATGGCCAGTCGTAGATCACATTAATTTCATGTAACGTGTTTTTTCAATGTCCACATTCTATGTTTAAAAGTCCCTTTTACCAGAAAATTCTAACGAAAAATATCAAAATATCCAAAAACCAAAATATCTTTTTTTTTTTAAAAAAAAAAAAAACTAGGAGTAGTCCATCCATGGCCAGTCGTAGATCACCAGCTTTTTATTTCTATTTTGGTTTATTTTTTGTTTTATTATAAGTTTTACCGGAGGGATATGGGTGAAATTAAAAAGGACTAAAATATGAGATTCTTACATTACAAAACTTTAACATTATAATTACAAAACCGTTAAATCTGTAAAGGGTAAATAAAGTTTTTTAGTCTCCAAGAGGTAGCTCAATCGGCTGGGACCACACTTAATAAAGTGGATGTCACTTGTTCGAATCCCTCATCCCCCTCTTGAACGGACATGTAAAAAAAAAATAATAAATAAAGTTTTTTAATAGAGAAATAATAGAATTTGTTGATTTTTCAACCATCTTTATAGTGAATTTGTGTGGAGCCCACATGAGTACACAATTTTATTTTATTTTTTTTCCATTCAATTTGTAGAATAATATGAGAAAAATATTGATGTGAATCATTTCTTGAAAATTCAAACGAAAACTTAAATTTTGACTTGTGAGATGTGAATCAAGTCAAAGTTGGCTACTATTTCAATTTCTTAAATTTTAGTTGCAGGTGGTGGATGTGCTCCTTAAGAATATTGTGCTGAATTTTTCTGAACTTGTTGGTCCAACTTCGCCAACTTTGTGCAAGTTGTAGTGTGGTCGAAACGTCGACGGATTCTAGACACATCTGTTAAATAATGATTTTTAAGTTTTTTGGAATAAAAAAGTATAAATAATGATTTTTAAGTTTTTTATCAAACACATTATTTTTGTTTGGCTCATATTTTAAGGTACTAAAAACATTTTTTCAACTCATTTGTTATACTAATTTCACATAATGTAGTGACTTTTACGTAATTTTTTTTTAAAAAAAAAAAATTATTTCAAATAAGTGATATGAAAAGTCATCGTGTTTTATTTCAACTTTTGTGCTAGTCAAAACGTTGAGGCATTTTAGACACTTCTGCCCTTAACAGAGTTAGTAGGTTTTTCTCTACAATAATCATACTCTTCCTTCGCACTCATATATTAAACTAATTTTATGCAATGTAGTGCCTTTTTTTAAGTTATGACAAGAGATAAAGGACCCTTGAACTATCACGTGATTTGAAAAGAAATCTTTTAATTTCACCATTTGAACTTTCAATTTGATGCAATATATCCCCTTTGTCCGTTTTTAGATATTAGAAGTGATGAAATGGCTTTTATAACCCTAAATTTTTTATAAAATTCTAAATTTACCCTTAATTTCAAATTAAAAGAAAAATCTCTTAAAAAACATTTTTTCAATTAATGTAAGAGATAAAGGACCCTTGAACTATCACGCGATTTGAAAAGAAATCTTTTAATTTCACCATTTGAACTTTCAATTCGATGCAATATACCCCCTTTGTCCGTTTTTAGATATTAGAAGTGATGAAATGGCTTTTATAACCCTAAAATTTTTAAAAAATTCTAAATTTACCCTTAATTTCAAATTATTATTTTTTTTTTAAAAAAAAAAAAGGAAAAATTGCGGGGTACATAATTTGGTATTTTTAGTGGTTTCCATTAAGGTTTAACAACAAAAATTAACAAATTGAGTCAATTGCATCAAATTGAAAGTTTTTGGGTGAAATTGAGAGTTTTTAAAATTTGAGAGTTTTATCAAAACACATGATACTTGTTTAAGATTGTGTTTGAGAAATCGAGTTTTTAAGTCAAAAAGCTTTAAAAAAAAAAAAACCTTCATTTTTAAACTTTTGCCAAAAATGCGTTTTGACCATTTTTGAACCCTTAAAAGCCCTTTCAATTTTTTTATTTTACCAAACATGTATTTTTTTTTTCTTCAAACAAAATTTTTGAGTGATAAATGTACTTTTAGGCTATTCAAACATGCTTCTCATTAATATGAAGGGAATGTTAGTTGTTTTCCTCGTGTTCTTCTTGTGTCCTCTTGATCTTATGTAAAAATTATTTTATTTAAAAAAAAAAAACATCGTTCTTATTTCTCTCACGTAATTTTTATAAAATAATTTTCATATAGGAAGAAAAAAAAAAAAAAAAAAAAACTAAAAGAAAGCTTAGCATTTCTCATTAATATAAAACAAATGTGAAGAAGAAGAAGGAGGAGTAGCGAGCGATTCGGGTGGAGCTTCTTGGTAAGGCTAAGTGAAAGTGTGACACGTGTGGACCCCAGTGATTGGTTGTGTGTGTGGACCCCAGCGATTGGTTGTGTGTGTTAAAATAGCTGCGGCGTGTAAGAAGAATAGTCGCATGCTGTATCCTATGTACATATGTGAAAGGAAACTGTAATACCTGCCAAAGAGGAAAGACTTAGCCGCGTAAATTAATGCTTCTAATCTTGCTTTACGGTTCAAAAGGTCCACAAGTTTTCTCTAAATACTAAAATACTAAATAGAGTCTACTGCGGAAAAAACGGAAACATTCTGGAAACAACCACGTCGGACATTCTTGGTGGAAACGCAAGCAAGCAAAGAACACCCAATCCAACCAATCCCACTCCAATTCTAACGTCATTAGAGGCAGGCAGCAATGGATCCTGCTCACATTAATGGCTAACATTTGTACTTTATCCAAAAGACACTTCCGGCGACTTTGAGACTTCTAACGAATATTCCTCGAACCTTCGAACGAACATTCCTTCACCCACACCACACCCCCCCCTGGCCCACCCCTAAAAATAAAAAACATAAAATTTTAAAAATAAAAGTTTTCAAATTAGCAATTAATCAATTTATAATATATTTTCAAAACCACAAATTGCATTCATATATTTAAAACTATTTAAATTTTTTACAATGTATTTCTTTCTTTCTTTTCTCCCACAAAAAACACTAATATATCCCTAAATTTTATTTTATTTTTTTTTTTTTTTAAAAAAAAGAAGTGGGTCTGGTCTATCACTCTTTTATTAATTAATATTTTTTCATCATTTTAATAATTTGCGAAATATTGACTTAATTTTTGAGTTTGAAAAAACATTATGTGAACAAACAAACAAACGATCGCCGACACGGCAGGAAGAGTAGCCAGTGAAAATTAATCATCACGTGGGCCTAAATAATATATATATATATATATATTAGCATTTATTTATAACATATAAAAGTCTCGGCGTTTCCAGTCAAAGAAATAGTCCAAGTTGTCTATTGCCAGGAACCCCAGCCCACGCCCTCTGGTCAAATAAAATCATTCTAGTCCCCAAACCCCAACAACATCTATAAATACCCACAATCACCCACCTCTCTCCGCCGTGTATACCATTTACGTCAACAAATTAACAAATTTGCTTTGAAATAATGAAGAGAACCATTGAAGATGCGGGAGTGAAAGACCAGAGCTTCGACCTGGCAAATTGTCTGATGCTTCTGTCTCACGGCATCGAGACCGAGCAGATCAAAAAGGGCTCCCGGCCGGTTCCTGTCTTTGAATGCAAGACTTGTAACCGCCAATTCTCGTCGTTCCAAGCGCTGGGAGGCCACCGAGCCAGCCACAAGCGGCCGAGATTAGTGGGGGACGAGCAGAGGGACCGTACCAAACTCCAAAGCTCCGCAGGGAGCAAACCGAAGATGCACGAGTGCTCGATCTGTGGTTCGGAGTTTGCTATGGGGCAAGCTTTGGGTGGGCACATGAGGCGGCATAGAGCGACGACGAACGAAGGGTTTTCTCCGCCCGTTACTCTCGATTCGAAACGGCCTGTGGCTGTGCTCAAAAGGTCCAACAGTAAAAGGGTTATGTGCTTGGACTTAAACTTGACGCCATTGGAGAACGATTTGAGGTTATTGTTTGGAAAGAAAGCTCCTGAAGTCGATCTTCGGTTGATGATTTGATTTTGCAGTTTTTGTAATGAAATTAATTTTTTTTTTTTTTTGTAAGTTGTTAATTTTAGTCAATCTTTGTAATTTATTTATTGATTTTGATTTCATATTCTTTCATTTATTTTGTGAAGAATAATATCATTCAATTCTTTTCCAATTTTGTTTATTGAATTACATTACTTCTTCTAATTATTCGGTACACTTCTTAATTACGTGTCAAAATCGTATCATCCTCTATGTTGTTGGTCTTTGGACTCCTTGTGTGAATTCCTATATTACCTTCAATTAAGTTATCTGGTTAGTCTTTAACATAATTGTCTATATATATATATATATATATATAGTCTTCCTCGTCGCCCTTTAATTTTATTATTTTAACATGGTATTAAAGTCTATTTTCTTTGGCCTTGTCTAGCAAGTTAAGAAAATGCTGCATGATGTTTCTCAAAAATTGAGGGTCGATCGTTTTTCCCACGCACTTCACTTGCCGCCAACCAGCTTGCCCAAGTTGAACGTGTGAGGTTACTATTTGCACATCCAGCCATTGTTTATGGTCACCTCCAGTAGTCCACCAATGGCCACAGCCATCCACCATAGACCACCTCTAAACCGAACCCATCGTCGGTCACCGACCTGACCCATCATCGACTACCATTTAGCTTAGTTTATAGTTGTTCTTAACTTGCCAATCCTCACCCGACCTCACCACCATTCGGCTCAGCCCATTGCCAAACATTATTTGGCATAGTCTTCGGCCATGCATGACCGGAGACTATGGCCATCGCCTGAATCTATCTATGGCCACCATTCAACCTATCAATACTGACCACTGTTCAAGTCTAAGTCAATCCATCGACTCATTGTGCCAAACTGGCCGGATATGAGCCGGCTCAATCCGAGGAAAAAAAAAAACAACAACTATTATGCCAAAAAATTGCTAATTATTTTTTTAAAACTTTCTTACACCTTGAGTTTGAGGGTATGGTAGAACATAAAAAATATTTTTCATATTAGGCTTGATATATATCACATGGATTTGATTACATTTTCTACCCCATTTTACCGTTAAATAGGCAATGCAAGAAAATTATATATATTTTAATAAAAATAAAAATATAGTCATATCCTATATGGCCTTTTTCAGTGGTAAACATAAATCTCTAAAGTTAAACCATCCCAAATTTCTGTTTCTCCTTCTCTCCCCGCATTAACACATGATCTAATTGTAATTTATTGTTTGAACACGTACATCTTTTGCTCCCGTATATAGTCCATCATCATCATGACACATGTTTAATTTTTATATATATTAAGTAATTTAATAAAAATATAGTCCTATCCTAGATGGCCTTTTTCAGTGGTCAACATAAATCTCTAAAGCTAAACCATCCCAAATTTATATTTCTCCCTTCTCTCTTAGCATTGACACATCTAATTGTATTTTTTAAAAAGAAATGGTGTTTTGAATTCAATTTTATTCTTTATATTTTTATTTTTTAAATGATAAAAAAAAAATTTAAATCTTTGTTGGGTCTATATTTTAACCGTATCACATCTCTTTTAATATTGTTAATTTGAACACATCTTTTGCTCCCGGCCGTCATTATATATTGGATATATAGTCCATCATCATCATGCATGACGTACACGTCTAATTTTTAGAGAAAGAAAGAAAACGGATGCAAATTAAGTAGTTTTCGTGTAGAGACAGACTGGTCATGGTCAGCTAAGCAAACTGAAGAAACTATTTTCAATTCTGAATTTAGTTTTATTCAACAACCGAAATGGCTTGATCACCACGCAAGCCGCAAGGGGATTTCATTTTCATCTTAAACAAAGAAGAAACAAAAAAAAAAAAAAGTTACGCGGAATGGGTTACGTACTCTTATTCTAGGGTTAATTGGCCTCCACTTTAATTAGTAGCTTCTCTGCTACGTACGTTTTTTCTTTCTAAAATATATAGAATTTCATTCAAATATAACAAGTAAATTGACTGACTAAATATATATTATGAATTAATCCAAGTTGAGAAAAAGGAGTCTCTTTCTTTTTCTTTTTTTTTTAAAAAATTTTCTTTTAATAAATGAGCTGAAATAAGAACATACAAATCAACTAACCGAGCGTACGTTCAGACTAAGAGTTTGTTTGAGAAATAAAGTTTTTATGTCAAAAAGAGTTTTTGGGCAAAAACTTCATTTTTAAACTTTTACCAAAAATGAGTATTGGTCATTTTTAACCTTTTTAGACCATTAAAAGCACTTTTAATTTTTCTTTTTATCAAACAAGTATAGACTTTTTGACCATTAAAAACACTTTTAAGTCTTTCAAATACAATCTCAAACACACCTAAGTAAAAAAACAGATCAAACTAGACCAACAAATGCAACAATATTATAAATCCACAGCTAAAAATTGATTTATCTTATCTTTTAAAATCACTAACCCATTAATTTTGGAAATGATATAGAAACTTCCAACTTCCAAATGCCAAAAAGGGTGTACCACGTGTAAAGATATAGATGCGGCACACGGTTTGGAGAGTTTAACTGGGATTTAACGCAGAATGTACAACAAATGTGCACGTACGTGTGGGGTAGGAGTTGGCGATCGAAGCTTAGCTCCTGGTTGGAAACCAGGAAAAAGGAGGAGGGACTGTGATAGATTCGTTTCAAAACAATTAATATTGGAGAAAGAAAAATTAAAAGGAAAATAGTGAAAGGGAGAAAGAGAAAAGCTAATAAAAGAGCGAGAGAGTGTGACGGAAGCCCCTACGTCCACGTAGTGACGTACGTAAGCCCCTACGTGGCTACGTCCACGAACGTCAAATCCAACATTGTTAATGTCGGGGGGTTGGGACTTGGGAGCTTCCTTTGCGGCACCTTCTCTACGCGTATTTTTGGTGATGTAAGCCCCCACGTCCACGTACGTCAAATATTGCACTTTCTCTTGCGCTTCTCTTGTCCAACCATGCCACGAGCCGAATATGATCCGCTTTGGCTGAGCAGAAGGATTCTCTCCATTTCTTTTGAAATGGACAGGAGCCGGTTGGGCAAATTTTAAGGGTAAAATAGTTTTTTCACTGAAACTTTTCAGTGAAAAAACTATTTTACCCTTAAAATTTGCCCAACCAGCTCCTGTCCATTTCCTTTGAAATGGAGAGGAGCCCATTCCAAGCCTAACTTACCAACTTGACAATTCTGGCCCAACATAACACTTTAGAAATACAATGCCTTCATGACCAACTTTTTATATATATTTTTGAATGAGTGTAGCTAACGGTGTTATACTTTTTTAATATTGTAAATTGACGTGACACTTTTCACTTGAGTTTGTAAAATGACTTAAGGGTTGTAATTTGTATTCGTGTGTTGGATTTGAATCATGTTAATGCATTGGCTTAAGATTGTACAAGTCAAACTCCTTAAACCCTAAATCTCTGATTTTGCATTAGGTTCACTAGTTATGTCAAAAATTAACAATCATTATTATTATTATTATTTTGGTGGAAGAACATCTTCATTTCATCAAAATAAATCTATGAGTATAAAAACTCTAAATAGAAAGAGCAAATTGCTCTAAAGTTACAATATCATAAATGGTACTAGGGATCTCCTCCATCCATATTTTATCAATCTGTTCGCGTGTTGCCAATTTCGCCAACCCATGTGCTGCTCCAGTTGCTTTTCTCTTTACATAAATCACTTCCCTCTGTCTGAAGCATCCCAATGGATAACAAACATTATGTGCCAATATCAAAACAACCACTGATCTCAGGACATGTAGTCATAGTAACTCCTCGTACGAGAAGTTCCTATGACTACTTATGCTGAAATCGGCGGAAGTAGTCACAAGAGTTCCTAGTCTTACCAACACAAGTAGTCAGCAAAATCTAGGGAATTAGTTTATCGATGATATTGAATCCTCCACTCAAAGATTTGATAGCTCACGCACATAATGGTTCTAGTAAGACTGCTTGTTTTGTGCTTGGGATGTTCGCATTGATCCCGGCCTGAAGGTACCTCAGGCACTTTGTGTCTGTCCCACAAGAGAGCTGGCTATTCAGGTCAGGTTTTACACTTGGTATTTTGTTGCTTGATATTTTTTTTCAAAAAATTGTATAGAAATGCCTGTTTTGGGTAAACATTGAATGTTTTATTTTTCTACGTCCTTATTTCCAAAGCTCAACAAAGAACCAAACACAGCCTTTTGATGAAATACTTTTGATGGTTCTGTCCTTAATATAATTTAGAAATGATCCAATTTTCTTAAAAGTGCATTTTTGAAACTTGAACCAATGTGCTTGTTGAATTTCATGCTTTTTAACTTGAAAGAATTTATTCTAGTATGATATCCTTGGTTCACATTTTCTGGAGCTTAGATGGTAAATAAGAAGTTTTTGAAATGTATTAATTTGCTTCTGTGTCATACCACTGAAGAAATTTTATCTGTTTCTATTTGGCAAAACTCGGAAGTTCTTTGGAAGATGGGGAAGCACACAGGTATAACTTCAGAGTGTGTTGTGCCAATGTATAACAAACACTATGTGCAACTATCAAAACAATTGTCGATCTTAGCACAAGTAGTCATAGGAACTCTTGGTACGATCAAGAAATGGATGTGAAATAGGAAATTGGGCGTGACTAAAATCAAGATTCTTGTTTTTGATGAGGCTGATCATCACATGCTTGCCGAGGTAGATTTTATCTTGGCGATTATTTTTATATTTGGTGAAATTCGAAGTATTATCATTACATCTAAAAAACTTCATTACTTGATTTTGTTTGTATCTAGATCTTTGGTTTGCTTGGGTAGGCAGATTTATTTGTTTGTGACTATATGGTTAATCTTGTGGTTGAATTGCTTGTGCGCGCTACTACTGCATGTGAAGATTATATGTTCTCTATTCTCTATATGTGTATCATATTACGAACTTTGAACCATGGCAACCTATAATTGGTCCTAGTTGGTTTAATTCAAGAGAAGATCAGTACTTTGGTTGAGTTGCGTGCATGTACTAATACTGCATGTGAAGATTATGTTTCTCTGTTTATGTATCATATTTCGAACTTTGAACCGTACATGGCTACCTGAATTATTCGAACAGGAATCTTAGACAGTAATTGGTTCTTGTCAGTTTAATTCAAGAGCATATCAGTATTTCGGATCACTAAAGAATTACATAGTGTTTTAAAACCAAACTTTGCTTCTTAAACATATATGAAGTTCATAAACAGTGGTCACCACATCTTAAATGTATTGATCTTTAGATAGAGATGCATAGGCATCAAATTGTTCCCATGTTGGGTTGGCTAATGCCTAATTGTGAAACATGATTACATTAGTTCCACTAAAGATTAAAAGATTACATACTAAATTTAGCTAAATCTATTATACACATGCAGGTATTACCATAACAATAAAGCAAGTAATCATTTGAAAGAAGTAACATGCATGTAATTGGTATTCATTTTATATATATATATAATTAAAGGAAATTTTATAAAAAGGCGCCAATAAACATGATTACATTAGTTCCACTAAACATGGTACCCGCCAGCAAATACACTTCCTAGTACCCTATACCTTATGGTCCAGCTGAGGCCCCCAAATTGTTATCTAATTAAAGACAATTTGTTATCTTTAATTAGACTGAAACAACAGTTGGCTGCGACCAACTATAAGTAGGGCAGGCCCCGACTGGTTCGGGTCTGGTGGGCGTATTAAGAGAGTGGACCAGGTCCAAGCTCACACAGGCCGGAGCCCAACTCAGCATACCCATGTATTACTTTTCTTTCATTACAAAATAATTAAGGGTATCTTTAAAAAAAAAATAAAAAAAATTAAGGGTACATAAATTAAGTCCTTGGGTCAACGCGCTAACATTAAACTCAACCCAACTCTTTTTTCCCCAAATCTCTCCCTCCATCTCCATCTTCCCTCTCTTTCCCCCACCAGGGGGTACTGCAGCAATGCCGACCACCTGATTCTAGCCACCCATACGATTTTTTTTTTTTAAATTTTTAAATTAAATTAAATATTTTAATGAGGTCAAACAGTGCGTTTTGATTGAGACTAATGGCTGTTAAAAAATTTTGACAGTAATAATTTTATTGACATTTCGATTGACCCAAAAAGTAAATTTTCAACAAAAGAAAAAATTTATGAAGATAAAAATTTTGGCACGTTAACCCAAAGACTTCTGATATATTTACTTAATAATTAATGAAGTTTTTTTTATTAAATTAATATGTGTTTGAAATTTACATGAGAATCACATTTCCCTATATATATATATAATCAACTTTATCCATATTTTTCATCTAAGAAAACTTCTGCCTCACATATAGAGGTTGCAATTCATATTCGCTAATCGAATTCGGGTCGTGTAAATTCATGTGTAGGTCAACTCTTATCTGATTTATTTAATTAAACGAGTCAAACCCATCAACCCTAACCCTTTAATTTTGTATTGAATTCATGTAAAAAATTAATAGTCATTATATCATGTGTCGAAGCATAAGTATTATAGGTCAATCAAACTCTTCAACTCTAACATTTTAATTTCATTTCGAATTTGCTGATCGTATCAAATATTAGTGCAATGGTGACTGGCATTAGATCAACAGTTAATGAAATTGTTCGAACAGCTTTTGAACAAGTCATTATTGGGCTTTTGAAAATTGAAAATGATTTGGACGATAATGGCCTAAAACACTTTGCAAATCTAGTCACCGCGAAATTAACTTGTGCCTAACATCATAATATCACATTATTTCGACTCCTCGTCACTGAGAATGAACTTTGATTTCGACGATAATAACCCACAACACTTGTCAGATGTTCATCGTAAGTTAGTGAACCCATTATTTTCGAATCCTTGTCACTGAGTCAGAATGAATTCTACTTTTATACTTTGGGATTACTTATGGGGAACCCAACTGCTCCATATAGAGTTATTTATTTAAACCATAATTAGATTCATTGCAGTCCGACATGAACTCATTATTAAGCTCCTTTAATTAAGGTAAAACCACTCGTGCCTCGGCAAGGTATATATATATATTATTGCATTCTCAACTGTTAAATATGAAAATAACAATAAAACGAGTGAAAGTAGAAAAAGAGAAAGAAGAAGAGATTTAAGGTAGTTTTATCTTAGAGCCTACATTCAACTTTATAGAACTAATTAATAGGGTTATGATTGACTAATTAACCATTAACTTTAACAGTTATCTACATATATGCTTTGAGTTAGGCAGATGCATTTATCAACTGCATCCACCCTACCCTTATATATAAGTTACATTCAAATATATATATATATATATATATAAGTTATAACTTTCCCTAGTTTGAATATATATTAGCATAGAAAATATAACATAAAAAAGAAATAGTTTCTTATATAAGTAAATTTCAGGTGTTTTCTTTGTTATTTTAAGCGCGATGAACCCATCATACGATTTTTATTTTTTCATTGTCATTTTAAAGTTGGAATGTTCAACCAAGATATGGATTTCATCTGAAACAATAAAGCTTAAAAAAGAAAAAACACCAAAACATGCTCAAAACTGTTTCAAAAACGTTTAAAATATGTCCAGAAAAGATGTCCAAAACACTAAAAACTGCCCAAAAGGTTGATTACTAAATAAGTGATTAGCAATGCGGTTTAATTTGCCTTCAAGAACCATAATAACCATACGGTTAGCGATTAGTAGGCAAATGCGGTTACCAAAAAATGATAATTATTAGGACTCGTTTGGTTTGCGGATTGTCTAGTCCATTGAAAAATGATTAACTACTACTGGGATTAGCTACCACTGATTAGCTATTTCTATTCATTTGTTTGGTTGTAACGTTGTAATAGACTTCCTAATCCTATTCCTTCGTTTGGTACAATGCAATATGTTTGGTACAATGCAATATGTTGTTGAATAGAATCATATTGTGATCTTATTTCCTAAAATACCCTTATAATACGAACATAATTTATATTATTAANTCTTCGAAACATAAACAATTATATTATAATTTTTTTTTGAAATTATGTCATGTATGTGGGATTTTTTTTCATCACCATCTTCAAAGAATCAAAAAGTTCTTTTCCTATCCAGTAAAATAAGACACAAAAAAAAAAAAAAAAAAAAAAAAAATCACCAGAACAAATACAAAAGCATCTGGAAATTATCAAAATGTTTGCAAGCCATTGAACTCGAAAGTATTCATTCAATATAGAGGGAAAAAATAAACTACATCAAGAATAGGAAAAAAAAAACTGAGAGAAGAAAAGAAAAACTGATTCAAATTCCAACTCAATTATATTGGTGATTTTCGTCTGAATGAGGAAAAAAAAAAACTGAGAGAAGAAAAAGAAAAACTGTGTGCGATTTGAAAAAAAAAAAAAAAAATCCAAGAAACACAAAGAATGAAATAACTAAGAAAATATAGATCGAACAAAAAAAAGGGGGGAGAGATACCTTACTTTGAGAGATGGAGATCGTTGCTTTGAGAGTGAAGAACGTTGCTTTGAGAGGTGTGAAAAGCGTATGGTTTTTTTGGACAATTTTACACGATATTCTTAATCCCACATGAAATGATTAGCTAAGCCACTCATTTTTGAATGGCTTAACTAACCTTGTGTGTATGAGATTAGTAGTCCCATGGGAATAGACTACTTCCAAGAATAGAATGTTACCAACAATCCAAAGGCTTAATCCACAAACCAAACGGGGCTTTAATGTAATTGCAAATGCGATTATAAGCAATAATCGCATATTTATTAACTATTGTATTAACATGGATACAAGCATATATATTACAACACGATTGTTAGGCTTGTAGGCCTACAAGCCTATATGACTAATATATCAACCCACTCGCGACTTCGCCAGATCATTGGCACACAAGATCCTATACCACACCACTTTTTATGCTACCTTGTAGTGATTTTTTTTTATCTAAATAGTAATAAAAAAACTGATTAACATAATGTAAAAAATAAGAGAATAATGAAAAAATGAAAAAGTAAGATGAATAGTATTGAAACAAATGGGAAATGCTAGATGCTAGTGTTTTCTTAGTGTTCTTTCAACTATGATGTGACTTTTGAAATCACTGTTGAATTTGAAATTATTATTATTAACTTTTAATATATTGATGATTTTAAAAGTCATATCACAGTTGAGAAAAATCCAGGAGAACACTAAAAGAACAACTAACATTTCCCGAAACAAAAACATTTACCAAACTGAGCCTTACCTGCCTTCACCCCATTTGAGCAATTTTCATAACCACCTCATGAGCGACAAATCTCAAGCATACTCACGATATGACAGACAGTAAAGGAACGTGGGATAAACCACTCCAGGCCACAGAGAGAGAGAGAGAGAGATATTTCTATTGGTTCCTAATGAGTGGAGAGCCACCCTCCAACTTGAATATATAGTTTAGTTTGATTCTGTTGAATAATCCACCTTTTTCTTCTTAAAAACTAGAAATAATTTCCGACATTTTTGGCGGTATTAGCCTGAAATCATTGCTTACGAAACCAATATCCCAAATTTGTTCATGGCTTCTGAGAGTCCTCATTAGTCAATCTAGAATCTCATTGTATAGTTAAATCTTCTGGTGGTTGTTGAGATCAATTCCTGAGAGCGAGCTACTTAATTTATTGATCAAATTTTTAGTGGCTCAGGTTCGTCAAAATTATATATATTCAAATACTATGTGTATCACGTGTTTGTAGTCAATTTCATCAAACCATTTCAATATAAACCTGAGTTCATCGGTCTTCGAGCTAAGAGACAGTTTCATATGAACGTCACTGCTTACACAATATGTAGACAGAAAATGTTTCTTAATAACGATTCGATTCGAACGAATATAGCAAAATATTCGAGTAGATGGTTCTTGGAATTGTTAAATTACTGAAGATTCCAATCTCTCCTTTTGTACGTAATTGCCAAAACGCAGAAGAGTCGCAGTGATAATATATGCCTTATAATCACCACTTTGAAGCCATGACGTTATATAGTCAAAAGCTAACTTTAGGGATCCTCACGTTTGTTTGTGGAGTAATTTAAACCAAAAGTTAACGTAATTATGATAACACACAGCAAAGCCATCAAGGTTTTCAGTCATGGGTGTTTATTTATTTGGAAATCTTTCCAAAAATAGGGTGAATTCTTTACCAGGTCATCATAGTAAGGCAGTGGTATATAGGTTTTTGTTGATTGTTCAGGTTTATTATTGAAGAGATATTTTAATGGGGGCCGAGCAGGCCGGCTGCAGCAATGGTATAACGAGGGGGATGATGACAGCCAGTTCCCAAAAAAGGGATGGCACTTGAAGAGCAGAAAATGATTACGTAGCATGATTATATATATATATATAGTAGGATGCTTGGAGGATCCCTCCATAAAAGCATAATTATGTAATACAGTAATAGGGCTCATGATTATGACGCTCACCTAATCATTAGTTGCCTTCTAATCAATATTAATTCGCTGGATGAGGCAACTCTTTTGGTTAACTTTAGTTCCACATCTCGTTGCTGTTTTTGGCGAAGCATGGCTTTTTTTTCTTTCTAATCAGCATAGGCAAGCATGGCCAAGCATGGCTGTTTTTGGCGAAGCATGGCTTAAATCAGGGCTTATATCGCTCATCTTCTATATTGTTTGTTAAACTCTCCTTATCCTTTTACATTCTTTAATATTTCACCACACTATTGTTTTTTTTATAAAAAAAATATATATTAAATTATTTATTTTTTATATCACATTATTTACTATTTAAATAAAAAAAATTATTACAAAATAAAATTTTTTAACTTTTTAATACTATTTTTTATTTTTTATATCAAATTTTTTTAAAAAAATAGTAAATAGTATCGTATAATTTTTGTTTGTTGAAAAAAGTGCTGTAATTTATCAAACGAGTTCATAGAAGGTGTAATTTGATAATTAATGATTCCCATGCCAAACGACCGTGTAACAAACAAGGCCATCGTCTTGACTCTTGGGAAAACATCATCGTTAATTAATGATGCTTGTATATTCTTTAACAATCCCATCCCCCAGCACCACATGATGATTGACGTGACAAGAGACTCACCCTTTACGGTGGTCCTTTCTGAGCAACTAAAGCCCAACCGATGATTGCTCGGACGAAATATAAATATATATGGGGTGTGTTTGGCAAAGGGATTAAACCGAAATTGTAACAGACTTAATTGATGTAAAAAATTAAGTAAAAATATTTTGTATAAAAAAATTTATTTTGGAGTGATTTTTTTATTTAAATAATAATAAAAAATAATTGATATGATATTAAAAGCAGTAAAAATATTATGATTGTTGACAAAAGTCATTATATATATATATGAGAAATGCTAGATAGTATATATAATTCTATTCGAACAAACATTCATCTAATAATACTAATGTGACACTCTTAACTAATCATTATTTGTTTTCTTTAACAATTATTAAATAAAAGACTAGTTGAGAGTGTCACATCAACATTGTCAAATAAAATATAAAATAGAAACATATTATCTAGTGTTAGTGTGTTACTATATGAGAAAAGTTACTCTTCCTAAAAAAACATTCTAAAATTTGTTTCCCAAATGATGTGTCACAATCCTATGTAATTTATTATTTTAAAAAATATATTACCATCCCATGAAATTGTGACACATCATTTGGAAAGCAAATTTTGGAGAATGATTTTGAAAAGTGTAGCATTCTTCTTACTATATATATAGAAGACATAACAAGATATTGATTATTAGTTTATAAATGAACTTAGACCTTTAGATTCATATAGAGAACCTAAACCTTTTGACAAACACAAAGTTTGAAGATAATTTTCTAGATATTTTTTCAATGACATAAATTTCCTTCAACCTAATTTAATAAGTGCAAGTGTCATCTCTCACATGTTTTTTTTAATATTTTAAGAATTATATATTGTCATTTCACTAATCTATGAACTCAAACATTAATTTTTGAGAAATTNCCCCCCTTCCCTTCCCCCCCTCCTCCACATTCCCCCACATTTTGCCACACTATTCACTTTATTTTTTCAAAAAAAAAACATATTAAATCATTTACTTTTTATATCACATCATTAACTATTCAAATAAAAAAAATCACTGCAAAACAAAATTTTTTATTTTTCAATACCACTTTTTCACTTTCTCATTTCAATCATTATTAAAAAAATTAAAAAATTAAAAAAATTTTAAAAAAAATGTGAACAGTACATCTACAGTGCCGTGGCATCAATAGTTTGCCGAACACCCCCCTAGAACAGGTTGAAGGTCTTTTCATTATTTCATCATACTTAAATAAATAATATTACAACCTTAGAGGTTGAGATAAGTATGGTAATAATCTAATTACAATCAATCTTCTAAAAGTCAATTATCCTATAATTAAGATATGTATCATACCATTACCATATCAAATACTCTAATATATTCTAAAAGGTAATAAATATCTCACCATATTATATTTTCTAACACTAATATCAATATATAAATGTACCATATTTTTATCCAACATTCTTTGCCACGACGACCAAAAGTGATCAGACGGTCATTTGCATTAATCTTAACCAATCAGATTCCTGTCTCTCCTAAAAATTCAAGGACACAGATTCGGTAAATTTTCACTAAAGCTCCTATGTTCATGAATCTTGCCATTAAGCAAATTGAAGACACGTACAATTCATTTGGTACGTCACTCTTACCTGGGTCTTAGACAAATGTTCTAGAGAATCGATGATGCGCTCCAAATAGTGAATGTTGTCATATCAAAAGGGTAAAATTTGAGCGAGTACGTAACTAGTAAAAAATATTTAAGCAGTGCTTAAAATGGTGTCCATTTGACAAATAGTTTATGTCAAAAAAGAAGTAAATTGTCCTCAAGAGATAGTTTAATCGATTGGAACCACACCTAATAAAGCGGAGGTCATTAGTTCGAATCTCTCTTCCCTCTCTTGTGCGGACATGTCAAAAAAAGAAAAGAAAATAAGTAAACTTTGTTGCTTATGAATTATGATTTAACCAATACAGTAGTTAAACACGTCATAAATCAAGTTTGGATGAAAGATATTCTTCCTCTTATTTCTGATATTGTTTTATCATAGCAAACGAATAATATAAAATTTTTCTAAAATTTAAACATTTCTTCTTAATTGCCAATATCCTTCATTCCCCACAATGGCTTGAACATGGAAGGTTCTAAGGATAAATATTGCACTTTGCACCGCCCATGTGCACCATCTATGCAATTGTTTTCAAAATATTTGCTATTGCGCCAGTCAAACGACCAAAATTTCCTTAAAATTGATCAGGACATCTTAGTCTATGACCTGTCCATCATAAAAAATTAAAAATATTATTTCTATTAATATGATACTGGGTTAAAGATTGTTTCAAATTCGGCTTAAAATATTTTTATTATTGTGTATTTCTCATTGTTTGGTACAACCAAATACGATAGTCAAATTTGGCATGGTTTGACGAAAAAAAATTTCAAAATATTGTTTATATTTTTAAATTTCATAAACCATTTTATGAATTTGAATTTCTCATTTTCAAAATATCTAAACGCTGTCGGAAGTTGTCACACCGGTTTTTGATGTAATTCATTTTTTATACAAGCAATATTTTACGCTGAAACAAACTTCAACGGACCCTAAAAGTGATCAAGCAGCTTTGACGCCAAATGAAGTCTAAATTTGTAAAAATGATTGAATTACTCCTCACTGTTGGACAACTTGTGGCCATGCCTCCCTTTAAGGTTTCTCTTCATCATGTGGCGAAAAGTTTTTTTAGTCAAATCCTATCGTTTAACGAAGTCAAGCATATATATTGGTGGGTTAGGTTGTAAGAATGATCTGTCGAATCTTGAGGGCCAATGGGTGAAGAGGTTGCTGATCATGACACTTTGCTCACCACCATTGGTGTCTCTCTTTAAATCTCCGGCCAAAACCCAGCAATAATATAATCGATAAGTGAACTTAATTTTTGAAGTTCAACTAATTATCTTTGTTTATCTCTAATTAGGGCACATTATCTGACACCTAAGCTTTATTTAATCGTCACTAACACAAGCCTAACAAAGGGATACGAGTTGATGGCGACAGATTTTGGGTGCAACCTTTCCACCAAATCTGAAGCAATTAAGCTAATCTTGACCGTGGCATACGGACGCGGCACGTGTACGACCAAACCGATATCCAGATCGATGATATTGAGGTTAATTATAAAGGGTCTATTTATGCAATAATTACTTGACACCTGTTAACGTTTGAAGGATGCAAAGGAATTTTACAAGTCAAAAGGTAGAGAAAGCTCCAATTATGTTCTCATCACGCCACTAAGTAGCAATTTTTTTTGATAAAAATATGATCTTTAATTTTTGAGATACTTGGGTGGGCAACAAGGAAATCTGGCCAACTACTGTAGCATGTGCTGTCAATATTAGCTGCTGATCAAGATGGATATTTTAACACTAACTAATGCTTATATATTTGTTCAGATATATATATATATATATATGCAAAGCAGCAAAAGTTGCATCTTCTCAAGGGTGCATTTCAAGGAAACCGATTGTTGGGTTTTTAGTGTGTTGGTGATGTGAATTAAGTGTTATAATATGGTTTTGGTTTGTAACGCTTAGTTTTAAGTTAAAGGAGAAGTCGGAGTAAAAGTCGGTTCAACACATGAAAAATTCAAATTTATTAATATAGTCTAGCAAAGACCCGTCAAAGCAAAAATGGGTAAAATTTTGTAAAATATCAGTTCTGATGTTACTAGGTTAAAATGGGCTATCAAAAAATGTCTAAAAATCTAGTACAAAAAGTTTTATAAAATAAAATAAATGTAAAAATTAGCTATGCATTTAGCTGATATAGCTAATTAGACTAGTGATGCAGCATGACTTAGTAGGCTACATCGAAAAACAATAATAAAGTAACGAATAGATAATTCTAGATCTTGAGTCTATTAATGATTTAAGAATTCTTCTTAAAAAGCTAAATGATCTTTAGGTTTTGAAGAAAAACAAAAATAAACTCAACTCTGAGTATTTTTATTAATCAAATCTAATAAAAATACGAAATAAAGACCTCTAAAACCCTAAACTTAATAAAACATAAAATAAAAATAATTTAAATAAAATAAAGCTAATGTGTCCGTCCAGACGGCCACGTGACTTAAATGGCAAAGACATGAAATAGCATATGAGTTGGGGCTACACTCCCATCTACATCAGTTATTTTAGAACACTATTAAACGGACAGGGGGAGACATTATTGTTAGTTGAATCTTTGGTAACGTGATAAATGGTGCCAATATTACTGCTCCCTGCCTCCCTGGCGACACAGCTTCCGTTAACATTGATTAACTAATTACTTTGCGTCACATCAAGGCTCACAAGTCGTAGCCACATTTTTATTTAATTGGATTTTGCTCGTAAGTGTCTTGAACCCTCACATGGTAGCTTAGCCACTGTTTTTCAACCTTCTAGAGTGATGGTTACATGGACGGCAGTGCATGCAGCTACCAATTGCTATTAGAGCCTTGATTTATAAATAGAATACACATCCATCTCTTTTTATTATTTATCGCTTTCACTACGCCAATTAGTATTTGGGTCTTGATTAATTAGTCTAGTGACCTTAGTTTGATGGTAAATGATAGACACACAATCAACCGTTCTGCCAATAAAGATATCGTGGAGTACACGCGCTTTAATTAAGCAGTTGTAAAAAGCTCAAGAAGAGCAGCTTGATATTGTTAAACGCGTGTTAGGGCAGATGCAACAAGCCATCCTTGATCTTGGGATCCATGGAAACAAGAATCACCATCCCGATCAGAGCCACGTTAATGAGATGGCTTGTGGCTTGATCTTCCACGCTTTAATGGTGAAAAATGCTGGAGTATCTACTCCATCTTTCTTTCTTTTTTTTTCCTTTTTTAAAATCAACCGTTGAATTCAACTTTACTTATGTGAGTCTTTCAAATTTAATAATTTTTTTAAAAAAAAAGTATAAAGGAAGATGGGAGAAAGACCGTAAGACAGTAGTATTTCAATCAATAAAATTTGAGAATAACTTTAGTTCGGTTGTAACAAAAATCCCTCATTGTTTGCCCACCAATGAAAATGTAGCACCTCAGCATGGAACAAGTTAAGAAAATAAAACCAAAACACCAGATTTAATAACCAAATCTCAAACGCATCCAAACCTCAAACCCTTCACGACCATCACCGCCCGCCGCCGCCAGGTCCCACCGATGCTGCCCATCTCAGATTGTGTCGTCGCCACCCAATCCCCACCATCACTGCTCAGAGCTACAGAGAAGAGAGAGACGGCATTGAGGGCCACCTATGGGCTCTTGGGTGGCCTCGCGCCACCCCCAGTGGTGGCCAGGGTGGCCGCGCCACACCCCTAGATCTGTCAGGGTGGCGTGCAGCCACCCCAAACCCTTGGCCTAGTGGTGGCTCGCCGGCCACACCCAGGCCATGGGGTGGCTAGCGAGCCACCCCCAGTAGCCATGGCCTTTACCAATGTGGTTGCTCCTCTCCGGGCCTTCCTTCCTCCAATTTTTTTTTTAAAAGATTAATTAATATTTTAAATAATAATCAGGTGTAGGTGTGTTTATTATGTAAGCTTAAGTTTGGTAGGATTGGGTTATGTGGCAATTTCTTATTGGTGGCAAAAACACCCTCATTTCTGTCACGACCGGACAACAGCACCTCTTATAAAATTTTAAAGTCATTTTTTTCAACATTTATTGATTTGAAAATTGATAACACACATCTTTTTTTTTCTTTTCAAATTAGTGATGTCGTGTTTTTTTATGAGGGGGAAACTTCACTTACTCCCCTGAAGTTTGGCCATTTTTGCAAATATCTCCCAATGTTCAAAACCTTTCACTTAGGTGTATCAAAGTTTCGTTTTCTCTCACTTTGTCCCTTCTGTACAGAAAATCATAACAGAATGCCAATTTTACCACTGATTCCAAAACTAAAATTGCGTTTGTTTTGAAAACGGTGTAATTTTGGAGTCAACGGTAAAATTGGCATTTTCTGTACAGAATGGGCAAGTGTGAGAAAACTAAAGTTTAATACACTTAAATGAGGTTTTAAACATTGAAGGAGTATTTGCAAAAACCGCAAAAGTTCAAGGGTAAGTAAAATTTCCCTTTTTATGAGACATTTCAACTAATTAAGCTACCGTTAAATACAAGACACGCATCTTCTTTTCCACTTACGTTGATTAATATGGCCTTGTTTGGGGATCGACCAGACCGGACCCAACTTAAAATTTTAAAAAAAAATTCTCAAAATCAACCCCAACATTCTTACTTTTTATATCACATCAATCATTTTTTATTATTATTTAAATAAAAAAATTACTATAAAACAAAAAATTTAACTTTTTTATACAAAATATTTTTCGTTTTTTTTTTCACTCACACACGGCCCTGCAATCTTATCAAGTTATTGAAGCAATGGAGACAGAATTTGTCTGCACAAAAAGAGGAGCTATGATCCAATACGTACACATTCCTGTCATGGCGCAGCCGCAGCCATTGGGCCTGCCATCCAAATTCCAAAGTCACTGCCCCTTCCTTTCGATCCGAGACAGCGATCGACTCATCTTTGACATTGATTTGCCGAACCCAGACAAATCAAATCAAATCAAAAGCCAATTTGTCAGTGACCAATAAAGATCGACGGCTGTTAATAAAGGCTCAATCAATGATTGGTGTGTGAAGGAAGCCTCAAGCCGCAAGCTGGCCGCCACTTCTTCTTAATTTTAAATTTAATGTTTTTTAATTGCAGCTTTTAAAATATTTAATGGGTCTTATTAATCGAGTGTCTAAAGACGGGGCGACAAAATAGATATCTATACACGACTCGTTTATAATTCGTGGATATCTATTATACGATTAGCTTATATCCAGACACGACCCGTTTAGCTAAACGGGTAATCGGGTCTGACACGATTATGACACGAAAATAATCGGGTAACCCGACACGACCCGTTTTACCCGTTTAAAATAACCTGGTCATATCGGGTAGACCTGACCCGACCCGTTTAAAAAACNCTTCCTCCCCCGTGTTCTTTCAATCTTTCCCACTGCAACCCTTCTTCTTTTTCTTGTTTCATCAAAGCGATTTGATTTCGGTGTCTCTCTCTCTATCGTTCTCTTTCGTCGTCGAGTTTATTTCGTTTTTCACTATTTTTTTACCCCAATTTTCTTGATTATCTAACTGTTTTTGAAGTTAAAATGGATCAAAATTCTACTTCGCATTTCACAGTTCGTTCTTAATTAATCAACCACCTCAATCCGATCACCATTTTCAAGAAGTTGGGGTTCAATCCAAAAAGCCTTTTCAAGAATTCAAATAGCTTTCAAAGAAACTATAACAATTCAAATAGCTTCCAAAGAAGCTGGGATTCAAATAGCTCTGTAAACAGAGAGAGAAACAGAGGTATTTCAAAGATATTGCAAATTTTTGGATTTTGAACTAACCCAATGGGTTGGACGAGCAGTAAGATCGGAAATAGAGATGAAGCCGCAGAGAAGCACATGGGTCTGTCAAAAGTGGTTCAAATCCTCTTATTTCTAGTGGTCTTCGTCGCCGGCGTGGTGATCGGCCTCGCCACCAAGTTGCACATTGACTGCCACTAAATCGCCTCGCAGGCCGAGCTCCATTTCTAGTGGTCTTCGAAGAGAAGGGTTGTAGTGGGAAAGATTGAAAGAACGCGAGGGAGGAAGGGGAAGAAGAGGATTTTTTTTTTTTTTTTTTTTTTTTTTTGGGGGAGCAGCAAAACGACGACGTTTGGGGTTTTTTATATTTTATTTTTATTATAATATGGGCATTTTAGTAATTTTAACACCCAAAACGACGTCGTTTTGGGTTTTTCGTCTATTTTAACGATTTCATCTAATGGAAGGATCCATTTTATAAGTAGTTGGTAGTTTAGGGGGTTAAATTACAAATGTGTGGTAGTTTGGGGGGCCATTTTATACTTTTCCCTATTAATATAGTAACTATATATATATAGTAATTGAATGAAAATATTGAAGCAAGATAATTAGGGTTATTTATATGTATAGTAATTGCGGTTATTAATAACTATAATTAGATAACTATAAAAGAATTATTAATATAGTAACTATATATATAGCAATTGAATGAAAATATTGAAATAGGATAATTAGGGTTATTTATATATATAGTAATTAGGGTATAGTATTATTTATAAATCAATATATTTTTATTTTATAATCTAGATATATGTACATATAGTTTTATTTTTAATATTTTTTTTATTAAAAAAAAAACATTTCCTAACTTGTCAAATTTCACACGTTACCATTTAATAACGTGTTGAATTTCACACGTGACTAATGGTCAAAAATTATTTTATAATAATAATTGTTATAATAATAGTAATATATGATTATTAATATATAGTTATTGTAATTAGATAATTACCATATATATAATTATTAATATAGTAACTATATATATAGTAATTGAATGAAAATATTGAAATAAGATAATTATGGTTATTTATATGTATAGTAATTAGGGTTTTTAATAACTATAGTTATCTAACTATAAATATAATTATTAATATAGTAACTCTATATATATAGATAGTAATTGAATGAAAATATTGAAACAAGATAATTAGGGCTATTTATATATATAGTAATTACTAATTAGGGTATAGTATTATTTATATATTAATATTTTTTTTAATTTATAATCTAGATATGTATATTTTTTAATTTTTTTTTAAAAAATAACCTTTTAGTAACGTGTGAAATTGCACACGTTACTAATGTCAAAAATTATTTTGTATTAAGAAAAGTAATATATGATTATGAATATATAGTTATTATAATTAGATAATTAACTTATATATTAATATTAATATAGTAACTGTATATATATAGTAATTGAATGAAAATATTGAAACATGATAATTAGGGTTATTTCTATGTATAGTAATTAGCTATGGTTGAAATCAATATATTAACTAGTTTCTATATTTGATTCTTTGGGTATGAAATCAATAATAATAAAAACTAGTTAAATGCTGACAAAATTGAAAAGTAGGGTAAAAATTAGTTAATTGTCTTCTAATNTTTTTTTTTTTTTTTCATTATTTGATCTCTTTTCTCTCTTTCTCCCTCTCCCTCTCTCTTCTTTTATTATTATTTTCCTCTAAAATAAATAAATAAATAAATTTTATATTAAAAAATAGATAAAATTAAAAAAACAGAAGTGTATTTTTAGATAGCTAAAATAGCTTGGCATTGCTAGAGATGCGAAGAGTTTTTTTTTTTTTTTTTTTGTGAGTAGAGATGCGATTTATCATGGGAAAAGTTGTATGCGGGTAAACCGAGCTACGAGTAGACAAGTCCAAGGGTAGTGATGGGTTTCACTACTCTCTAGTGACCTACTGTAGTGAAGAGTGGGGTCCTATCCGGTACTTAGAGGCAGTTGGGGGCGACCATGCACCCTCAAGTCCTGGACAAGGGCACAGCCGCACAGGACTAACTGATTTGACCATATATCTCAAATTCTTCGATTAAGGTAGCAAATGCTATTATCAGAAAATTGAAGGGCATGTTTATAATATAAAGGTGAAAGAGTTTTTTTTTTTTTTGAAGTATTATTTTTTTTTCGTAAAAAGAAAAGGAAAAAAAAGATAATGAGAGACCCAAACATACTCAAATTATTTCAAATATTTCACAATTTGTTCTGTTTGTTAGAGTAGAGACGGAACTGGAGTACTAGTAGGGGTCATGGTTCGTCTCAAATGACAAGAAAAAAAATTATTTAAGGTATTTTTTTACTAATTGATCTTTTTTTAATTTTTTTTGACTCTTGGTCTCCTCTCAAATTTAAAGTTGGTTTCGTTCATGCTCGAGAGATAATTCAATCAACTATAAACTACATTTCATGAAACTAGTTTGAATCTCTTGTCCGCCTTTTCTTATGTGAAGATGTAAAAAAAAGTAGACAATTTGATTTTTTTATTATGATTGGACATAAATGTAAACATAATTTTATAAAAAAACAGAGATTTTCATATTGGAGATGCCACGCTGCTGCTCCCCTCCTCCACATGCAAATCTAACGTCATTTGAACAAACACGTCGGTCTCTTTTCTTTTCAGTAATTAGTAGATGGGATTAAGAGATTAGTTTCGGTAAGTACATGTCGGTCTCGACAGGCAAATCTAATTAAGATTGTAATAAGTACATCTTATAATTATCTTCAATTTTTTTTTTTTTTTGACCAGATTTAAGGTTTATAGTCCACAGGTTCACGCAACATGGACACCTATTATGAATTTTAACTCTTACTAACATCGGCAAAAGGGAATTTTTTTTTTTTTTTTTCTAACTCGTGACTTTTACTTCAACATATCACATATATTGTCAAATGTAAAAGTATAATCATAGCTTTGCGTGGGGTATGCAGTAGCCTGTAAAATTTTAAAAATTCTCTTAAAATTATAAGTTTTTATGGAATAAATATTTTAAAATTATGCTTTTACCCTCTTAAAAAGTTTTAGTTTTAATTTTTTTCATTGATTACATTTTAGTGGTTAACTTAATAAGCGTTATATAAATTGTCACATGACAATTTATATTTCAATTATCAAACACCTTTTACGAAAACAAAAAATACTCTTAAAAAGCATTATCAAATGGGAACGAAGATATCATCGCATCTTCTCCATTTCATACGAAATGGATAATATTAATTTCATAATTATAATTAAAAGTTGATGAATTAACTATGTACATATTACTATATTATTTAAAGGCGGGGTATTTAAATAATTTTAGCATTACGTAGAAAACCAACAAAGTTTAATATCTCCATTAATATGACAGAGATTGACAAGAAATGAGGCTGCCCTAATTCAACTCTCCTGCATCACTATCTTACTTCTTTACCATTTTTTACAGTAACCGCCATTACATGAATTCGGGACTTCAACACACCACTGAATCTTTCACTTTTTTAGGTCTCCCCAAAAGAAGCTCTTCTGCTGTGGGAACTAGTACAGTGCTTGGCAATAGGGTTATAAAACCGGACACGCGTACGGATAGGTCGTTCAGTTCCATTAACACTCTACTGTACCCAGGTTGCTGTCATTTTGAAAAGGACTAAAATACCCACTCCCTCTCCCTTTCTCTCTCAAATCTCTCTTGCAGCACTTTCTCCTTTTTTTCTTTTATTTTTTTGGATCTGCACTTTATAAATTTGAGGACCAACTGCTCCTTTTTTCTTTTCCGAGGAGAACCCCCAAGTTTGTTCTGCACTTTTGTTGTTTCTCGTCTCCACTAACCGGAAGAGGCAAAGAGAAAGAAACACACGTCAAATTGTGATTTCCATCACTCTCTCTCTTACTAGAAAGGTAAAAGAAAGCTTGATTTTTCAATATCACGCGCAAAAAACCCCCCATCTCTGTTTCTTGTCGATTCCTGCTGGTATTGTTCTTTGTACACTAATTATTGCTTCTTTTCCCGTCTTGATTATGCCATTGTTTTTCCGCTAATGTGCCTTAAACCCATCCCTAATTAGCAATGTCGTTGACCCCTGTTTCCGAAAAACAATAATAGTGTTTTTGATTGCTTCATTGCCCCGCTTTTTCTTATGGACTCTGTTTTCTGTTTTCCTTTTGATTGTCTCTGTTCTATTTTCTGTTACTGTATGTTATTCTTGTTCATCTACGCCAAACGGCTACCCAAAACCTTCCCGATTCTTGGTCCTTTCTGTGGCGTATATGTCACTTCAAATTCATTGTTTCTGATACTGTAAAAGATTCATATCCGGGTTTTTGATCGAATCTGCTTTCTTAGTTTTCGATTATGAAGTTTCTCCGCATCGAAGAAAGTCGAAAAGGTGAACTTTTTGAAAAGGGTTAATCGAGATTTGATTAAAGATCTAGAAAGAAAAAAGCCATGGCTTTTGGTTCTCGAATCCTTCATCTTCCACTCTGTCTTCGGTCTTCCTCTCTGTAAAGGGAAAAACTGGTGCTTCTAAAGAAAAGAAAATTCCTCTCCAAAAGGATGTACCTGGCCTCTTCTTTCTCGCATATAATATTAATATTCATAATGTTATTTTTATTTTCTTTGATTTAATTTTTTTTTTCCTTTGTTGTTTCACTCAGAAGCTGTCTCCGTTTACCCTGCAACTGGGTCTTTTATATTGCCGTCGAATCCTCCATTTGACGCCAATAATATCGTCTAAATAACTATATATTTTGTTTGTGCTCAAAATAATAATGGTAAAAAAAGTACCCCCTTGATGTTTGATTAATCACTCACTGTTTTTCTTGGAGACTTTTAAGTATTCAACTTAATTTTTTTTCATCGAAAATATCTTTCCGGATAGATTCGGATAAAGCTTACACTCCACATTAAACTGCTTTCTCCACGTTTCAGAGGCTGTTTCCTGATTGGCGTCTGTGACTGGATTCCGTTTCGATTTCAGTGATTTGACAGTGGAACAATGGGAGCTGAGCGCAGGAAGATATCCAAGGTACAGAATTGATCTTATATGTAATTTGTTCTCGGCCGATATATCGGCTTATTGAAAACCCATATCGTTTAATGTCGCAGTCTTCGTGGCCGAGAACTGTGGTGAGAAAATGGTTGAATATACAGAGCGGAGGGGACGAGTTTTACTCCGATTCTTATACTCTAAAAGGTAAACATTTTCGGATTTTATTTTATTTTATTTTTGGTATTAATTTTGTGTTTCGGTTTCGGATTAAAAAAGCTCTTGCTATTTCGGACCAGAAAGAAGTCAAAGAACCGACCGGAGGCGGAGCTGCTCGGACCAGGACCGCTACATCGTCGTACCGGAAGATTTCTCAGGTATTTTACTGTGTATTGACACTGTAGTTTTCCTTCCTACTGCTGCGGCCTTTTACCGTCTATTCGTTACGTACTGTGCTCTGTCCGAGCCGTCTGATGGACTGCTCCACTAACATGATTGAACATCGGGGAAAGGGCAATGAGTTTGGGATCATCGGGAACACTGGGCTCCCCCTTGATTCTAGTTGGGCCCCGTCTGGTTAGCTGGGACGAGTAGGGGCTTCGTGCCACGTGGACGGTTGAATGGACGTGCCATGTTGTGTACTTTTTTGTCTTTTTCTTGGGTTTTGAATCTCAAACTTTGTCTTAATTTCTGGCTAGAAGGGTGGTTGGTGAAGGAAAATCCTCGGCCGGGATTTGAGCCGGAAGCAACCGTCACCGATACACAAAATTTCAGGTAAATGAGAAAGAAAATCCCTTCTAAATTAGATTATTATTATTATTATTATTATTATTGTCTATAAATTGCCGAAATTATTTCATACTTTTTCATGTATGGAATTTTATGTGAATATGAGAATCGTATGACAATGGCATAGTTGGAATTATATAGGATGTTCGTGGGGACATGGAATGTCGGAGGGAAGACTCCCCACGAGGGCTTGAACTTGAGAGATTGGCTGAGGTCCCCCACACCTGCTGACATCTACGTTATTGGGTAAATGCTTTCGCTGTTTTTTATCTTCTTCTTCCTCATATTCCAAATAAGACCACTTCTGTGGGTTCTCTTTGCTTGTCTTTTTACTCTAATAAAGCAGCCTTTGTGTCCATGAATGGAAAACCTAAGCATTAATCGTACATGGCCACTTCAGTAGACTACGTGTTACTCAAGTAGTTATTATTAATGAGAGAGACACCAGCGTAGAAAGTATTCATCAATTTTCTCACCTAGTACAACCACTATACTCCTCTTTTCAGCTTCTGCTGACAATTATTCAACCGGGCAAATTGCCCGTCTCACGCGCCGCCGCTATTGTTAGCGTTGGCTAGACGGACCGCGGCTGAACATGTCGCCACAACTCATCACTAATGTGCATTGAGCCCGTGGCTGAACACGCCGCCATCCTTGGACCTTCCATCTCCTTCTCGTCCTCTCGAATTCTATGTGGTTGTGGTCCCCACAACATTTGATACTTGAAAATTGGTTTAATGTTGTGGGAACTGCCCCACTTAAGATTGGATAGGATGGGGGCGAACGTAGGGATGATTCATACATTTACTTGTCTGTGTATGGCCCAAAGAGGAGTAGGTAGTAGGTAGTAGTTTGGATAACTGTGATATATATATTTTTTATCTAAAAAATAAAAACATTAACAAACAACTTTTTCTCATAAAATACGAACAAAAAAAATTAGAACTCATTTCACATTTATATCACAACAAAACAAACACACAAATAATAATAATAATAATAATAATAATAATAACGGTTAAGACGAGGTATCAAATGCCACCAAAAATAGTTTTTAGTTTGTTGGAGTCGAGTGTTTTGCATTGAAGTTGATTGCTAATGTTTTTACTTTTTTGGTAGAAAATAAATAAGGGAGAAGGTGTTACCATAAGTGCTTGTTTTTTTTTATCTTGATCATGTTTTTTTTTTTTTTGGCATTTAGGTTCCAAGAAATCGTCCCTCTTAATGCGGGGAATGTGCTAGGCGCAGAGGACAACGGCCCAGCTGCCAAATGGCTTTCCTTGATTCGTGAAGCACTGAACAACAATGCCACCAGTGCAGAAGTTTCGCCGCAGGCTGGTGATGGGAGCTTGAAACCAAGGCTCAGCTTCTCAGACTTGCTTTCATTAGAGGATGAACTTGGTAAAAAGGATTTCCAAAAATTGGTGGACTCAAATTTGGGTTTGAGCTATAGTGATGAGCACTCGCCCACCAAATATTCCGAGCAAGATAGTCCAACTCAGCTACGTTACCGCCTGGCTGCGAGCAAGCAGATGGTCGGAATCTTCCTATGCGTGTGGGTTCGAGAGGATCTTTGCAATCATATTAGCAACTTGAAGGTCTCTTGTGTTGGCAGAGGCATTATGGGATATCTTGGGAATAAGGTTTGCTATTCAAAATCATCTGAAAAAAGAGGCTTCTTTTCTGATACATATAGGTTTGTTGTTGACATTCTTAATCTTCATTTCTGTTGGTAATAGGGCTCCATATCGATCAGCATGACATTGTACCAGACAACATTCTGCTTTGTATGTACCCACTTGGCGTCCGGGGAGAAAGAAGGCGACGAGATCAGGAGAAATTCAGATGTTGCAGAAATTCTAAAGAAAACAAGGTTTCTGCATTCATCAAGAGGTCTTGAACAATCACTTCCTCCTGATTCCATATTGGAACATGAGTAAGTCAATTTGCATATATTTATTCTTTTCATCGACTCTTTCTTTATGCTCTGTTCTCATTGACAATTTTCTTATCAAGAAGTTGCAGCCACACATTCTTATCAATAAAATAATCAATTTTCTCATTGCCCCCCCCTGCTTTTTCTTCAATTCAGCAAGATTATTTGGCTCGGGGATTTAAATTACCGGCTTGCAGCTGGTTGTGGAGATATGCATGAGCTGCTGAAGAGGCATGATTGGCAGACACTTTTAGAGAAGGATCAGGTGAGTGAGTGATCTGAACTAAACTTGTGGCGCTTGACATAAAATGCTTTTGTTTTTGGATGCTGTTGCTTTCAACATTATGTTGCCAATCACATCACTATTGGATTGGAATTTACCAACTATGAAAAAAAAAACACGTTTTTATCCAATCCAATGTGTTGACTGAATTCTGTTGGCAGCTAAAGATGGAGCAGAGAGCTGGTCGAGTATTTAAAGGGTGGGTTGAAGGAAAGATATTCTTTGCTCCAACCTACAAGTACCTCACCAATTCTAACAATTATGTTGTCCAGTCCTCTAAATCCAAAGAGAAACGACGAACTCCTGCCTGGTAATTTTCCAAAATTTCATTAACAAATAGCAAGATTTCTAGATTTCTTATTCTGGGGTCACTGGTCTGAATTTAGATGAGTGTGAGTTGACTTATGCTGCTGTCATGTTGTATTCAAAAGGCTTTCATGCATTTCATTTTTTAGTGTTATCATATCTGAATGCGTCGACAGAAAGAAATTGAAAACATGTGCAGAGCATCATTTTCTTCCTTAATTTATTATGCAAGTGGATGTGAGACACAGAGATTTGAATATCATAAAGCACAGACCACTCCCTTGATAGGAGGCAAGCAGATGTCTATATTTCTGTTCCTAATTTAATCACTGCCGTGTAAGATGCATACATTGACTCTGCAAGTTGTCACTTTGTTTAATATTTTGTGCAGCATGTTCACTTGCATGTTATGTGAAGCAATCTGTCTGCGTGTTATGTTTACTTATAATAGTTTTCTTCCATCCAGTCAAACGACTGACGTGCACGCTACTCTTCACACCCATTTCATACTGGCAGGCATGACGATTTGATTTTGGGTTTTTTTGGACATTATGGCAGGTGTGACAGGATTTTGTGGAAAGGGGAAGGGCTAAAGCAAATGTGGTATTTGAGAGGGGAGTCCAGATTCTCAGACCACAGACCAGTATATTCACTATTCTCAGTCCACTTCGACATTGCAAACAAGAACAGCGTCGTCGGCGCGACCAAATCCTGCACAAATAAACCGTCGACAAACACTCCCTTGGCATCGACATGTGCTGTCAAAATCCAAGCCGAAGAAATTCTCCTGCTTACTCGGGCACAAAGCTGCCTAGACACCGGCTCCTCCAGGTTTTGAGTCACTCTGTAATACTCTGACAGAATTGACAAAAAAAGCTCGCACCACCGATGAGCATCTCACTGACACGGCCTGCGTCCACCGCATTTTAAACTGTTGGGGCTGGCGTGAATATTGGGTGATGTTTCTTTCTCTGCCTTATCATTATAAAAGCACGTGGGTGTAGCGGGCATGCTCGTGGCAGGGCAAAATTTTGATACGTAGGTGAAAAAAATTGTAAATAATAGGAGTGAGGAAGATGATGATCAGATGAGAATCCGAGGAGTGAGCCATGCGTGTATGTTTAAAGCCTATTTGGTTCTTTTGCAGAAGAATGGGGATTGGTGGAGGGTCCTTTATTCGTTCATTTGTTTTTGTGGGGTGGGGGGAAGAGGGAGGCAGATAGAGGGACAAGTATCGATCAAACTAGAAGTGTACAGTAAAAAGAACACAACTTTGTTGTCTGCCGAATTTCCTAAATGATGAAATTTATATCTTTATAATTGATAATTTTTCATCTTTTTGGACAGAGATCTATGAGAGAGTAGTATTTTTTTTATTTTATTTTTTTTAAAAAAGAAAAAAATTAATTAATTAAAGTGGGAGAGGAGATAAAAAAAGGAATGAGAGAGGTTTTTCGGCTCAAGTAGGAGGGCCCTTTGGAGCCCTATCCTACTCGAGCTCACTTAAGGGGCCCTCTTGCTCGGGCACGAGAACCATCTTAGCCCTTTATTATTATTTCTAACTCTTTAGATACTACTGTTGGTTGTGAGGCAAACTCTTTCGTGTTTTGTTTTGTTTACGGGACTTTGCCTTTTATTACAGTATTTTTGGTGATTTTGGTTTGTTTGATGGATCGAGTTATTTATTTAATCTATTCTAAACTTTATTTAGAAAAATTGTCGCCTTCTTGTTTTATTTTCTTGTAAATCTCTTTTCTCTTTCCAAACATTGAATTTTTATTTTTTTTCCTTAAATCTCTTTAGGCACGGAATAACAAGGAATCAGGGATCTTTCATGTTCCGAAATACATATATATTCAAATATTCAGGCTGGTTGAGTGGTTGTTTTATTTTTCACACCAAAATTGGTTTCTTCCAAACTCTCCTGTCTCTCATCCTGATTCCACCATGGGTCCTATTCTGGAAGAGAGGGTTGTGCGGAAGAAATTAAAACAGCCGTGAAATTATTATTTCCTTTTAATGTAACACTATAATATTTTGAAAAGAAAATGAAAACCTAGCATGAAATTTTGGAAAAGTTGGACCGGGATCCCCTCTGGTCAGTCCCTTAGTGCAGGGGCATTATTGTCCATCAAAATGTTTTTGAACAATAATGCCCCTGCATTATAAAGGACTGGATCCCATCCCGTCCAAACGGACTGGAGAGGATCCTTCTCCGGAAAAGACAAAGCTTTTTTTTTTTTTTTTTTTTTAAGTTTTTGCAGGCAATGTGCGCATGATAAAATTATGTACCTCCAACATGGGTCTCCAATCAATCTAACATTAATGATATAAGAAATACTAGAGTTTTCATTGAGTCTTTTCAAATATAATGTCGCTTTTAAAATCACTAATAGATCGAAATTCAATAATGATCGTCTCAAATTCAATAGTAATTTTAAAAGAACATCACATTTGGGAGCATTATACATGCTTAAAAGTTAAAACCGATGAGATGACACTATGAAAGTCTATGATGAGGTGACACATATCATCAATCAAACTTTTACCAATCTTGTTTTTTAACTTAAATATTCTATTGAATGTGAAAAGCAAATTAAAACTAAAACATAGGATTTCATTGGGTTATTTTTTACTAATCATTTTAAATAAGATGGACAATATGCTTCAAGTGGTCTTGTTCAAATACAATAAATCAAGGACATCAAATCATAATAAAAAAGGATTAGTATCTTCCAAAGATCACTACTCTTCCTTGAAAATGATAGTTCAAGTTAATATCGTACTTGTTAAAAATTATATGTGTAACTCTGGGTACTAACAAAGGATTAAATCGCTTTTTAAGATTTAAATTTTATAAACTTTTTTTTTTTTCTAAGTAAATTTTATCAACTTACTCTCTAAGGTTAGAACATTATTGAATATCTCTTCCTAGGGGTAAAAATGTGGATGCGGATGCAGATAATAATTTTTGATACCTGCATCATGCGATTATTATCCGCATCCGTGTTGTTAATGCGAATATTATTTGCTATCCGCATTTGAGGTAATAGGTGTTTTAGACCTTGAAATTGTAATTTACTAATTATTGCTTCGAGTAAATACACAAAAAAAAAAAGAAAAAGAAAAGAAAAGAAGAGAGAGAGAGACATTATTTATTGATTTATAGTTGAGCACTATTATTCATTATTTAATATTTAGCTTCTAGTAAATCTATAGTTGGTTATAAGAAAAAAAAAATAAAAAAAAAATAATAATAAAGGAAAAACATATAAGGCAATTAATCAGAACAAATTAAAAGAGTTTTCTAAAAATGAAATCCAACAATATTACAAATCTAGCAAATATAAAAAACATAAATTACAAATTCAACAAACATAAATTAAAAAAATATTAAATATAATATATATGTATATATGAAGAATATAATATATATTAAACATATAAAAGAATGCAAATGCAGATAATATCCGCATGTACATACCCTAAAACTACTATGCGCATCCGCATTTGCGGATATTAGTTTTTGCTATCCACATTCGCATTCGTATATGCGAATAACAGATAGCCGATAGCGAATAAATGCGAATAATAGATACGGGCAGTTATTATCTACCGGCATTTTCACTCCTAGCTCATCCTATACACCTTCTATTAAATTTATAGCAGAGTTGCTACATCACATCCGATCAAAATGGGTGTTTCCTTTAATAAAAAAAAAAAAAAAATACAAAAAGTAGAAAAGAGAAATATAAATTATAAAAATAAAAATAAAAAGTTTTTAAGCCTGTAATGGCTTTGAGGTTGATTCTACCACTCTTCTAGCAAATCTAGGGGGTGACCACTTCTTGAAAATCTTGTAAAAAATAAAATGACTGATATTTATTGTTGCCTTATTTTAATTTTATAATAGTTATATAACAGTCTATTAAATAATATTTTTTTTATAAACAAGAATATATACTATTTTTAATTGAGTATAATGTGACGAGACAATTAGAAATTTTACGAAAATTATAGACTTTGATAACGATTGTAAGTTAATTGATAAAATTTAAAATTTAAGAAGCCCATTAGTAAATTTTAAGGTAAGGCCATTAATTCTCCTAGGAGTCATTACGCCACGTTTCGGTCCACTTTAAGACGCATCACCTTCATGGCTTCAACATTGATCGTATTAGTTCTAGCCCACGTGTACGGCCACGATAAGGCTCCAGGAATTGTGATCGTGCGGAGCACCATCTTATATCTTTCTCCCCAAACAAACAAACAAAACAAAACAAAAAAAGCCTCATATCGACTCCAAACTTCCTCATATCGCCGCGATCCCCCGACCGTACAATCGCCGGCGTCTTTCCCGGCAGTTGGCCGCCAGAGAGTTATTTGGTCTCCGCGCACTGTTAATGAGGTGATCGGAGCGTCTTTTCGATCATTCTCGCGACAGGTGCGCATCAGGGAGATCTCTGTCTTTTTCTATACTCAGAGCAGTGTTAGGGTTTCATTGGATTTGTTTTTCTATTATGTATTTGTTTGGTTGCTCTGAAAATGGAGGATAAGGAAAGAATATTCTTGAATTTTTACTTTTGAGTGAATTCATTGCAGAAGTGTTATGATTGCTTTTGTTTCTGATGCTATTAATCTAAACTTTCACTTCAAGTAAGCTTCATACTTGCATTGGGCCTATTTGAGTGGAACTTTTTCCTTTCGTGCATTATGGAACTTTGAGATTTATTACTTTGATTTCGTTTTCTTGTTCTACATTACAGAGAATGGAGTAAATTATTGCGGAATTGTCTCATTGTTTGTTTGTATTTTCTTCGTTTTCTTTTTGGCAGATAAGTTCTGGATAATTGGCAGCGAGTGAGCTTAGTTGTCTACTACGGATCATATTCTGTGAAGTATTAATGCTTTTTGAACGGTTATGTAGTATTTGCTGTTGAGAAATTTTGCTTTATTGATAGCAAGTTTTGCGTTCCGAAGTGTGTGTATGTAGCTATTAACTGGATCATTCAACCGACTAAGGAAGTGCAAGTACAATAAAAATGGTAAGTTTTGCATCCCTTCGAAATTTGCGTCTGAAAACAGAGCTTTGAAATGCATTTTTATGAGCCATGGGAGTTAGAGCTTGTATCTCCTTGTTTGAAGTCCCGGTAGAAGTAAATCCTTGTGCATTTGGAATAGAACTAATGGGGGCCGTTTGGATGGGACTTTCGAATTTGTTTAAAAAAATTCAATTAAACTTTGCACTTGCGCGTCTGTGTATGTGCTTGCTCCATTGATCTATTGAATGTGTCCTAGTAAGCTGTCTTGGCCTTCTATTGATTCTTGGGTTGAATGGAGGGAAATGAAAATGCTATAAAATGATCGAGAAAGGAAGTCACGTTTGAAGATTCCCTTTTTATTTCCCTCAATTCTTTCTACAACTGACAGATCCTGAGAGGATCTAGGATGCTTCTACCATTAAAATGAAAGATGCTTCTCACTTGTCAGGCTGGTTAAGTTTGACAGACATAATCTTTGATCCCATAAATTTAAGTGTTTTGTTGTTTTGCAGAATTGTAGAATGCAAGATAGTAGACAAACCCCACAACTTGAGTTCTTCCTGTGTCGTAATGGAGGGCTTTAAACCAGAATGTAATTAATATATATATTTTTTATCAGAGTGAAATATTTCATGTCAACATATGTAGAAAACAAGCATGTGAATCTGCTTCGTTCTTACAAGTTTAAATGGATTCTTGGACTTTTGAAGTAATTAGTACTAGTTAGTGTTGAAGGCCGCATTCAGCATCTAGGCTTTACAAGTGGCATATTAATTCGTCTTTTTTAGCAGCATCAGTGTAACATTTAATCTAATATTCTTGTTTTTTCCTAAAGTAATGTTGAAACCGAAATAGTTGTACCGATTGGTTAAGAATATGTGATGCAGACTATCTGAATGGCACATTGATCATAGCTTGTTATTTACTTTATACTAATAGCAGGTGTTCTCACTATCCTTTTTTCATTTAGTTACATGGTATGGAATCTCTGTGAGTAATTATTTGTGACGGTCTTTCCAGAATCAGGGCTTCTGGATGGCAAAGGGCACAGGAGGTCTAAATGATAGTGAGATGGCTTACGATAATTCATCTAGAATTGAGCTGAAGCGTTCTCATCAGTGGTTCATGGATGGCCCTGAGGTGGAGCTGTTCCCTAATAAGAAACAGGTGACGGGGGGTCCGACCAACAATCTATTTTCAGGAATGTTAAACTCAAATGTTTCTTCATGGGGAAATGCTTCAAGTTTTCAATCATTCTCTGGCCAATTCACTGAGCGGTTATTAGATTCTGAGATAACCAGGACTGCTAATTTTGAAGACAGAAATATTCCATCACTGAGCACAGAAAAAATGGACGTGGGAAGAAAAATTAATGATACATTTGGGAATGATCCCTCATTTGGTTTATCGATGTCACATACACTGGAAGATCCTAGGTCAGATCTAAACTATGGTGCATTTAGAAAAGTTAAAGTTAGCCAGGTTAAGGACTCTGAGACTGTCATGTCAGTACCGATGGGACATGCCTATAATGGGGAGGATAACAGTACCATGATGGCAACTCATGCTTACAAGGCAGATGACAATTCAATATCTATGAGTCTCACTTATGGCAAAGGGGATGACATCATATCTATAGGTGACATCTATGACCGAGTGGATAACAATTTTATGTCAATGGGACAACCTTATAACAAGGGGGATGACGACTTATCAATGGGTCAAACATACAAAGGAAACACCAATACCATATCATCAGGTCAAACATTCAGCAAGGGTGGCAACAATATCATTTCTATTAGTCAAACCTATGACAAGGCAGATGATGATGCCATAGCAACAGGCCACATCTTCAATAAGGAGGAAGACACTTCTGCACCAATTGTTCATACTTACACCAAGGGTGAAAACAGTACACTATCAATTGGTCACTCTTGCAATAAGGGAGAGAGTACTATCATATCCTTTGGTGGCTATGATGATGATGATGATGCTAATCCATCAGGAAGGCTCATGTCTGGATATGAACTGTTGATGGGTCATCCCTCTGTCCAAAGATCAGAAGTAGCAAACGCAAAAGAACTGGTTCAATCAAATGCTGATGCACATACAAGAACTTCCCAGATAACTGCTTCTGGAACTGAAAATATTTTCAAAAAGAAAGACGATCTGAAAATGTCTAAGAAGATTCCTCCAAACAACTTCCCATCTAATGTCAGAAGTTTGTTATCAACTGGTATGCTGGATGGAGTTCCTGTAAAGTATATTGCTTGGTCAAGGGAGGTAAATATCAGTTCTCACTCATTTTCTATCTTTCGAATTAGCTTATCAATTATAACATGTCTGGTTTATTCTGTGCATGTTAGAAGGAACTTCATGGTATTATAAAAGGTACCGGATATTCATGTGGCTGTCAGTCATGTAACTTCTCTAAGGTAAGCTTGTTCAGTATTAGTGCCACCCAGTAGACTGGTTAACTTAACTAAGGTTTTGGATATTTTATTGTGGTGTTAAAGATTGTCTTGAGCATATTTTTGACCCACTTGACTGATTAACATATTTTGTAGGTGATCAATGCATATGAATTTGAGCGTCATGCTGGATGCAAAACAAAACATCCAAATAATCACATCTACTTCGAGAATGGGAAGACAATTTATGGGATTGTCCAAGAGCTTAGGAGCACACCTCAAAACATGTTGTTTGAGGTGATTCAGACTATAACTGGTTCACCTATCAATCAGAAGTCCTTCCGCCTTTGGAAAGGTGATGCAAACTATCTAGTTCAATGATGTACTGCTTTAGACTTTTTGACTGTCTAACATTCTCCACTTTCTTTTGTTGTGTGTACGCATGTCTTTCTTCTCACGACTCCTCTTCTTTATGCTTTCAGAATCCTTTCTAGCTGCTACGCGTGAACTTCAGCGTATATATGGAAAAGATGAGGGGAAACAATTTTCATGAAGCAAAAACTCATTCAAATTGTGAGGTAGGGATCATCTTTTGTTTTGTGCATAGAAGTAATCTTTTTGGCTATACCTTGTACGGATTGCACCACTAACTTAAGGGCTCTTGAGGTCGAGGCACATGGATTAGGAGATCATGTAAGATGACATTTTCTTTTTGGGTTGGGGGGGTGGGGAGATGTACGATGAAGGCTGTAGTCCATGCTGTCTTGAAAAAAAAAAATGAAATTTAAGATGTGTTGGTTGTTACTAGAAAGGGAGATTTTTTTGTTAATCTGATTATTATGCACTCTCATCATTTTCATTTATCTTGGTTGTATATGGTATGCTCACTAATGGAAGTAATCATTTTGCGAGCGAGATCTAGGAGTATGATATATCTTTTGAGGTTTTCTTCATTCTCTTCGTACCCTGTCAAAAGTATCTCTGTAATATTACTGATTCATTTTAATCCTGAATTGTGTGAAGTGGTAGGCTGCAAGGCAGCATCATCAATATTATGAAGCTTCAACTGTTTTGTTAACATGTTGGATACAAATCGTATCAATCAGGTTGAGCCATGTTTTGGGAACCTAAATCCTTTTATTGCTTTGATTTAAATTTCAAATTCTCCTTATTCTCTCTTTCCTTGTCTATTTGTTTTTTTATCTTTCCCCGTGGCAGTAGAACTCCCTATTTTAATTCAGTCCATTCTTTAAAACCATTATATTATGTACTTATCAAAAAAAAAAAAAAAAGAACCATCATATCATGTTGTGGCATTTGTTCACAGAATCAGGTGTTCTCCATTTTTCAATGACAAGGATATGATGATGGACTAGCCCTTTTAACTAAGGGTCTTAGGAAGATACAAGATTCCAAAATAAGGGATGTTGAGGCTGTAAGAATTAACATTGTGGTTCTGGATCAACTGTAGATGTCGTGTACATAATGCAAGATGGGGGAAATGCTTGGTCATTATTTAATGCTTCTCCTACCATATTGATGTCCCGGGAGGGAATGAGATGGTAATTCATCATAGTAGATTCAGCGCATGATCATCTAGTCCCATATTGTGGGAGGTGCTCATTTGACTTTACGTCACTTGTCCTAAGTCATGATAATTCTCTTGGAATTGGTCATCTCATCTTCCTTCTATTATATTCAGACTCGAATGCTATTCAGTCACATTTAAGTTGGAAAATTGTGGAGACTGATCAAACTTTGTATCATTATGGTTTTATGTTAATTGTCACTTTCCTTGCATCTCTGTTGGAGATTATGTTACACTTATTGAAAAAACTTAGTAATGCACGCAACATTAATAGATGTGACAGCCAGATACATAGAACTGTGAGGAACTCTTCCGGAAATTCATAATTAGCAAGTGACTGGAGTCCTTTGCTTTTCTTGTTGTTTGTTTGTCTCCGCCTCAGAGACGTTAATTGTGACAACCTCATGATTAAAATTTTCTTTTCCAGTGTTACCTGCATGTATTATTTGTAAATCCAGCGCTGTTTGCCCATTGGTTGATGGGGTTTGGGACTTGTAATCTTTGCTTTTGCCCCACACAACAAGATATAGGCCCGCAACTATGATAACAGCACCAAGTACCCTGTACAATTGTACAAATTAGTTAGTCACTCGGTTCTCGTGTATGGTTGTGGTGGTGGATTAAGCTTGATGGATACCTTCCAAGATACATTTGCTCAGCCAAGATGATGGAACCCATGACAGCAACAATAACCATGCATAGGGGACTAAAAGCCGTCACAAAAACAGGGCCTCTGTCTTTCATTACTACTCCTTGAATATAATAAGCCAGTCCTGAACAGACTACGCCCTGCATACATGTATTTTCTAGATATAAAGAGTTGAAAATATACTACTTGCTTGCCTAGGATATGATTTTTCTTTGGACATGATCTTTTTTCACATGTCAATAGAGAAATGAAAATAGGAATGGCTTTCCCCATTGGATTGTGAGACACATCACTTTAGGCGAACTACAGCTTTGATGGGTCTGGAATTCTGGACTGGTAAGGCAGAAAAGATTTTCAACAAGGTTGGGGTTTGAGAGATGGTGCCTAGGCCTGTTGGGCTATTTTAGGTTGTGTAACCCCCTGGTTAGATACGATCAAAGGGGCTCATAGAGTAACTTAGAGGAAGTCACTACAAAGATGACAATTTATAGATGAGTATAAAATTAGTTAGTTTTATATTCTTACACTGTAGAGAGCTGCCTGTAATTTGACATCCCAATTTATTGACCAGATGGCAGAGTTTCCCCGTTCCATCACTAGCGCCACTACGGCACCTTCGGCTGAGCCTAACAGGCATATCCAAGCAGTAAGAGACAGCTCAGCAGGGTATGTTCTTAGCGTGATTGCCTAGAGAAAAAGAGCATGAGGTTGTTATATTATGAGATCCATGAAATTTTTCATGTAGTGATACGTATATGCATATGATGGGGAGAAACACTTTACTTGCAGAATCATGAAACAAGCCCAGCTGAAGCAGCCAATGAAGATCATTATGGAACCTTTAATTGAATGTTGAATATTGGTTCCAGCCTGTTGCTGTTCGTGGTAAGTTTTTCCTTTCGTCCAGATCAACTCAATAACGGGGCCTTTTACCAGTGTAATGACCATGGCTCCTGCAACCGTTGCAATAGTCCCTACGACCTTTGCTTGGGTGCGGATACTTTTAAATCTTACCTTCTCAAGCCTAGGAAGACAGATAAAAACAATAGTTTACGTCCATTCTATCAGTAAAATTAGTCGTATATTACTATACGACTACTATACAATTTGATGATATGACATTGAAACTCAGCCTTTGGATCAGCACTTCAAAAGAAAATAATGATAATAATTTAGGGCTGGTTTTCACTATAACGTAATCCCAATTGTATGGCAATCGCTACTCTTATGTTGTGTTTGAATGTGATGAATGCTCTCTTAGAGATTNTGACCATGGCTCCTGCAACCGTTGCAATAGTCCCTACGACCTTTGCTTGGGTGCGGATACTTTTAAATCTTACCTTCTCAAGCCTAGGAAGACAGATAAAAACAATAGTTTACGTCCATTCTATTAGTAAAATTAGTCGTATATTACTATACGACTACTATACAATTTGATGATATGACATTGAAACTCAGCCTTTGGATCAGCACTTCAAAAGAAAATAATGATAATAATTTAGGGCTGATTTTCACTATAACGTCATCCCAATTGTATGGCAATCGCTACTCTTATGTTGTGTTTGAAGCAGATGAATGCTCTCTTAGAGATTTATGCTTTAGTTACCTAAGAATGCAGGCCATTAGAAATGTAAGGGCAGGAAGAATATTGGTCATAGCGGCTGCAAAAGTTGCTGTAGTGTACTTCATTCCCATGAAATACAAGTTCTGGTCAATTACTGGCCTGCCAAGAGAACAAGATATAAGATATATGCTTAACGGTAAACATGAAATATTAGTAGGAAGCACTTGGTTAGTAGTATAGAAAATTTACTCTAATAAGCTGAGCACGATTATTTTGGTGAAGATTGCTAGTGTCATCTTTGGCCTTACTTTCCTGCACAAGAAAAAAAACATGGAAAAAAAAAAAAAAAAAAAACCTTTAGTCGTCTGTTTGAGTGTTGCCTGTGTCTGTGTGGATGTGTTTTGGAGAGAGAGAGAGAGAGAGAGAGAGAACTTGTCTAGAATGACTGCAAAGGGGGCAATGACGGCAGTGGCAACGAGATGGCGGTAGACAACGAGGACGTAATTGCTCATCCCCTTGTTTAAGGCAGCCTTACAGAGAACATCCATCCCTGCAAACCCAAACTGCAAGAATATAACAGCAAGAAATGGTTTAATTCTATCAAACGTGCTTTGTGGTTGGTTCTCCATCTTGAATTGTCTGGCCGCTGCCTCCCGCTGGACCAGATTGCTGGAGCTTCAGTTAAGTAATGAAACCACAAATCTTATTATATAGTTGCTCACAAGAGTACCCTTAATGGTGGTAGCAATAGGGTCCTGCTTATGTAGACAGCAATATTTTTCAAAGCTGGGGACTCCACTACTATCTTAAAAACTCAAAATGATTACTATTTTAACAATTATTGATACCAAATGAGTTCATCTCTATAACCATTTATTGCTACTCTTGCTTGACAAAGCATTCACCCCAGTGGTTCATTTATATAAATTGTTTTCCGGCATTGTTGAGGGCCACTTTCCGCTGGTGGAATTGCTTTGCTATCCATTTTTAAAGTTGTTTTCAATTATTTGACAACCTTCCTTATTTGTGTAATCGTTTTTAAATTTACAATTTTTTTTTTTTTTTTTTTGGAGGCTCGACTTTTGCGCCTTTATTAAAAAAAAAAAAAAAAATCAGTGTGCGTTTGGGATTGCGATTTCGTAAGAATAATCTGCGTTTTTAAAAGATATTGCAAAACGTAAGGTGTTTGGCATTGAGATTTGAAAATCATTTAATTTAAAATAGAAAAAAAAAAAAATTGCAATTTCTACAAGCATGTTAGGGGGTACTTATTTGAAAAGGCACAAATTTGAACCAAAATCACAATTTCGTATAACAAATATTTAATAAAAAAGTAATTTTTAATATGTTTTATCAAACACCTTTGCAATTTTTAAAATAGCACTTAATGAAACTGCAATCCCAAACGGACCCTCAAGACCTGTTTGTTATAGAGCATCTCAAGCAATATTATTATTTAAAATAATTAGTGAAAAAATGCAACTTTTTATTTTAGTTACTGTTTTTTTCTCTCTATTATATTTAAATATTATTTTTCAAAAGTTATTATATATATATTTAATTCTTTTCTATTCTCACTTTTTCCTTCTTATTCTATCCCCCCCTTTATTTTATTTTTTTTCTTCCTTTCTCTTCTTCTCCCTCTTCNAAAAAAAAAAAAAAAAGGGGGGTGGGGAGGGGAGGGGGTGTTGGCCAACACAAGAATCTCCTTTGTATATTCTTTCCACTTTCAAATATTGGTTCTAGCCACAACATGTACAGTAAAACACCTTCTACTATATATATATATATATATATATATATATATATATCTTCTTCTTGAGGCCACGATGGTTTTTGTTTCCTTGTGCTTTTATGCTTGCTGATTGCTGCCCTACCACCACCTCCTCCGATTTGGATTCCATTATTTACACCTTCAGACTCGGTGCCTCTCCCAATATCAAACATTAGTAGATTTCTTCGTCACCGATTAAACGTCACAATGTTTCAATGTTTCATTATTGATGATGTGTGCAGCATGCTGCCTTCCCTTTTACTTTGGATTGGCTGCATGTGCCGTAGTTTTTTTAACGGTCAAAATTTAGTTTTAGCAAAAACTTCATCAAATATTCCAAATTTTTATGCGTTTTGAAAGTATTCCTCCGAAGTTTAAAAGTTCTCAATTAAGGGTATTAAACTTTCAATTTATTTCAATTATTTTGATAATTTTGACAAAATTTAACGAAAAATCCTAACAAAATGAGATGATTGAAAGAAATTGAGAGTTCGATACCATTAATTGAGAGTTTTTAAACTTTGAGGGGGTAGTGTCAAAAACGAGTGAAAGTTAGGGAGGTTTTGTGAAATTTTTGTACAAATTTTATAATTAAGGAAAAGAAATTGTGTTAATATATTGGGATGTGGGAATTTATTTATTGAATTATTTTTTATATTTGCTTGTATGGGAATGGGAGAGTTAGAATTTTTGGGATCTTTTTATCTTGTATATGATACGTCGCTTGCTACATTGTGTTATATAAAGATATAACTTTATCCAACATTATCTTTAAAGTTCAACCACTTTAAATCCTAATGTTATATATATTCTCCCTCTTTTTCTTTATTTTATTTTATTTTATGCTCCCACTGGATTCAGATTTCATTTCTTAATTAACGATCACTCAACCTAAAACAAAACTTATATTAGAAATTTGTTTGACCAAATAGCAATTGAAGGATATCATATATATATATATATCCTAGACTCAAGTTTTCCTTGACTTCTTTAAATCAACGAAATTAACAGACACTCTCCATCCTCAGATCCATCCCCTTCCCTATTCTATTAACCTATTCATCAGCTAGTTTCCACAAGAAGGAAACCAAAAATAACAAAATGCTGACTAATTAAATGGTAATTATAAGTTTACATGCAAAAATAGGTGAAAATCGTAATCAAGCTCTATTTTTTTAGGCAAAATAGGCATAAGAATTTGTGGATTTGTGTTAGCTCTATTTTGCAAGAGCACGGTTAGCTCTACCTTTTTTTTTGGGTAGGGTATTATTTCCCAGCTTTTTATTTAGTGGAGACTTTTGTAACAGAATTTGTGTTGGTGGCCTCTCTCTCCTATATTCCCAGATTCGAACTCTAACAGTGCTTCTATCGCTTCAGCCTCCTTTCGACGGTTGTCGTTGTTTCTAATGGGGGGTTCAGATAGGTTCGCTTTAATCTGTACCAATTTGGCTTCTGTAACCACATTGAGAGAACCGGGTCACTTGTTTTACCAATTTCCTATAATTTGTAATTATTTTCGCACTGTTTTAGTTTGTTTTGAATCTACTGTTGGGGAGCCCAACCCATTTTCGTGCACAAGAAGAGAGTGATAGTTGGGACCAACTTACAAATGAAAACCAACCCTTTAGGCAAAATAGGCACAAGGAAATAGCAATACAACAATAGCTTGGACCAACTTACAAATAAAAACCAATCCCTTAGGTAAAATAGACACATGAAAAACGATAGTTGGGACTAACCTACAAATAAAAACAAGCCCCTCAAGCGAAATAGGCACAAGAAAAAGAGCAATAAGTACCGATGCCAACCTACGAATCAAATAAATGTGTTACATAGTGCAAGTCACTTTTTCTCTCCCCTTCTTATGTACTATCAAGTTATCAGACGATCATTTAAAATAAATAGCTCATATTAGAATTATTGCACCACATGCAACACTCAAGATATTCATTCACAAAAAAAAAAAACACTCAAGATATTGAAAGTGATCTATAACCCACTTTCTCATAACATTTTAACTTCGACGCTTTCCGACATACGCAAATTGCAAATTGTACGCATGAAACAACTAGCATTGGTATAAAATTGTAAATTGACATGTTTTAAGTTATTTTTCTTTTATTTGTTTGTTTGTTTGTTTGTTTGTTTTTTTTGAAGTGGCTAACATAAGCCACTCAAAACACATTAGGTCTCAATTCCCTAAAGGTAAAAATAAAATAATTCACTGGATCTTTCGCCAAAGAGACTTTTGCCTTAGTTGCAATTTACTTGCTTGATGTTATGGTGATTGCCTTGTGCTACGCTTTTGATACAAATTTTAGGTAGAATTTATTCTTGAAAATTAGCTTGCAAAAAATTGGTGCCTAAGAATTTATATACACATTCTCGCCATTTGCGTCACCACGGCGGAGGCCGAGACAAGGACTTGATATCCTTTGGTTTATCCCACACACACCACAATAATATAGATCTGAGATGATCATGACAATGGAGCCAATAAAGACCCTACACGTGGCGTTACATAACACCATCTTTTTTATAAAAAAAAAATCTTGATCCTTCCATGTTGTTCTGTTCGTGCATTGTTTTGTGGGGAGGGAAAGAAGTTGATAGATACCTTCGGTCAAAAAGATTGAGCCAATGGGAGATAACCATTAACCACCGCCAAAAGCACTCACAAAGACCTCCCTTTATTTTTTTTCTTTTCTTTATGATCGTTTCGTAAGCTTTTTGTCTCCATAATTTTAAGCTTTTGTCTCCATAATTGTAAGCTTTTGTCGAGGATTGTAAAGCTTTTGTCATGGAAAATCTATCAACGACATTTCTTTTTCAACTCGGAACATAAAGAGACAGTGGTGTAAGCCCTTAGGCCTCCTAATCCTTCAGTCAAAAGAATTTCTTTAGACTAGAAAGGTAGTTCTTTAGGAATATATATATAGGAAACGTGTATTATTAAACAACACAATAACCAAATTATTTGAATTGATTGGCCCAAATTTCCTTTGACTACACTTAGGTACCCCTCAAATTACCATGCAATTTACAACATCTTTCTTAACTCTTTGTTTTTAAATGTATCCTATCAATTTACTATACAATTTGAAATGTCTTTCATTTGTTTGGTTTTTCTATTAAATCCTAATAAAGGAGTACGTACTCTTTGTTTTTACAATGTATCCTATCAATTTACTATACAATTTGAAATGTCTTTCATTTGTTTGGTTTTTCTATTAAATCCTAATAAAGGAGTACGTGGATAAATTTGTAACACGTGTATGTATTTTTCATCGGCTCCAAATAACAACAAAAAAAAGAAAGAAAGAAAGATCTTGAAATCAATGATATGTGTTTGATTTCTGAGAATTTGTTGCGGTGGTGGTTGGACTTGAGTCTATCCGTTGATGTCTTCTGCAAAGACATTACATTGAACCTCTATCGTACAGAGACGGAGCTATAAATTATTATGAGCAGGAGTCAAGGGTCAAAAAATTTTGTTACAAGAGACCAATACCTTATAAAAAAAAATTTACCTTAATTTTTATTTTTATTTATTTTTTGTTTACCCAAACGAGCCCTCTATAATTCCATCATTCTTATTCAGACCCCTCACTCAAGCTAATCTAATCTGTTGGAGGAGAGCAAAAGCTCGTAATATTAACTAAAAATATAGTTAATATCAAGAGTTTAATTCTATTAATGTTAGAGCTGCTCTTAGCTAGTGATTTGGAGAAAAAGACTTGTTCAAAAAGATGGCAAAAGGGACAATCACAGCGTATGAATAAACAACAAGGATGAAATTGATCATGGCCGGGGTCCAATGCAACTTTAAGGAGTGAGATCTCTTAGTCCAATCCCGATGGTGTAATTAATTTAAATAAACGGCTCAAGAACACGACAATACATATGAAAAAGAACAGAACAGATGACTTGCTTCGGCCACCACTATAGCTTGTTCAATAGTCACCCCTTCATTTAGATTTTCATTTAAAATAAATGGCCCATATTAGAGCTATTATATCCCGTACGATAATCACAGTTACTGTACGATATCTCAATCCCAACTTTAAAAAGGATACGTGGGATATAACTACTTTACTAGACATTAATACGAAGTGGGATATAACTACTTAGGGTGGTGGTATAATGACCAAAAAAAATTTTGAAAGTAGTTATATCCCACCCTAAGTAGTTATATCCCACTTCGTATACCACCACCCTAAGTAGTTGTGTCCCACGTCTAAGAAAATTACAGCCATGAAAGGGCTTTATCATGCCAACCAAACAACATAAACAGTCGTGTGAGACTTGATTTTCTCATCTTTCATGGCCTTCTGTTAGCCATCTCTATGACCTAGCTACTTTAGTGCAGAAAATATTGAATTGATTAGGTTGTTTCTATCTTTAGGATGCAAGCACAATGTTATAGAAACTAGGGTTGCATTTTCACATTTAGAGCTGAAAACTCCACTTATCTATCAAAAAAATGTCTACTCGCTTCGCTTGACATTAATACGAAGTGGGATATAACTACTTAGGGTGGTGGTATAATGACCAAAAAAAATGGCATATCACCAGGGATAGTTGGAGGCCTTAATCATTTTTTGCGGGATTATAGTACTACACCCGCGTGCTCGTGGAGCCTATTTCAACGGGAATAACTGCCTCATTGCCAAATGTCAACCCGTACGGAGTATCCCCTGTAGGGGTTCGTGGAGTCGTGCGGTATGCCCACATTGTGTCCTGCAGCTCCTCTGCCCAAGCGCCTTTCCTTTCCTCCAGCTTCTTTTTTATGATTGTGAAGAGAGTCTTGTTGGTGATTTTCACTTGTTCGTTCACTTGAGGATGGCCTGGGGATGAGTAAAAATTCTGGATTCCCAACTTCTCGCACCACTCCCTAAACGGCCGGCAATCAAATTGCCTAAGTAGGGTGGTGCGAGAAGTGGGATATAACTACTTAGGGTGGTGGTATAATGACCAAAAAATGTCTACTCGCTTCGCTAGACATTAATACGAAGTAGGATATAACTACTTAGGGTGGTGGTATAATGACCAAAAAAAATTTTGAATGTAGTTATATCCCACCCTAAGTAGTTATATCCCACTTCGTATACCACCACCCTAAGTAGTTGTGTCCCACGTCTAAGAAAATTACAGCCATGAAAGGGCTTTATCATGCCAACCAAACGACATAAACAGTCATGTGAGACTTGATTTTCTCATCTTTCATGGCCTTCTGTTAGCCAATCTCTATGACCTAGCTACTTTAGTGCAGAAAATATTGAATTAGGTAGTTTAGGTCTTTAGGATGCAAGCAGAATGTTACAGAAACTAGGGTTGCATTTTCACATTTAGAGCTGAAAACTCCACTTATCTATCAAAAAAATGTCTACTCGCTTCGCTAGACATTAATACGAAGTGGGATATAACTACTTAGGGTGGTGGTATAATGACCAAATTTTTTTTTGAAAGTAGTTATATCCCACTTCGTATACCACCGCTTATCTTTTACTTGGTGATATGCCATATTTTTATATTATTTTTTGCAATTGCTATTTGTGGGAGGCTTCCTTTGTGTGTGCATGTCCCAGGTTCAATCATTGTGTTTAGGGTTTTGCTTCCCATTTGAAGTAATGGGCCGTATCTTCCATGTGATGGAGAAGTGTAGTTATTTTCAACCTAATCGGGTGCTTGAGTAGGTAGGTTCACCTATACATTGTATCCCCGAACAGTTGTTAAATTATACAAATACTATGAGGGCATGGCAGAACTACTTCTCTGAGATGCATGTATACATAGTGAACACAAATTGATTGGGGAGGTGACTTTGATGCTCGTCACTGGCTTTGGGGTAAAAACCAAAAGGCCACCTACCTTCTATGATAACTCATTTGGTTATGTCCCAAAGAGGTAACTCAATCGGTTAGGACCACGCCTAATGAAACGGAGCTCACTAGTTCGAATACCCCTCCCCCGGCCCTCTTGTGTGGACATGTCAAAAAAAAAATAAAATAAAAATAAAACTCATTTGGTTATATAAGTCTATCCACCAATTCATTAGGGCAACAAAAAGAGGATGAGCAAGAACATAAACAGAACTGGGGGCGCCCCGGCGGGAGGTTGGAGCAGCTCATGACATTTTAGTTGGTTCACTCAAATCATTAATAATTTTCCGTAGCTTGAAATTTTCAAAACGGGGAATGCACTTTGCACACTATATCTTTAAAAAAAATTTAGAAAAAGGAAAGAAATGTTATAATTTTCTCTCTCTCTCTCTCTCTCTCTCTTTTTTCTTTTATTACTTTTCATGAATTAATTCTTAACCTCATCCTCATCGTTTGACAAAACTTTTTTTAAGAGTGTATTTTGCCTTTTGGTTATGATGATATGAAAGTGTAAGTAATTTTAAGGCCTCGTTTGATTTGTAGATTGTCTAGTCCATTAAAAAATGATTAACTACCATTGGGATTAGCTACCACTGGGAATAAATTAGCTATTCATATTCCTTTGTTTGGTATAATGCAATATGTTGGTAAATGAAATCATATTGTGATCTTATTTCCTAAAATATCCTTATAACACAAATACAATTTATATTATTAAGGATCTTTTCTTTTTTTTCTTCGAAATATAAACAACTATATTATACTTTTTTTTTTTTAGTTATGAAACTCTGTGTGTAACCGTATAACCGCATGTAATACGCTTTTGAAATGCCTATTAATTGTCTCTCCTGAGCGCCTAAATTGACGTTTTATAATTCTATTCTTTACACGATGAGCTAAGATGTATAAAAACATTGCAACTTGCTCATCTATTAATATGTGTTTTGTGGCTTTTAATCCACCTCTTGCTTCAAGCATATTACATAAATTGTTGAATGTATTTCTATCCATTCTAAAATGGTTATGGCAAGTTTCATCATCCTTATATATTAAACGGTAAAGATCTCCTTGCCTTGAATAAAAATCAATAAAATATGTAGCTCTCAATGATTTCTGTCGAATATGGTCTTCTACCAAAATACATAACAAATCAAAGAAAGCAACTACAGCTAAGAACATATATATCCAAAACATCAACACCAAATTCTTTCTCTTCTTTATCATGTTCCTTGTAGCTAAATTTAACCGTGCCATAACTGTAAACAAACAACACGCGTCAAATTTATAGATAGGGTCATCACGTTCAAAAATAAGGGCCAACTTAGTGCCTCATAGTCTTTTAAGAACATGTTAGGATTATTTGTCAAAATGCAAAAACCACATGATTACAAGCAAGCATGATCTCATCACTATAGACGATTTCATCACAGTATACAGTATACAGACAAGCAGAAGTTGAAGAATGTGTTTCCAAGACAGGCAACAGATTCATTGTGCTACACAGTTTGTTGCAGAAGGTTCAACTTGAGAAAGGAAAGCTGTATACTTTTTTCTGGTAAACATATTTAAATTGTGTTGACTTCAAGAACAAAAAAAATAAAAAAAATCATGAAAAAAATAAAGAGTATTATTGATAGGCTCACAGCAGTCAATTGCTGAAAGGTGAAAACTTTTTCAGCTTGGGTTAAAATCAATGAAGGAAGATAGACAATTTGATTGACAGCAACATTACGACCAGTCTGTAGGGCTTGGGGTAAAAGATACAAGCATGAAAAGCATCAAGGCACCCATAAAACAAAACAAATTAGGGGTAAAATCTCAAAATCTGTAGTCTTTCAACCCAATCCTTCATAGCATCTGATGAAATCTGAACCAGATTTTCTCAACCAAACAGGAGCAATTCAAAAACTCCAAACCACAATCATTTATAATTACAAAAAGACAAAAGAAAACCACACACGCACAAATTGCAGTGCTAGCAACATAAAGAATAACACACACCAATAATCTACAAGGGAATCACCAAGCTGACAACTATAACCCTAAAAAAAAAAAAAAAAAAAAAAACTCTGAGAGAGAAGAGAACAAAACAAAAACTGAAAAATAATGAAGAAAAACTGAGAGAGAACAAAGAACGAAAAAAAAAAAAAAAATCTGAGAGAAGAAAAAAAAATTCCAAGAAACACACCGAGAATGAAATAACCAAGAAAATAGAAATCGAAGAGAAGAGAGGGGAGAGAGATACCTTGCTTTGAGAGATGGAGATCGTTGTTTTGAGATATGAAGAACGTTGCTTTGAGAAATAGATATCGTGAGAGGTGTGAGAAGCGTAGGGACAAAGGTCTAGCTAACACTAGTGTTAGTTAGCTAGTCCAATCCAAGGGCCTAATCCACGAACCAAACGGGACCTAGAGGTTACGGCTACCATTGAGAATAGAAGACATCTCATTGAGAACCAACATATTTCAAAGAAAATCAAAATGGTATTTCTGATGGTAAACCCGATTCCAAGCCAACCCACGTATAATAACTAAAGATACCAAAATGTTACCATGTTACCTTACCTTACCAGAAAAATTACAGCTTCCTTCTTAATAGGTTTCCCTTGGCCATCTGAATCATATAAAAGAAAATGATAGAAAGGGGAAGGAAATGCTTTAAATACTCAAGAAAGCTATCAGGTAACTTCTTTCCTCACTGTTTTCAAGAACCAGAGGAAGAAATTACCATCACAACGTCAGCTCAAAGAGGTATCAAGAAAAGCGGCGGGCTCCTAGTGATCAACTCTCAACATCAGAATACGGAATAGATTCTATCAAGCTCAGGAAAAAATAATTACCAGGGAAAACAAACTAATATATAATTGATTTCTCAAAATACGAAAGATCTGCCATTCACGCCCAAATGAGTAGTGATTGTAAAATAATAACAGGGAGAACAATACAAGCATCAAAGATATAATAGTTTTTCCCATCAAAATGGTTCGCCGTGATCCCAATTTCAACAAGATTTGCTTAAGATCCACAGCAAGCTGATCTTTGGGTAGATTGTGCAGCTCCTGCTGTCTGGTCCGGCTGATTAATCTTAATTGTCTGTGGCTGAAAAGATCCAACAACCAAAAGTCTGTTAGAACAAATTACAAAGGGGATGAAATTGTTTGCGCCTGGGTAAAATGTGTAGATTTTTACTTAAATGTAAATTGTTTCCAGAAATAGAGATGGTCATATAAATATGGAAAGACCTTAGCAGTGCCCAAGAAAACCCATTTAGATTTAATTTATTTTTCATCATTTGTGACTTCAAAGTTCAAATTATACCTCAGCCCTCGAGTCAGTATCTGCCAATCTTGTCTTAATATCCCTAGCTATTGAAAAGAATACCTCTTCCACGTTTAAATTTGTCTTTGCACTCTGTAATTCGCAGGTTTTTCAGCATAAAAAGAAAGAAGGAAAGAAAGACAAAACCAACAATTTCTACAAGTTAACATAAGCAACAAATTTTCCTCACAGTCTCGAAGAACTTGATGCCATATTCATCGGCAAGAGCTTGGCCCTTTGAGGTAGGAACAGCCTGAAAATAAGGTCCTTGTCAAGTCAATGTCAATGATGGCCAGGGAAACTAACATATACACACACACACACAGTGAAGAGACAGATAGAGAGGAGGAGGACAGACCCTTTTGCTTTCATCCATGTCGGCTTTGTTACCAACTAGTATCTTGTTGACATTGTCAGAAGCATGCTGCTCAATGTTACGAATCCAATTCCTAATGTCTGAATGCGGAAAGAAATCAGTCTAGTTAACATTTGTAACCAGAAACATTATTATGCATTCCAAAACTTCAAATAATAACAGTGAAGGAAGACATTACTGTTAAAAGAAGACTCATCAGTGACATCATAAACGAGCAAAATACCCATGGCTCCACGATAGTAAGCTGCAGAAGAGAGTGATACTTAGTCAAGATTCTAACACTTCAAATCATGAAAGAAAACACTTGGAGGTCAATAAAAAAATGGTCAATTACAGAAAAATGTCTGTTTATATCTATAAAAGTACTATTCTTGAACAAAATATTCTATAAATTCTGAAAACACTACAAAATCTAAGAAAACACAGCTCCTGCTAGAATTGAGCAAAATCATTTATACATACCCCTCACACGCTTTTACAAAATTATTGCCAAGGTTCTAGCTAACAGGCTAAAAATGGTCTTGGAAAAGATTATTTCTAAGTCGCATAATACTTTCATCCGAAGGCAAATCATAGATTTCTTATTGCTAATGAATGCCTTAATAGTAGAATAAAATATGGGGAGCCAAGTGTGCTCTGCAAATTGGACTTAGAAAAAGCTTATAATCATGTAAATTGGAGTCTTCTGCTATACATGCTAAGGAAGAGTGGTTTTGGGAGAAAATGGTCTACATAGATAGCTCATTGTATCTCCTCGGTGCGTTTTTCTATTTTGGTGAACGACACTCCCACCGGTTTTTTAATAGTACCTGTGCTTTCAGACAAGAGACCCTATGTCTCTACTGTTGTTTATCAATGTGATGGAGACTTTGAGTATGATGATTTCTGTTGCAGTGAGTGGGGGTTTGTAGTATGGCTTCTCCGTGGGGAAAAGAATGTTGGTGGGTTTGATATCTTTCATCTTCTGTTTGTGGATGGCACTTTAATTTTTTTTGTGAAAGGGCAAACCCAGATCACCTTTGTCATTTGCATTGCTTGTTCTTATATTTTGAACCTCTTTTGGGCTTGAAGATCAACTGGCTAAGTTAGAATTGGTTCATGTAGGTTTGATTGATAGCAAAGAAGGTTTGGCTAGAATCTTGGGTTGCAAGTATTCTCTTTGCCTATGAAGTACCTTGATCTTCCTTTAGGTGCTTCTTTTAAAGCCAAACCTATATGAAATGACATTATTGAGAAGGTTGGGCGTTGTTTGGCTGGCTAGCAGCGGTTGCTTAATCAAGAGCACTTTGTCTACTCACAAAACAAAACCAAAAAAAAAAAAGAGCACTTTGTCTAACTTGCGACCTACTTCTTCTTGTTGCTTCCCCTCCCAATAGCGTTGCCAATTGAATTTTTGAGAAGCTACAACCGAATTTCTTGTGGGGGAGGTATGAGTGAAGAGGTCAAATTTCGTCTAGTAAGTTGGCCAAAGGAATGTATGTTCTCCAATCTTTGAAGAGGTATTGGGGGTTCAGGATTTTCTCTTGTTCAGCTGAGCCCTTATAGGGAAGGAAGTGGCTATGGTGTTATTCCTTTGAGAGAGAGGCTCTCTGGAGAAAGGTAGTGGAGGTGAAATATGGAAGTCAACGAGGTGGGTGGTGCTCTAATGAAGTTTTTGGGTCTTATAGGGTGGGTCTTTGGGATGAGTTTTCCAAATGTTCTAGTTTCAAGGTGGGTGACAACTCCAAAATTAGTTTTTTGCAAGATGTATGTTGTGGGGAATGGCCCCTTAAGGTAGTGTTTTCGGAGTTGTACAGCATTTCTTGCCTTAGGGATGATTTTATGGCGGATCATTTTCAGTTCTCTAATGACTCTCCTTAATGGATTTTGTAGCAGTGCATGATTGGGAATTGGAATTTTTTTCCTCATTCTTCAATCAACTTGGATGGTGTTGATAAGCTTTGTCAGAACCCCTCCAAGAAAGGGTTGTTTGATGTAAAATCATTCTATAACATCTTAATCCCCCATGATAGCAAACTTTTCCCTTTGAGGTGTATTTGGCAGAGCAGGGTCCCATTGAGAGTGGCTTTCTTTTGCTCGGTCCACCGATTTAGGTAAGATCGTCAATGGACAACTTAAGAAAGCAAAAAATCATTATAGTAGATTGGTGCTACTCGTGTAAGAAGAGTGGAAAAACCGTTGACCACCTCTTGCTCCATTGCGAGATAGCTAGTGCCTTATGGTACTCTATCTTCAACCTTTTTGGTTAGCATGGGTCATGCCCGGGTGAGAGATCTCCTTGCTAGTTGGAAAAGGAAGATCGGAAAATCTCAAAATGAAGCTTTGTGGAAAATGATCCCGCTCTGTTTGATGTTATGCATTTGAAGAGAAATACATGATTTGAAGACGATGGCGGAGCTAAATGCCTCATTTTTTCCATACTCTTTTTAGTGTATAGTTGTTTACAATTGTTTGCATGTTATAGTCTTCATGACCTTTTTTTTTCTTTTTTTTTTTTTTTTTTTTTTTTTAGGTGTTTATCTTGTATACTTCTTGTGTACTTGAGTGCGCCCTTTAGTTTTTAATGAAATCCTTTTACTTAATAAAAAAAATAAAACAACCAAGTCAAAAGGCTCAAGTACTTTACAGTACACCCACATAACATTCTAAGCCTTTGTCCTCCTGCTTTTGGCAGAACAGACCAATTACAATGTCAGCCTATCGCTGATAAGTCAAAATCATTACACCAACTCCAATCTGATTGATAACTCAAACTATATAAGCTCCTGTTAGTCATATCATAACAAAACATGTTATTTCTCTTTAAAAACATGTTGTTTGAATGCATATGAAAAGTAACACAATTGTGACTTGTGAGCTTTGACAATCACCCTTGTACCAACTTAGGTAAACAAACTAATGTCTTTCAAAACTTTTGACAACCCAAACAAATGCGATATATAACTGCATCACTCATAATGTGTTCAAGACCCATAAAAATTGCTTGAGTACATTTACAACCCTACTCCATATCACCTTAAAGGTAAGGTACTAACCGGTTGTAATAGTTCGAAACCTCTCTTGACCAGCAGTATCCCAAATTTGCAGTTTGATTCGTTTGCCATCAAGCTCTATGGTCCTTATCTTAAAATCAATTCTGTCAAATAAAATCCAACCGAGTGATATCAGATGCCAATTATGGAGAAACAAAAGGAAAATTCCTAATACTCTTACCCAATGGTTGTAATAAAACTCGTAGTAAAGGATCCATCTGAGAAACGCAAAAGCAGGCAACTCTTACCCACACCTGCCACGTCACATAACAAGTAAAGTATTCAGAATCCTAACTTGATATGAACAAGATACAAAGGTAAACCTCAAAACAAACATAAACGTAAATTAGAGCCTCAAATGATTATAATATCACTAGAGCTTGATGGCAAGGATCCACATAATTTCAGGGCTAAAATTGAAATTACAATCAAACAAAACCAAAAAAATCCGTGAAAATCGTTCATATTAAGCTCAAAAGAAGCATAATCAAATCAGGTCTTAAACATAACTTTTTTTTTCTTAATTCGAAACGAAATAGATTTGCAATCGATTCAAACAAGTAAATGAGGGATTTCGAAGGGCAGAAATGTAAAATCATACCGCTGTCGCCGATCAGAAGGAGCTTAATGAGGTAATCGTAATCGGCTCGAGCTCTAACAGGTGGAGCGGCCATCGAAAACTATTCGCGGAGAGAAAAACAAAGCAAACCCTAGACAGCGAAATCACTCCGAGTAAATAATAAAATAAACAACGAAAAATAAAAATGTGAAACTTCAAATTTGAAAAATTTGGAGGACAATTGTGAAAAGGGAAATACTAGATCAGGAAGCGGAAGAGTGAGATCTACGGAGATGAGAGAAAAGAGGAGGGAAGCGTCCCCGGTACGTCAGCACCACTCGGCCGTTGAAAAATGTTTTTGAGAGAAAGTTTTGGGAAAGGGTGCGTTTAACTTTTTTAAGGTGTGGGAGAGGGCTTTGAGCCGTTGGGTTATGGGTGGATTCAGGTCTGGGTCAATCTAACGGTCGAAATTGACTCGTCAACAGCTTCGGTGGTGGTACTAATGCTATGCTAAAGAATCTGTAGGGAGGTTAGTGAAGCGACGTGTTGTTTTTTGTTCGTTGAGGAGATGGGACAACGACGTGCTTCACGCAAAGAGGGTGCGGGAACGGCACCGTTTTGTCTGGTTACAAGGTTGTGGCAAAACGGGTTGACATGTTTGGTTTGGATTTAGTCCGCCTGACCTGCCAACTTGTTTACATCAACATAAATCCAACCCAATTAATAAACGAGTCAATCATGTAAAACCAAATATGATACGCTAATATAACAGGTGACATGACACGACATGTATTAGCGAGTTATGTAAAGTTGACATAACTTGAATGACTTGAATGTGATTTTTTTTTTTTTTTTTTTTTCAGTTTACCATTATCATCAACTATTTACTTTAAAAAATAATATATATAAATGGGTCAACTCATAAACCCACTGGTTGACTTGTGTGACACATTTATTATACGGGTGACCTTATTTATGACTTAAACCTTTTTCATCTAAATCATAACTTTAAAATTAGGTATCAAGTTCATGCTGATTGCAGTATAGATTATGGGTATGAGTCGTGACCTTTTTTACACTAAGAACCAAGAAGAGTAATGCCAAAGCTTAAAATAATTATTTTTTATTATAAATACAAAAAAAAAAAAAAAAAGAAAAAAAAAGAAAGGAATGCTGTTTTTCTGTTTTGTAAACAAAAAAAATAGTTGTTTCCAAAACAGCTTCCAAGCATGCTCTAAAAGTTTTTTCTTATGTTCCATAAAATTGCCGTGCTTTTTAAAATTATTAGTGAATTTATGAAACCATGTGTTATTTTTTTCAAATCATGGGTTGCGAAACTGTTAAACTAAATAGACACTTAGATAATAAATCTCATGTTAGGGATAAGATTAGAGTTAGATAGATTAAGTAATTGAGTTGAAATAGAATTTTACATGTCCGCATAAAATGGAGGGGGGATTTGAACTAGTAACCTTATCTTCATAAGGTATGGTTCCCAGTCGATTAAACTATTCCTTAAAAACTAGAATTATGTTATTTAAAATTAGGATTATGATCAATAATGAGTTATTATCAATTTAGGTGTCATTATTTCATTCAAAATAAGATCTAAAACATAACAAATATAACATTTTAGAGCATAACACTCTTACATAACATAGTCTAAAGTTGTCCTTAAGAGATAGTTCAATCAGCTACGACCATGCCTAATAAAGCGGGAGTCACTAGTTCAAATCCTCCTCCCCCCTCTTATGCGGACATGTCAAAAAAAAAAAAAAACCCATAGCCCAAAGCTATGTTAATACAATGTCATAGATACAATCACTAAAATCTCACAATCAAAAACTATCTATGACAACAGCCTCCAATAACCTATGCACAACTTCTCTTATGGAACAGATCTGCTTCGGCTTCTAAAAGCATACCAGATTTAAGATATAGATAATCTAATTTTTCTTAAAACTTTATTTTACATGTTGTGGGAGATATCCCTCACACGAAAACTATCTCTCCTCCGCTCAAAGACTCGGAGACGAAAGAACATACATAAACAGAAACAAAATGCAACATCAATATATACGCTTGTCTATTATTGTGCGTTTCTTAAATTGGTGGCACATACAGGCCATTAATAGCACCCATTCCGGCAACCAAGAAAAACATCCCACCAAAACCCACCCCCAAACAAAAACTTGCAAATTCTTAGTTAACATTCATCAACAAATTCCACATCGCACCAGCCATATCCAGAGCTAATGGCCATGTACAAAGGCCATGAATCGACCTGCGCCGCTCCGATCACCGGCGTAAACCCAATGTAGTATTTAACTAATTAACTCTGAGGGGTCGGTTTGAGTTCATAGTATTAAACTCAATTTAGGCATCGATCCAATCAAGTAGAATAGTGATAAAACTATTTTTTAAAAAAATATTAGTTAATTTGTTATATTTAAGAAATAAATAAAAATAATTCATCCAATAATCTTTTCATAATAAAAAGAACATATTTTATTGATACTACTATATAATATATATGCATTTACATGTGTATGCATGTGCGTATATATTTGTATATAAATGTTGAAGATTTGTTTTCATTTGATGTGGAAATATATAAAATATCATAAATATGTTCTAATTAAGTCATAGAAATAAGGCCCTTTTAATTTCTAATTATTATACAGTTTTTTTTTCCTTGAACAGTTCTCAAAATTATAATTGATATATAATGAATGAGCGTATGTGTTTCTGTAATTATTTACTTTATGTGACATGTAGTACTTTTGGAAATATGAGTAATGCATGATTAAATGTAAATTAATTAACTAAAGGGTTAAATACTTAATTAGTCCTTAGGGTTTGAAAATTTTATTTTTTCCTCCTTAGGGTTTGGAAAGTGACCAAATTGGTCCTTGAGGTTTCGAAAATAGACCAAGTTAGTCCATCCGTCAGTTGACCGTTAGTTAACTTAACGGACTGACACGTGTACCAATTAAAAGTTGACACGTGTCACTTAATTAAATTTTTTTTTTTAAAAAAAAAAAAAGAAAGGAAAAGCTGGAGTGGCCGTAGCCACCCCCTTGGGC